>JGVQ01000287.1:0-320770 GCA_001007845.1 Nigrograna mackinnonii | reverse complement strand
TTTAGGTAACGACCATCCAGACACGCTGATCACTATGAGCAACCTAGCCCACGTGTACCAGGGACAGGCTCGGTGGAAAGAAGCTGAAGAGTTACAAATTCAGATGCTAGAGAAACAACAGAAGGTTTTAGGAAACGACCATCCAGTCACGCTGACCACCATGCACAACCTGGCTTATACACTCAGAAACCAAGGCCTCAAACATGAGGCTCTGGTGTTGATGAAAAAGTGCATCGAAGCAGAAGAAAGGGTCCATGGTCCTCACCATGAATCCACAGAGATCTCGCTTAGAATGTTGAATACATGGGAGAAGGAGGACAACGAGATCGAACAGCCGCAGTCCAGTTCTATTTTACCTGTAGTGGAAGAAGAGGAGCCATCGTTACTAGCTCTCGCTCAGCATGAAGAACCAAAAGAAGGGGGAAATGATAGTCCCACAATTCGAGGCTCCTCCGAACGAAAAGAACGATCAGCGAAAGGGGCCTCCTCTGGGCGAAAGAAAAGGCTGAGCAGGTGGAGGCGCTTCATACGCCTTTGACCGCGTTTGATTATATTGGTGGTATTAGTTAGTATGTCGATCTTCTACTTGGAGTTCCATTTTTGGGGGATTGTAAATCGATGTATCAAAGAAGCCACACTGTATATAGAATCGATCAGGGAAGTAATCTATTGCATATAAAAATCCCCATAGATATGATGGCTGCGGCATGAGCTTGTAAGGGGAATGAGTATGTATCCATGCTCGAGCCTGTTTAATATCTATGACCGTCTACCGAGTCCATGATTCTTTATTGCTCTGATGAGTTAGTATACCCTGCTAATGGGCAAAGCAGAGTGCATCAGAGGAGGAATTGCACTTTGCTGGTGTGCAAGAAACAACCTTGAATGCTCTGGATTCCTCGTGCGAAATGAATGCCATGCAGATAGGCAACCGATCAAATGCAATGACGGCATATGCAATCCATATCCCAATAGCTCAGATACAATGTCTCCACAACGATCTACTTTCCCCCATCTCCACCAGCCTTACCCTTACCCTTGTCCTTCTGCTCCTTCCCATCTTCTTTCTCATCACCTTTCTTTCCCTTATCCTCCTTCGTCTTCGCCTCCTCCCCACCATCTACAGCTGCCTCTACACTACTCGCAGCTTCATCAGAGGGTCGATCACCTTTATGCCGCACGATAGTTTTTTTACCTTTCGCATCAACGCGGACCTCGTACCACGTCATTTGTCTACTATGTCTATTTATTTGCTTACTCTCTTTAATAGCGTCAAGTTGGGAGATCTTTTGTGTTAGGCGTCCTAGGTTCTTTGCTTGGTTTTGCGATCAGACTTGGATTTGGGAATTCGGGATGTTTTTCTGCTGGATGGGACTGAGGTAGAGATGAGTCTATATCTATGTTGGCGCTGGGGAAGGCTGGGTAGTCGCATTGTGAAAGGTGTCAAAGAGGGATTGTTGGGTGAGTGATGAAGGAAGGGTGCCTTTGTCAAAGCACAAGGGTGAAAATAAGTTGATTAGACTGAGATTAGTATGTATAAAGGAATAAGAAGCACTATTTTCCACTTATAAAGAAAGAAAATTGATGTGAAATAGAATGAATGCTATTATGCTGGTTGAATATCATAAAGGCATAGCCACAAACCCTTTCCTTTGTATGGAGGAGAGAGGTCCCAAAGTCGCCCAGAAACCAGCGATGAGAAAGCTACTGCAAAAACGTATCTTAAATTCTTAATTCAACTCCAAAACCTTATTTCTTTTACCATCGCAATCCGTATTATTCGTAGACACCCTCCCACAACCTATGTGGATTCTTTGTGAGATTGAATACAAAGATCCCGTGATTATCACATTCTTTAACCCATACAATTACAAACCCCATCCCTGAACCTACGCAGGTTTCCTTCCCCTAGCAAAAGACCAAGCTGTATACCCAAACCCAGCCGTCATCCCCAACCCAGCACCACCAAGTACCATTCTCGCCATAGACAACGGCATTACACCACGTCTCGCAGCCACGAGACCGGCTAAAGCACCCACGCCCGCCCCCTCAACTGCCCACCAATCCGTTTCCACCTCCCCTCTATTCTCAATCAACCTCCACGCCCGATCCTGCCACTCTACCTCCTCTTTCCCGCGCATGCGACCCCATGTTGCGGCCGCGCCGAGTATAGCGCCTAGTACTATGCCGCGCGCGGAGTGTGTCAGGAGTCGTGGGGAGAGGGATGTGAGCGTGAAGGGTGTTGAGTGACGGTAGCGGGATAAGAGGAGTGAGGTTGGCGCTGTGATTAGGGAGGCGAAGGAGCCGGTCATTGCTGAGGCGCGGATTACGTGTAGGTAGAGGATTTGGTGGGCTGAAGGTTGGTCTTCGGCGTAGGGAGTGTGGGGGAAGAGGGACGTCATTTTCCGAGTCTTGGTTGAGTTTCCCGGTCTGAGAGTGAATGAAGCTTGGTGTTGAGCTTAGCAAAGGAAGAGGTAGAGTTGTAGAGTTGTAGAGGTAGTTGGGGCGTCAATTAGTGTGATTTTTGATAGTAGGGCAATTTCGTGATAGCTTCGATATTAGAGCTGTAGTAGACGTATTCCGTATATTTAGTCTGTGTGTGGATATCTCTTCTCAAGGAGGTTGAAGCAGCAAAGGTAGCTGAACTCGAGCTTTAGTTGCGATAATTAAAAAGCGTATAGGCGCTATCTCGACGAGCAGAGCAGGCTTCTTTATTAAGGTTGCTACTAGAACAATGAATGAGGGGGTGGAGTGATTTGGCACCGACGGGCACTATTCTACGCCGCAAGACGAAGTCAATCACCAACGAAGCTGGTCTGTGCCACGGTGTTCCGCTGTTGTCCAACCACCGATGGCCGGTTTCGAAGCCTATCTCCTCCGACGTCACCTCATTTCCTCTCCAGACTCTCCAATCAGCCTCATGACCAAGGCCAGCAACCAGGCGATTAGTTATCGTTTGCTTTGGGTTGATCGGGGGTAGGATGAACAGCCTCCGCTGTCATGCGAGTTTCTATTCGTCAGAGTTCACGTGCGTTCGTCTGGGCTGCGTGTGGTGATTAGTGTGCCGGCGTGATTACTGAACCTCTACTATAGTTAAATATCTACAACCCACCAGAGCCATAGATAGAGGATATGTGAAGGCGATTGACTTCCTGAAGGCTGGCCAAAAGCTTTTCATTGTCAAGCTTTTCGCGACCCGCTTTACAGCGGAGACATCTCCCTCATGCACCTCTCTACCGGCTCCATCTTAGGCATAGTGTCTCCCCCTAAACCTATTCGAGTCACCATGGCGCACCAATAGGAATTTGCAAGCCAGTGTTCAGGTCTCCAATCACAGCACTTCGCATCTGAGTCGATCTCGCCTTTTGCGGAACAATGAATGCACTTGTAGGAAACCATTGAGTCTTATTCGTGATGCAAAGGGCGGATATTGGACAAGTAGGCTAGGTGGCTAGGGCCCGATCGTTTCAGGCGTTTTGATGCCTGCATGGTGGGGACACAGCCACGAGTTGGTAGAAGTTTAAAAAGAATGTTCAATACTCCGATATCTTAATTTTGTCTTCAATTTTCCTATATTCCCCTTTGAACACTAGAGTTTTCTTCACGATGGTTTTATTAGTAGGATCTCTCATCAAGGGAACTTCAGCTACCATTGGCCTAGCCGCCGAAAAATACTACGACCATAAGGATCGCAAAGCTGCCCAGGCGGCACGTCAAGAGCAACAGGGAAATACCCAAGAACAAGAGACCGGAGAAATCGTCGCTCTCGAGAATGAGCAGATCATAGATGACGAGCGTGACTGGGCGCTCGACGAAGCATCCGGTCTACCACCGGCATACTCAGAATTCGAAGCCCCAAGACCATCCAACGACAGAACAGTCTCAGAGCTAGTTCAAGACAGCGACATACCAGCTCCCGCTGAAGCCTCTGGAAGTCAACCACATCAATTACCATACCCAATCGTTATCCCCCAACGACGACCAGGAACCAAGAGTCGAGGCTTCGCACGAGCTTATCCTCCGGACCTAGATGCTTTCGGAATCGATCAAGAGCACTTCATGAAGTTTCTCAAGAACTTCCAGAATGCTTCCCTTGGTTCTCCCTGGCTACGCGCACTTATCGTTACCTCAAGCTTCATCAACATCGTCCCGAGCCCAACGACTTTCGCAATCGCTTTGTCGTTGCAAATCGCAGCTGGGTAACTATCCTTTTCATTTCATGTACACATACAACTAGTAGGTCACGGAAGCTTACACAACCCGACAGCGCAGCAACAGAAATCCAAGGAAGATACAAAGCAAACGCATTCCTGGACCAAATGAACGCCGAACTCTTCATGCCACGAGGTCTCTACGCCATGGTTCTAATCTACAAACCATCTTCGGACCCCAACGACGAGCCTTCTCTAGGCGTAGAATCGTTGAACATGGAGACTTCGAAGATGATCACGAAATGGGGGCTTCCTAAGGGTGCTGATTTGAATTTACCTTCGGATACTCAGGTGTCCGGGGCTAGGAAATTGTTTAGACCTATTAGACCGGCGTCTGGGCAGACGAGGGGGGAGGCTGGTATGCCGTTTGAAGTCGCGCCTTTGATATATCCTCATTTGGATACTCAAGTACAATCACCATCACCATCGGCATCTACGTCTCAACCACAAATCCAACGCCAAACATCATCACCAACATCCTCCACCCCCTCACCCCTAACGCCACAAACCTCACAAACCTCCAACCCAAGCTCCACCCTGGGAAAAGAAAAAGAAAAAGAAACCTTCAAAGCCCGCCTAACCCGCAACAAAAAGTTCGTTTCCGACTACTACGACCGCCGAGCCGCAGCCCTATACACAGGTAACAACCCATCCACGACCCTCAGCACCTCAACCCCAGCCCCGGTTTTCAAAAACCGCTACGCGGACCCCAACCACCCGGTCAACAACGGAACCCTAACCTCTCTCCTCTCAGGCGGTAATTTCGGCACTCAGGGAACAGGATGGTGGAGCGGGTGGCGAGAAACGGGACCTGATGGCCGTCTCAAGCCCGAGGCTAGGGATGAGATGAGGTTTAAAGATGTCAGGGGTCCCGTGGGACTTGTTAGTTATGGGGTGGGGAGTGTGTTTAAGGTGCTAAAGGATAAGGTTTTGTATTTGACGATTGTGAATTTGCCATCGCAGGGGGAGTTGGAGGAGGCGAGGAGGGTTTTGGAACAGGGGAAGAGGGGGTTTGGGGATTTTATGAGGGGTGAGTCCGAGGGATAGGCTGGGAGGTCTGGATAGGTCACGGGGGAAATGGTCTAGTGAGTGCATGTGGTGTGGTGTTTTTTGATGTTTAGATGGTCATGATATAATATTCTTCTATTTATACAATTTGATGCTTCATTAAAATCCTGTGAGACACATGTCAGTATACACTCTCGTCAACCAAGAAGGGGTGTAATGAGAACTTACCAGCTTCAGTATTTCCATCACCCATACTCTTACTACCCGAGCTTCCGCTCTGGATTGAGCCCATGATACCATCAATGTAACTGGCACCGCTCCATTTCTGGTGTGTCAGGACGTCACAACCGAGAGCCTTCTCACGGGATTGAACGAGGTTGACGTATGCTAGCATGCCTTGATCCTTAAATGCGCGGGACAGTTCGCAGGTTATTGTTGCAGTGGAGTGGAGACCTGCTAGGGAGATGAGTTGAAGGACGAAGCTGTTGGTATTGTTAGTAATTTGTTTGATGGGTCGGGTCATCTGTGATACATACCCTTGCTTGGCTAGATCCCACACAAAGCTCTGTAGTGCTTCTTCCGAGAAGCCCTGGCCCATCCAGTTGAAACTGGGGCTGAGATTGTAGACGAACTTCTTTCCTGGGTGCTCGGCCCTGATTTCGCCTGCGAAACCAGCTGCCTTCTCGACGTTGGGGTCTGCTGTCTCAACCCAAAGGAGGTCTGCGTAGGGAGCAAACTCCTTGGCTCGCTTGGTTGCAGCCTTCATACCGGCGGCGTAGTGGTAGTGGCCTTCTCGGGTACGGGGGATGTCCCAGCTGAAGAATACGGGGGATTTGGTGTAGTTCTCGGCGACCTTGCGACGCTTGGAGAGGGAGAGATTGGGGTTGGATGCTGTCTCCTTGAGGTAGGCATCAATGGTGGATTGGGATGCTCCTTCATTTTGGAGGTGCTGGGTAGCGGCTTCATCGAAAGTTACCAGCTTGTGCTTCTTCACCCAAGCAGCTTCGTACTGGTCGATTTCTGCACCAGATGCGCCTGATGCCTCCATGTTTTGAAGAGTCTCGGCTAAGGGTTCAGTATCTTCAGTCACACCCTTGATAAACTCGTGGTCTCGGATGTCCACGGCGGAGCTGATAAGCTTTCCACTCTCAGAATCCGTTCGGGCGATGACCAGGTTCTCACACCCCATTAAGTCCCATTGGAATCGTGCGGCGACGAGGCGATTGATGTGGTCACCGATCGGTACAAGGACCTTTCCAGCAAGATGGCCGCACTTCTTGCCGCCGTGAAGCTGATCTTCGAAATGCACTGCTGCAGCGCCATTCTCCGCAAAGAGTTTAGCAAGTTTGATCACAGCCGAGAGACCTCCATGACTGAGTTTCAGTGTTAGTGACCATACACTCGTGAATGTCAAGTATCACATACCCAGTGTCTCCGTCTGCAATAATCGGTCGCATGTAGTCCAAATATGGAGTCTTCGCGCGTTCCTCAGGAGTCATCTTCCTCCTGTTATCCCAATTTTTCCGGTCGTGAAGCTGTTGTGCCTTGAATAATCTTTGGACCTGATTTGGTACCGTGTTGTATGGGTAGTCACCGAAATCAGCGGAGACCTCGTTGGTAGTGGTCAATACGGAGGAGCAAGCCCATCCAGAGATGTAAAGAACCTCCTGATTGGGAGCTTGCTGGGTCATTTGCACGGGATCAATGGCACCCACTACGGTTCAAAGTATCAATATCAGTGATGTTATTTCTATGGTAAGGAATTATGAACGCACTTGTATGCACTGGCTCGCCCTTTGCGGCACGCTCTTCGAATAAATTGAAGAGCTTCCGTGCCATCAGTGAGCTGGGATATGTCTGCTGCAGTCCACCCCTCTTGCTCACAACATCCTCAGCAGAATACGGCCTCTTGATTCCCTTGTATCGCGGCGACGCCCACCAATCCTTCACTTGTTGAACCTGCTCTTCAAACAACGCATCTTCTGCCTGGCCGGCCTTTGAAGCTTCGGGCAGAAGCTGAAAGGAATCTGCTGGGAATGCAGTGGAGACGGGAGGGTCTACTGCTTTGAGAGTTGAGCTTGACATTCGGTATGCGGTGGTGGATAGTGGTCTGAGAAGTTGAGGTGTTCGTGTCGCTACTCTCAGAGACCGACTCTGGCGGGCGACAGACCGTGATACTGTTCGCAACATTGCGATTGATTGGGGAGGAGTTTGAAAAACCTAAAAAGCGGTATACAGGGCCCTTAAGGATACATGGAGTGACTCTAAGGCGGCGAATATTGGTAATCGTTAGTAGTCTTCAAAAGTGAATGGTCTAGCCCAGCAATGGGAACTTCGGAGCGAGCTCGGGGTGTGATGTCAAACACCGCCTCAGAGGTTTGACTGGATTGGGACGATTGGGACCGACTTCCAAGAAGGCTTCCCGGACGCGGAGCTGGTCCAGAGATTTTATTGCTGGAAGCGGAGGAGGATGACATGTTTTTGGAGAGCGAGTGGGTAAACTTCTCCCTCACGACGCCGAACGGACCGAGGATAGCCAGCAGGTCTAAGCTTGTTTGAGCTTTGCCGAGGGGCTTCTCAACCCCACGGTCGCATCAACGGACCACAAGAGCCTCGTGATTTTGGCAGAGGCCGAAAGTTGCCGCCGAACTTTTTTTCTTGCTCCCATCTGTCCTATATAACTCCCAGCTACCCCAAGACCCTGCCTGTCGTTGTTTGGAGCTGAAGGCCAGTATCACCGAACCGATTCTCTTCCCCGCAGCCACACAGAACCCCTGCAGCCCCTGCAACCCCACCACCATTCCCTATCAAGAAGAGCTATGGCGTTGAACGCACGAACAGCTTCCCGAGCTCTGCGAGCTGTCAAGGTACGCTTTTCAGAAGTCAATTGGGGACTTCAACAGCTAATAGGACCTTCTCTAGCCCTCCGCGGTTCGACCTTTGGCTTCTGGTATGCAATTGACCACCTGGAAACCCCCCGACGTCGATTCCCCAACCGGCTAACAAACTGCCTACAAAGTGCAAGCATGCAGCTATTCCTCATCCTCCGAGCCGGACCTCAAGGACACCTTCAAGAAGGTCCTGCCTGCTAAGCGCGAGCTCCTGAAGCAGGTCAAGTCCCATGCCGACAAGAAGCTCGGCGATGTCAAGGTTGAGAACACTTTGGGTGGAATGAGGTATGCTCCCTTGTATGCTGCATCGGAAAATGAACAATCATCCTAATTTCACCAAAAGAGGATTGAAGGCCATGGTCTGGGAGGGCTCAGTTCTCGATGCAAACGAAGGTATCCGATTCCACGGCAAGACCATCAAGGACTGCCAAAAGGAGCTCCCCAAGGGTACTTCTGGAACTGAGATGCTCCCCGAAGCCATGTTCTGGCTCTTGCTTACCGGCGAGGTCCCATCCGTCGGCCAGACCCGTGCCCTCTCGCGAGAGCTCGCTGAGAAGGCTAGCATCCCCAAGTTCGTGGAGAAGATGCTTGACGACTTCCCCAAGGATCTTCACCCAATGACCCAATTCGCCTGCGCCGTTTCTGCGCTTAACTACGAGTCCAAGTTTGCAAAGGCGTACGAACGCGGTATCAACAAGGCCGACTACTGGGAGCCCACGTTTGACGACTGCATCAGCTTGCTGGCCAAGTTGCCCACTATTGCTGCTAAGATCTACCAGAACGCCTACCGTGGCGGAGGTGCCCTGCCCAACGAGGTTGACCTGAACCAAGATTGGTCCTACAACTTCGCTGCCATGTTGGGCAAGCCAGGAAAGGAGAACGAGGGCTTCCAGGACCTCCTTCGTCTATACCTTGCACTCCACGGTGACCACGAGGGTGGCAACGTCTCTGCCCACGCCACTCATTTGGTTGGCAGCGCTCTTAGCGACCCCTTCCTCAGCTACAGTGCTGGTCTCCAGGGTCTCGCAGGTCCTCTTCACGGTCTGGCCGCCCAGGAGGTTCTTCGATTCATTCTTGACATGCAGAAGGAGGTCGGCACCAGCTTCACCGAGTCGGATGTCACCAACTACCTCTGGAGTATCCTCAAGTCTGGCCGTGTTATCCCAGGATATGGCCATGCTGTCCTCAGGAAGCCTGACCCGCGTTTCGAGGCTTTGATGGACTTCGCTGCCGCTCGACCAGATATTTCCAGCAACCCAGTCTTCCAGCTTGTCAAGAAGAACTCTGAGGTTGCACCAGGTGTTCTGACTGAGCACGGAAAGGTGAGCAAGAAAATTTCGAGTGAATACTTTGAGTCATGAGCTAATAGAACTGTGCAGACCAAGAACCCCTTCCCCAACGTCGATTCCTCTTCTGGTGTCCTCTTCCACCACTACGGATTCAGGGAGACTCTCTACTACACTGCCACCTTCGGTGTCAGCCGTGGTCTCGGACCACTCGCACAACTCATCTGGGACAGGGCACTTGGACTGCCCATCGAGCGACCCAAGTCCATTAACCTTCAAGGTATTTTGAAGCAGGTCGGAGCATAGATGTAGCATGGAGATATCCCCCAGAGCCAGTGAGAAGTAAGGGCGGGTTGTTTGTAAATACTATTGTTCGAGCGTTTGGGTAATTTTTCAAAAGATTCCAATGAGATATGCTAGACCACCAAGAGTCATTCTTACCATCTCACATGATTGCTGCAGTGAACATTGATAACAGTGATGAATGCCTAGGGAATGCAACATGCACCACAGAAAGAGTTGGAAGTGGACGGCGTTTAGCGGCGGGTGTGGCGTTCACGGGTCGGAGCCATCAGAGGCCATTGATCATCCAGGGGGTGAGCCTTGATTGGCTAGTCCCTGAGAAACAGTCCAGGGCTGGAGCCAGACGAGGCGACACGGCGAGAACTCTCGCAGCCACCACGATTCTTGTGTCCCAAGACGAACGACTTACGCCTCCTGTCGCTAATTTTTCGTGGGCTGGCACTCACAATCGGCAATCAGCTTTTCGCCTCGGATGTTTCAGGGGCAGCTCATGAGCTTCACATATTGATAGACACAGGGCTTTACCCTTCCCCTCCTAGAACCTTCATACCGGAGTGAACCCCTTCACAACCCGCTATGGCTCCTTCTCGTGAAGGTTTCGACCCTCGTAGGGGGAAATATGCGAGGATCGATGCTCCGGCCGAAGATGATACGTCCGCACGACCATCCTTTGATTCGACGGCCTCATACTCTGATCTGGAGGATTATGACCCTCTAAACTACGATGCTGGTACATTGAAGAAGAAGAGGAGCACTGGGGACCTGAAGCTGCGGAAGTCATCGTTCAAAGATACAGAGCTGGCTGTGAAACCACCGAAGCGGGGATCTCCCATTCGGATGTGCTGCATGCTGGCACTTCTTTTCGTTGTAACGGTAGTGCTACTTCTCTCTGCTGGTGGCATTTGGGTGTGGAAATCTTCACCACCCGATGGCATGAGCTCGCCATTCTATCCGACTCCGAAAGGTGGAACTGATCCTGCGTGGGCGGAGAGTTATGGCAAGGCAGCGGAACTGGTCAAGCAGATGACTTTGGTTGAGAAGGTCAATATTACAACAGGAACTGGATGGTCTATGCAGATGTGCGTTGGAAACACAGGACCTGTTCCACGTCTCAAGTTCCCTTCTTTGGTATGGCAATCGTGAGCTATTTCTCATACCATGCTAACAATTACCTAGTGTCTTCAGGACGGTCCGCTCGGCATCCGATTCGCAGATAATATCACGGCGTTTCCCGCAGGTATCACAGTTGGAGCAACGTGGAACAAGGAGTTGATGTACCAACGTGGTAAAGCCCATGGAAAGGAGGCAAGACTCAAAGGCATCAATGTCTTATTAGGTCCTGCGATGGGGCCGCTTGGTCGAATGCCAGCCGGTGGCAGGAACTGGGAAGGCTTTGGATCGGATCCCGTGCTTCAAGGCATTGCAGCTGCCCAGACAATTAAGGGAATTCAGGACGAGGGTGTAATGGCCACGGCAAAACATTACGTAGCCAACGAGCAAGAACATTTTAGGCAAGCTTGGGAGTGGGGTACACCAAACGCAATTTCAAGTAACATTGATGACCGAACATTACACGAAGTCTACGCCTGGCCATTTGCCGAGTCTGTAAGGGCCGGTGTGGCTTCGGTCATGTGCTCTTATAACCAGGTATGGCACTTTCAGCGTCCAGAGACTTGTGGCTAACTTAGATCGTGTAGGTCAACAACAGTTATGCGTGTCAAAATAGTAAGCTCATGAATGGTATTCTGAAAGACGAATTGGGCTTCCAAGGCTGGATTCAGTCAGATTGGCTTGCGCAACGTAGCGGTGTTGCAAGCGCCTTAGCTGGCCTAGGTACGTATCCCACTCTTCCAATCGGTTTCTTAGCCTGTTATAGAGGAGACTAACAACCGTTAAAGATTGCACAATGCCGGGCGATGGCCTGAAATGGGCCGATGGCGATAGTCTTTGGGGATCTCATCTAACCAAAGCAGTGTTGAATGGTAGCGTCCCAATGGAACGATTGAACGACATGGCCACCCGCATTGTTGCAGCATGGTATCAACTTGGCCAGGATGATACTGACAAATGGCCTCTGCAGCCTCCTGATGGCGATGGGGGTCCCAACTTCTCCTCGTGGACGGACGAAGAGGTTGGGTTGTTACATCCCGGGAGCCCAAGCGCCAAGGAAACTGGCGTTGTGAATAAATTTATTAATGTCCAAGGAGAAGGAGAAGACTTCCACGGAGACCTTGTGCGCCGCATTGCTGCTGAAGGTACCGTTTTGGTGAAGAATGAGGACAAAACCCTTCCCCTGGATCGTAAAGCAGCGGGCAAAGCCGAGCGAGACGGAGCCGAAAAGCTTCGGATCGGTGTCTTCGGTGAGGATGCCCGAATCAATCGAGAAGGCATCAATGCATGCAAAGATCGGGGCTGTAACGAAGGTACACTAGGCTCTGGGTGGGGTTCTGGAGCGGTCGAATTCCCATACTTGATAGAGCCAATGTCCGCTCTCCGCGAGGCTTTTGACAACGAAACTGTCTATGTCACAGATTGGTTGGACAATAAGCTTCCTCGACAGCGGGAGATCCTCGAAGACCAAGACATTTGCATTGTTTTCGCCAACTCAGATGCTGGCGAGGGATACATGAGCTGGGAAAGTAAGTGCTCAAAGAAAACTATTGATCTCAATTCCAGTTCATATATGCTAACATATTCTAGGCGTTCGTGGCGATCGGAATGACCTCTACTTGCAAAAGGGAGGAGATAAACTAATACAGGAGGTGTCCAAAGGCTGCGGTAAAGGAAAAGGCAAGGTGATTGTTGTTATTCATACCGTAGGACCTGTGATCTTGGAGAAATGGATCGACTTGCCTAACATCAAAGCCGTTGTGATCGCCAATCTTCCCGGACAAGAATCTGGTAACTCGCTTGTTGATATACTTTTCGGCGACATCAATCCTTCTGGTCATCTTCCCTATACCATTGCGAAGAAAGAAGAGGATTACGGACCTGGAAGCAAGATCAAGTACCTGCCAAACCCGTTGGACGGACTTGTTCCCCAACAAAATTTCTCTGATGGACTCTACGTCGACTATCGTCACTTGGACAAAAAGGAAATAGAACCGCGATATGAATTTGGATTCGGGCTTTCCTACACAGAATTTCATCTGTCATCTCTGCTGATCACATCGGCTGGACCAAGAACGCCACTTCCTGCACCTCGTCCATCCGGACTTGAACCTCCAACATATCCCACTACAATACCCGACCCCAAGAGTGCGCTCTTCCCAAAGGGTTTCGAGAAAGTGGAAAAATACATATACCCTTATATTTCTGATGTGGATGATATCCACAAGTCTGAAATCTTAGCTTCGCAACTCCAGAGCCCCCTGAGTCCCGCAGGTGGCGCCCAAGGAGGCAATCCTGACTTGTACACTCCTATCCTGAGCGTATCAGCCACGGTTAAGAATGTCGGTCCCGTGGATGGCGACACAGTTGTTCAACTGTACATTTCTTTCCCCAAGAATTACAAAGATGATGCAAGCGGCGAGTTGGTGGACTTCCCAGTCCGAGTCCTGCGAGGGTTCGAGAAGATTCATTTAGAAGCAGCCGAGGGGAAGGGAGACAAGCAGGTAGTGAAATTCGACGTTACCAGGAAGGATCTAAGCTATTGGGATGTTAATAGACAGAATTGGGTCATGCCAACTACTGGTGATTTTGGCATTAGCGTTGGATTTTCAAGTCGAGATTTGCCTCTACAGGGGAAATGGTAGTGGGGATGTATAGTTGAATGATATAGAGTGAGAGTTGGGCGGTGAGCATGTACGGCGAGGCGAAAGGGCGTTTAGCATTGAATTTGCATATCCATACCATAGAACTCGAGCGTAAGGTACGCGGTTGATTAAATATTGCCATCATTTCTCTGAATCTATTGAAGAATCTACTTGTTCTCCATTAGAACTGATGAAATTGGCTCAGTGCTCATCACAGTGATAATAGCAACTTCAGCGAAACCCACTCCAGACTTAGACTCGACCAGGGAACTATGCACGATCGAGTCAATCTCATCCCTACACCAGTTGCCACCCGAATGGATTGTTCAGAAATTCCTTGCGGATGGTCTAGGAATTCAGCCCTATGGCTGAAAGCGGCTAGAGCGGGCAAAGAAAAACGTGCATGCGCCCGGGCCGCCCGAGTGGATCGTGCTGACCGAAGATAATAATTTCATTCACCGAGGCCAGGTTTGATCGTCTCGCCTCAACCATATTCCCCCTTCCTCCTTACATTTTCTTTCTTTTCCTTTGTCGTTGTTTAGAGCCTCTCCACTCACTCTTCGGTGTAGGCTGCTGTCACTCTGCAGCCCCTCGATACCCAATAGATACCCTATTTTCGGGCACCGCCGCCCAAAGCCCTTAATCTCCCACCCAGCCCGTGCGAAGGCTAAACGAAATATCCCACCAAGAGTATATCGATAAGGAAAACCCCTCAAAAACAAGAAGCCTCCCATACACTTTCGCAGAGAAGCCTCCGCCGTTCGAGACCCTTTGCTGGGAATGCCTCATTCTGAATCGCCTCCCATGGCTCCTGCGATCATCGTCAACAAGTCCGGCGCACCCCCTCCCTCCCAAGAAGATGTCACCTCGTTCTTGAACGGTATCTTCACGGCAAAGACCTCCCATGCATCTGTAGAAGCAGCATACGGTCTCACCACCGTCCTCCAGGAATCGGTCGGCTTCCGAGGGCTCAAAGGCTATGGAATACTTGATGAGATCAAGAAGGCGGCGGGGGACAAGAAGAACCCCGTTCGCAGGGAGGGTGCTATGAATGCGCTCGGAGCCTTATTCGAGCGTTTCCCGCGGGCACAAAAGTTGGTGGAGGTTGTTTTCTTAATCCAGGACGAAAATCTGGTCGCTGTAGCGCTGGATGCTCTTTCAGACAAAGCGGCGCCGGTCCGCGAATCTTCGCAGTATGCTCTAGATGCTTTGTTCGATAACTTGAGCCCTGAAGCAAAGGTGTTTGGGCTCCTCCCTGCGCTCGTCAAATACTTGGGCAAGAAGTCTGGTAAATGGCAAGGCGCTGTGGGTGCTTTTGAACTCATGGGCCGCATGGCGGATAAAGCAAAGATTGGCATGGAGAGTATGGAAGTTGAGAAGGAGAAAGACGTACTCCGAGAGGCTATGGGCAAGAAGTTGGAGGGACTGATTCCAGTTGTTGAAGGTGGAATGCATGATCTCAAAAATGAGGTAAGTCCACTGCAAATCTCCCATTCGAGCAGACTTAACATAGACCTTAGGTCGCAAAACAAGCCGTGAAGACTATGAATAGCCTTACGACCCTCCTCCAAAACGATGATATCGCCCCTCGGATACCTCTACTTGTCAAGTCTATCGAAGATCCCTCCACAAAAAGCCAACAGAAAGCCATTCATGCCTTGTCACAAACTACATTCGTTGCGATTGTCACTTCCCCTGTCCTCGCTATGGTCACACCGCTGCTTGAACGCTCCTTGAATACACCTTCGACCACCCAGGAAGTCCTACGACAGACGGTGGTTGTAGTCGAGAACTTGACTAAGCTTGTTCATGACCCAATTGAAGCACGGGCTTTCCTTCCAAAACTAAAGCCTGGCGTCAAAGCTGTCAAAGACCGTGCCTCGTTGCCTGAGGTCAGAGAGATCGGTAGCAGGGCCTTGGATGTCATTGAAAAGGCCATGGCTGATAAAGATGGCAATTTGGAAAGTGGCACCATTGCACGTACCCATGACACCGACGTTCAAAAGGTGTTGGAGAAGCAAGTCAGCCTAAACGGCAACCTACAAAACTTTCCTGGCGATGACATTGTCTGGAACTTTACAAAGAGCTATGTCTCGAGCACGGTCGCAGAAGTTGTCAATCAGCGTGAGCTTCAGCGCATTCCTCAACTTATCACACCTTATCTTGACCCGCTCATGAACCCTGGCGATGCCGCAAAGATTGCGGAGGCCGTCCACCAATTCTATGTTGAGGAAGACCACCGTAAGTTTGGCCAGCCCATCAAAGAGGACGATGGCGAAGTTGAAATTGTCAACGCGACCTTCTCCCTGGGTTATGGTGGCATGCTGTTGCTCTCACATACCAACCTCAGACTATTGAAGGGCCACAGGTACGGCCTTTGCGGTCGCAACGGTGCCGGTAAATCGACGCTTATGAGGAGTATTGCTGAGGGCAAGCTCGAAGGCTTCCCATCCCCAGATGAAGTCAAGACCTGTTTCGTCGAGCATAACCAGGGAGAGGATGCTGACCTCAGCATTCTTGAGTACATTTCAAGAGACCCCAGATTCAAGGAGGAGAGCCAAGAGCGTATCTCGTCGGTTCTAGAAGAAGTCGGCTTCACTGCTGGCCCGGAAGGTAGACAATCTCACAAAGTGGGATCATTGTCCGGAGGCTGGAAGATGAAGCTAGCTTTGGCTAGGGCCATGCTGATGCGAGCAGATGTCCTGCTCCTTGACGAACCTACCAATCACTTGGATGTTGCGAACGTCAAGTGGCTCCAAGAGTACCTGAAGAGCCACACTGAGATTACTAGCTTGATTGTGTCTCACGACTCGGGTTTCCTTGACGAAGTTTGCACAGACATTTACCACTATGAGCAGAAGAAGCTTGTCTGCTACAGGGGCAATCTGGCTGCTTTTGTCAAAGTCAAGCCTGAGGCTAAAAGCTACTACACTCTCTCCGCTTCGCAGGTGTCGTTCAAGTTTCCACCTCCAGGTATTTTGACTGGTGTCAAGTCCAATACTCGTTCCATTCTCCGAATGACCAACTGCACTTACACGTACCCTGGCTCAGCTAAACCTTCATTGTACGACGCTTCCTGCAATCTTTCGCTCTCCTCCCGGGTCGCCATCATCGGAGCAAACGGTGCTGGAAAGTCAACTCTTATCAAAATTCTCACCGGCGAAGTAATCCCTCAAGAGGGTAAGGTCGAGAAGCATCCTAACTTGCGTATTGGTTATATCAAGCAACACGCTCTTGAGCACGTTGAGATGCACATGGAGAAGACACCCAACCAATATCTCCAATGGCGATATGCTAATGGTGACGACCGCGAGGTTTTGATGAAGCAGACTCGTGTCTTGACTGAAGAAGACAAGAAGCAACTTGAGACACCTATTGACCTGGGTGACGGAAAGGGTGCTCGTAAGATTGAGGCGCTTATTGGTCGACAAAAGTACAAGAAGAGTTTCCAGTATGAGGTTAAATGGCTCAACATGCTTCCAAAGTTCAACACCATGATCTCTCGTGAGACTCTCTTGGAGAAGGGCTTCCAGAAGATGGTGCAGGAGTTTGATGACCATGAATCTTCTCGCGAGGGTCTGGGTTACCGTCTTTTAGAGCCCAAGGTCATCTCTAAGCACTTCGAAGACCTTGGCATGGATCCAGAGATTGCCAACCATAATGAAATTTCCGGTCTATCTGGCGGTCAGAAAGTCAAGGTCGTTCTCGGTAAGTCTAGCTGGTACCTTTGACTGAATTGTGAGACTAACCTTGTCTAGCTGGTGCCATGTGGAACAATCCCCATCTTCTCGTACTTGACGAACCCACTAACTTCTTAGATCGTGACTCTCTTGGTGGCCTTGCGGTAGCTATCCGCGATTTCAAGGGTGGCGTAATCATGATTTCTCACAACGAAGAATTTGTGGGTGCCCTTTGCCCTGAGCAGTGGCACGTCGCGGACGGCCGTGTCGCTCACAAGGGACATTTGGCGGTCAGCATGGATCGCTTCGAAGACTCCCGGCCGGGAAGCAGCGTTGCAAGCTCAAACGTCTCCTCCGCAAATCCCAGCACAACTGGCACACCGGTTATGTCCGAAGCAGAGGGTAAGGGAGATGATATGAAGTTCAGAGCGAGAAAGAAGAAGAAGATGACCAGAGCTCAATTGAAGGAACGTGAGGTCAGGAGGAGACTCAGACACATCGAGTGGTTGAATAGTCCAAAGGTACGACAAGTAGCGCTTTCTGAGTTTTGCTCTCACGTACTAACATATTCAGGGTACACCCAAGCCCGCAGATACGGATGATGAGGCATAGACACAAAAGTTATTTTGGTTACTTTTCATTTCAAGGGTAGATCTCGCATTGAAGGGCGTTATTTCTATAGAGGATCGGTTGACGTACAGCAATGAATAATGGATGGGAACTAGACACGCGTTATAGACAGATTTTTTGAGCATGATTGGACATTTCCTGCACTGCCGTTTCTCTTTATACCGATGGCGACAAACAGTTTCATTTTACCGACTGGTGAGTTTGCTTGAGTTTGGTGGGTTAGAAGATCAAGATAGACCCGTTTTGTTGTTATCAACCCGAGCCAAAGCATCAAAAGCATTTCTTATGTCAAACCGTTGGAGTTGGTACACTCGGGAAGATCATCATTCGGCTTTGGAGTAGTCTCTTATCTTGTCATTTCAGCACCGTCTTCTACTCCCTCTTGTCCACGTACCTAGATCCGGCCCAGTCCAGTAGTTCTCTTTCCAAAGACAGTCCTCCACCACAACAAGACCGGACGTGCCAATAGCCTACATGATATTAAGTTCCACCGCCTATACCTTCTGAAGCCGTCGGCCTCCTTGCGCCCCAGCGTTATCGTGACGAGCAAACACCGACAAACCAGCGCCTTGGCGGCCGCCCTTCACTTCTCTCACCTCGCCCCCCTCCCACTCCTCCACCGTCAGTGCCCCACTTTTTCCGCTGTTTATATCGTGGTTTCTACCTTCATCTTGCTTTCCTTCTTTCTTTCTCCTGCACCTTTCTTCCTTTTCGGTCCCTCTACATCTACATCTATCCTTCCCAACCCCCCTCCTCTGGACGGTCTACGATTACTTCTGCTGTTTACTCTTGAGACTTCGAAGGTTGGTGAGAGGGGGGCTTTAGGTGAGTTTGTACTGCTGAACCTCTGAGATTGAGGACTGTCGCTCTGAGCTTGGATCACTCTTCAGTCTATCTTTGGATCTCACTTCTCTGCCTCGAGCAGCTTCCTCTTCTACCTTGACCTTGAGCTCACTCTTCAATTAGATCCTCTCCCGCCATCAACATGAAGCCTCTCACATTCGCGGCCGTGACCCTCGCTGGTCTCGCCGCGTTCGTGACTGGTCTTCCTCTCGATGATCCTCATGAGGTAGATCATGCAGTTCAGTCGTCTTCCACTCCGACAGTAAGTTTGATGCCTAACAGCTCACCTTGAGCCCAAACTCCATCTCGTTCCAGAGTTAAAGAAGCAAAAGTCTGTTCCGTTCGTCCCGACAGTGCTGAACGGTCCATGCGATGCCATTGACCGAAAGGCATGCTCCGATGACCGACGACAACTTCTCTCATGTAACACCAACAATCGATGGGTACTTCATGGTGATTGCTACCAAAACGGTGGTTGCTGCGACACTGGTCGTAGTGGCCCCGATTGTGTCGATCATTTCTGGTGCGAGCGTTCTTCATCTGTCATTGACTCTCGAAGCCCTGAGAAAGATATTGCTTCGAATGTCGTTGACGATGCGGTCGACCTGTCTTCAACCCCATCTGTAAGTTTTGTCTCTAGCAGCTGGAGTTGAGCCTTCAGTCCTTCTTGTTCACCAGCTAAATCAGACTTTAAAGCTCTACCCTGCAGTCAAACCCACTGTGAACGGTTCGTGCGATGTCATTCAGTCGAAGGCATGCTCCGACGACCAGCGATACCTCCTCCACTGTGACTTCAACAACTTGTGGGTAGTTTATTACGATTGCAAAGGTTGCTGCCGGACCCACCATGGTCTTCCAACATGTTTTGAAGGCTGCGACAGCCCTTCCCCAGCCATCGACTCCCGACGCCCTAAGGAAGATATCGTGTTGGATCTTATTCCTCGAAGCACTGAGACCCCGGAGTTTTGGACCGCAGGTTGTAGTGCATACTGCATTAAACTCGGTTGCTGCACACATCGCGAAGGCAGGGACTGGTGCAGGTGCCAAAATGAGGAAACTCCTCCAATTCAGACTCCTACTCCATCTCAAACTTCTTCTCCAACTCAAACGCCTACTCCAACACAGACTCCTGCTCCTTTCAACGATATCCAAGAGCGTCAAGTCCACGGAAAGCCCGAGAAATGCTCTGTCCCGGGTGAGGTGAGGTGTTCTGCCAACCGCGCCTATGTAGAGATCTGTACCCCGGTCTTGCTGTGGGCAATCAAGGAGAAATGTTTCCATGAAGGATGCTGTTCTTACGACGCGGCTCACAAGCCTTATTGTGGATGTGGTACCACCATCGAGCAATCTCCTAAGCGATCGAAATTAACGGAACCTGAGTCCTTCTGCATATCTGGGTCCACGAGGTGTTCGTCCAACGGTAAATACCTTGAATACTGTGCTGTCAACGGCCGTAGTGGCGTTTACGGTACTTGGACCAAATGGTACGATTGCGAAAAAGATTCCTGCCACCAGGATGGGCCTCGTCATGCTTCCTGTCGTGAAAAGCACACAGCCGAGGACGATTCCCTGGTGCCAACGAAACGTTCGGAAGGACAAGACTCACTGAATTGTACCCCTGGCGATACAAGATGCGCACAAAACTATCAGCGTGTCGACATCTGTAATTCTCATGGTTATTGGGCATGGGATGAGGTGTGTTTCTGGTTACCCTGTGTCCAGAAGACGTCCCGCTATGCCTTCTGCCCTAATCCAAAGCATGCCGAAGCCACAGCGCCGTCAGTCGATAAGCGCTCGGAAGCACACACCTCCATCGTAAATGCCGAGGGAGTTGAGGGTCTTCATTCTCGTGATATGCTCCCAGGAATGCTACCCGGTAGCGACAATAAGTAAGTTAGACTTATCGAACCCCAGTGAAGTTTGATGAAATGTCTGTTTGAGGGATACTTGGGTCACACTGCCATTCACTAGGATTCATCTTAGTTTTTGCAATACTGACTGTACACCAGAAACTCTCGCCAAATTGGCACAGAACTTGGAGATTACGGGCGATGCGAGGAGACTGGAGCACTCACTTGCAAAGCCAAGGATACGGTTCTGGCTCGCTGCAGCGAAGAGAAGCTTTGGCGAATGCAGGAAGATTGCGGTGATGGTTGTTGCCACAAAGCTTTGACCTTCGGCGTTGCATATTGCAAATGCACTACAAAGATTCCCGGTATAATTGAACGTCAGAATGTTGATAAATCCAGCACCCAGGCCGACGGTGGTATAATATCTTTCATCAACCGCGACGGAGACCTTCAAGAGATAGGTCTTTCCAAGCCTGACGACGGAGCGGATACTGGACTTGTGGAGGGGTGTCCAGTTGGCGTTTATGGATGTTCAATCGACGGCGTCTGGTTGGCAATATGTGGGCAGGACGGAAGGTGGCATTACTCTGCAATGTGCGGCCCCAATTGTTGTCGCCTTGACCTCTCGCTACCAGGACAAGCGCAAGTAGTTCCAGGCTATCAGATATTTTCAGATGAACAAAACACTAACATCTTGAAGCTTCTGCGACTGCCGACAGGCTTCACAAGGTCAACATAAAGTTCGAAGCCTTGACAAGCAGGATATCCCACCGCCCTCACCACCAACTCCACTCGCTCCATCCCCCTCTTTAGCGGAGGACATCGGGTGCTCCTCAGGTCATTACACATGCACTGAAGGGAATACTTGGCTCTACATATGTGGCCAGAGCGGTTTTTGGCACGAAGCTTCTTACTGTGGAGAAGGATGTTGCAAGAACGACCCAAAGCAGAAAGGAGTAGCGTAAGATTTCCGGAGAGTCCACTGTTTTTTGGATGCTTCTACTAACTACCTGTAGCTTTTGCGACTGCCCTTTGGATGCTCGTGGTCAGAATGAGATCGCTACTCTCGACAAGAAGGAAGTTTCACAGCCTATTGATTGGGATATATGCAATCCCGGGCGCTATACCTGCAGCCCCAACTTCGACTGGGTGTATGTATGCGGTAAGGATATGAAGTGGCATGAGTCATCCTTCTGCGGCGATCATTGTTGCAAGTTCGACGACAGTCGGCGTCCGATCCAAGTGTAAGATATTCTCAGACTTCAGCTAGATGAGCTGAACTAACTATTTTGACAGTTTCTGTGACTGCCGCTCGGATACCAAGAATCAGAATGGCCTTCTGACCATTGAGAAGAAAGACGTTCTGGATCCACACCCGGGTGACCCTTACACTCAATTCAACGAACGTTGCGTCCCCGGCTTGTACACATGCAGCATTGAGCTCGACTGGTTACTTGTATGCGGTCCAGATGGCTGGTGGCATTATTCTGCTTATTGCGGATCTAAGTGCTGCAAGGTTGACAATCCTTTCCGCCGTGGCAAAGCGCAAGTCAACCCAATAATTTTTGCAGTTGCTCATTTCTAACATCATACAGTTTTTGCGACTGCCGTGCCGAGCCTCAGAACAAGGCCAGGACCCTAGGCGACGAGAAGGAAACGGACGTTCTCGAACCGAAGCGTGGTGACATCTATACTCAATTGAACGAACGCTGCGTCCCTGGTTTATATACATGTAGCATTGAGCTCGATTGGCTACTTGTATGCGGTCCAGATGGTTGGTGGCATCACTCTGATTATTGCGGCGCCAAGTGCTGTAAAACTGATGACCCTTTTCACCGTGGTAAAGCGTAAGTATTCCTAGTAACTTTCCCACCCAAGAATAGTCACTAACCATCGCATAGCTTTTGCGACTGCCGTGCCAAATCTCAGGACAACGCTAGGACCATAGTCATTGACAAGAAGGAAGTTGCTCAACCTGAAGATGAGCTTCCTGAAAACACGGGTGTTGAGGCGGGCCCAGAGCCAGTCAACAATGTCGTTGCAGATGGGCGCAAAGGAGGCCGTTGTTTCAAAGAGGCCGAACAAACCTACTCAAAGGACAGGAACGATGTTCTGAGATGCAAACGCGGAAAATGGGTTATTAAAGACCACTGTGGCAATCGGAAATGCAGGGATGCGCGTCCAGGCTTGCCGGAAGCGTGAGTTGCATCCTTCTTTGCAAAGACTTAACTAATCTGGAATATGTCCCAGTCATTGTGAACGTAACAGCGGTGTCATAGCAACTGCGCGCAAAGGAGATCATTGTCTCGGCAGTGGAAAAACCTGCACCAAAGACTACGATCATGTTTTGAAATGCAAGAACGGAATCTGGGATGTGGTAGAGCACTGTGGCAATCAACAATGTATTGAGGGGCGTCCACCTTATTGGGAAGCGTGAGTGTTGCATTTCTGTATACAAGAGCCGAGCTGATGCTTCTTAGTCGCTGTCAACGTCACACGGGCAAAGGAGCTCAAACCATCGAACCTGGCCAAACTCTCACTTCCGAGGACAACTCTCCCACAGGTCCATCAATCTCAAGCCGCGACAGCTCGGCGAATCCAGCCTGCGAACCAGGACAAACCTGGTGTGAAAGCCGTTGTGACATAATCCAATGTTTCAGCGCGTTGTGGACTTGCAACTCCCGAGGTGAGCGAGAATTTGTGGTAACGTGTGGCGCCATAGATTGTTGCAGGCCAGGGTCGACCACTGGCACGGCATTCTGTGCTTGTCCCTTTCCACTGCCTAATCTAGTTGAGAAGGAGACTACGACAACGCTCGAAGTCCGTTCCGAAAATCAGCTTTCTACAGATGTCTCATCTACAGGCGACGAGGATGTTTCAGAATTACCACCTTGTACTCCGGGAGTGTTCTTCTGCTTCGACTTCGACACTGGTCCCGCAGGGCCTCATACATTGTACCGCTGCAGCCTCACTGGAGTTGCTCGAAAAGTAGTGGATTGTGGAGCAGACGGATGCTGCCACAAGGGCGGTATTCCAGGCACAGCCTACTGCATCTGCAGCAAGGCTGGCAACAACAAAGCCTCAACCGGGAATACTGGAGCTACAGGCGGTCTTGAATCGATTAAAGCACCGCAATCTATTCAGCGCAGCGACGATGGATCTAATACAGCTACAGCACTGTCGACTGGTGAAGAGAACACGGAACAGGGGAGATACTGCACTCCCTATATCCCATGGTGCCTCAACATCCCCGTAGACGCTGTGAACAATGCACGCTATTTGTGGAATTGCGACGCCAATGGCCATCCACAATTCCAGAAGGACTGTGGAAAGCGAGGGTGTTGCGTGACTGGCCCCAAGCCTAATCAACATGCTTACTGCGCTTGCGGACATGATGCAGAGGTTACGGCTCCTCAGTCTACTCTCTTCACGATTGCCAAGCCTACCAACTCTGCAGTCAAGTCGGCTGAGTTCGGTGGGTAGAGTGGATATGAAGGTCCCTTCAATCTCTATCCCTGGGCAGGTATCTTAGATCTTGGATCGGTAGATCTCTGAACGGAACATGCGAGTCTCAGATCAAAGGAAAATATACAGGGTTAAGGGAACGACAGAACTTCACTCCCAAAAGTCCTTACCAAAAAGTATTGTAGCCAGAAGGCTAGTGTGTGTATGCACAAAGAGGTCTAGGATAGCGAATTCAGATTCTGCAGGATCCGGTATACATAAAAACTCTAAATCACTGTAGTCACTAATTGAATAATGACTTTCATATGAAAAGCTTGTGTCTCTGGAATGGAACAAAGATTTCCCGTGATAAACGTACACCTATGCTTCTCGGAAGTGAAGGGAAGCTGGATGAGTGTCACAGCAAATCTTTGTGCAACAGCAGGAATGCTGCAAACTTAGGCTTCCCGCCCAGGTAAAGTATCAATAATTTCACGAGAAACTGAACAAATTGGAGTATCTGATTGAATATACTCAATGCCTCAATGTATGGCGTTGGTGGCGTCGTCTTCCCCTTTGACTAAGCATGCACGCATGCACCTCGAGAGGAAGATCCCTGCAAGACCATCGTCATTGCATAGCTACATCCCACCGTCGGATCTACCCACCTGATCACGCCCGCCCCTCGCCCGCGCAAATCCTCCATCATGGCATCTGCACTTCAATTCCTCTCCACCCCTCTCCTCCACCACAGGAGATCCCCTTAGGACCCTAATTGACACCTCTACGTCCTAAAAAGATGTCACCACTCACCTCCCGCCTCCGCAACGCCTACCATGACAAACAAACCCAAGTCGTTTTGTTCTCCTCGACAGCAATAGCCCTCTACGGTTATGACCAAGGAATGATGTCGCTCATCAATACAAACTACGACTACCTGTCAACAATGGGGATAGCCTCCGACTCGGCTATCGTCGGTGTCATAGTCTCAGTATACTATCTCGGATGTACTGTAGGCGCGGTCCTATTCTCCAAACTCGCCGACTCGTACGGCCGCAAGAAATCCATATTCGCATGTCTAGCCACGGCATCGCTAGGGAACCTAATAATGTTCATATCTGGGTTCGGATATAGTCGCGGTGCCAAGGAGATCATGCTCCTAGGGCGTGTAGTCATGGGTTTAGGAGTCGGGGGCATCGATTCTGTTATCCCTACATACAGTTCAGAATTGTCCAATGATGAAGCTAGGGGGAAGGCGCTGGCGCAAGAGTTTCAGAGCAATATCTTTGGACTTGTGATGGCCTTTGGGATCAATCTAGGGGTTACACGAGCGTTGGGGAAGTGGAATCAGTGGGCGTGGCGTATCCCAATTATTGTCATGCAGGTTTATCCTGTATTGCTCATGCTATTCGTAGAACGGCTTCCAGAATCCCCTCGCTGGTTTATCTATCATGACAGGCAGGAGGATGCTCAGGCTGCGCTCAATGATATCTATGGCAATGAGGGAGATGCTAGATTTGAGGATTTGTTGGATACGCATGAGAAAGAAAAGGGTCATCATGTTGGATATTGGGACATGGTTACGCCAGGACATCCCCAATTTCATCCTACGGTTGTTACGATTATGGGACAGATTAATCAGGCGTTGACGGGGTATGGGGCGGTTTCGGTTTATGGACCGCAGATCTTTGAGGTAAGTAGTCCCTCGAAATGTCATTACAGTGGTGCTCTTCATTGCTCTTGTGACCTTTCCTCGCGGAAGTCATATTTCGATCTTTCGTTTCATACTGCATTGTGATGTGGTTACTATGTTCTCATCTGTACCACAAGTCTTTCCATGAGTACCCATCCTCGAAGTTTCGTGCGCTCTCATAACTAACATGCCCAAAGCTCCTAGGCTTTTCAACCTACACAGCCGAAGAGCTGACCTTGTTAAACTACATATCTTACTTCCTCCTGATGACGGTAGCTTGGCTCTTGATAGACGCCCTAGGCCGGCGACTACTCCTCCTACACGGTTCAACAATACTAACAAGCTCGTTCCTCCTCCTCACACTCTTTGGTGGCCTAGCTAAAAACCCAGACAAAGTCGACATTCCGATCCTTGCAGCCGGTATTCCAGGTACCATAATTCTCTTCATCGCAACCGGTGCTTTCGGAATTGGTTGGCTAGCTACTATCTGGCTCATCCCCACGGAGATCTACCCAACCACTGCCAGAGCCCAAGGCACCGCCATTTCCGTCATTATATGGGGCCTTGCTAATTTTTCAATCACTTTCCTGACTCCTGTGATGTTCAATTCGCTATCTTACTTTATATTCCTAGTCTTTGCGGCTACGAATGCGATAGCTGGTTTATGGACATGGGTCTATCTCCCCGAAACGGGTGGACGGGCTTTCGAAGAGAATATTCGATTCTTCGAAGAAGCTAAAGAGGAGGGGACATGGCGGGTGACGAAAGTAGGTGGTGGCGAGTGGGCCAAAATGAAGTATCCCGACCCTGAGGCCGAAAGTGGGATATCGACTCCCAGAGGCAGTGGGCAGAGTCTCGTTGATGCAGAGAGAGTGCCGTTGCTAAGGCGTGTTGGTGATCAGTTGCCTAGTGTTGAGTGAGGTTGGTAGTACGGGATGCATGGGGTCTGTTGCATTTTGGCGGCATAGAATGATGTGCATCATAGGTGGTATTCCTGCTTTTGATCTCCTACGAAGTTTACGAAGTGCTACGTGGTGTTTCCCAAGGTTCTTGCATTGCATATAGATGATTATACATGGCATCTAGATACATATGCATACCTACCATTTAACAACGGACTGCGCTTATTTCCCAGGGCTATGTCAGGATGTCGACAATGAATGCCATTTGAGTCCAACAAGCTGAAATGCACATATGATTGACACGACCTTGACTATACAGCCGCCACCATACTTGAGCATTGCATCTAGACCAACGATCCCGGTTCACACTCGTGCATTCCACGGATACCACTCTAGAAGTCCCAGGTCTAAAGTCGCACTCATCTAACGACAAAACCTATCCTAAAAACACCCTACCACTCATCAAGTTATCAAGGCAGCTACTAACACCCCTCTACACCCTTCTATTCCGCACATCCTCATCCACGATCCATGTCCATCATATCTCAACACGATCCATACCTCAACACAAACCAGGGACCAAGCAAAGCCCAAGCGATACAAGTACAAATACGACAACTTGATGATGTCAGATGCAAAGAACCACAGTTATGAAATTGCCTTGCAGAGCCCCCTGCATGCGATGATTGGTGTGGGCTGTAAGGGGTGCGGTGCGGCGGCTCGGCGCGAGATTGTGGTTGGGGGTTGTATGTATGTGGGGAATTTGGGGTGGATGAGTGGTTGGGGTGGGTTTGTGGGGCCTTGTGAGGTACGAGGGAAAGCGTGTAAGAAGATGGCGGACTGGACTTGGTAGGCGAGGAATTATATGGGGCAGGGATATTTAGGTGGAGGCGAATACTAGATGCAGGGGTGCGTTGAGATTGGAAGTCATTTGTGCTCTTGGGATATGGGCTGTGCAGAGTTGAATGGCATGCAGAGAAGGTCTGGATAGTGGGTTAATGTTTGGCGCGGGCTTGTGGGCTTGGATTCGCCGTAATAGGGTCCACTATCATTTGATATCGGGATTTGGCAGAGGTTGTTGACTCTCATGTTGTTGCGCTTGCCAGATGAATTCCTTATTTATAAAAATAAGAGCATGCTCGAACTCTAATGTTTACATTCTATAATCCTCACTTGCGTATACACTATCATTTCCTAGCATCCAATAAAAAGTTGAGCGTTTGAATTATTAAACCTTGAGGTTGAGCTTTGGGTTTCCTGGAAGTGCTTCGATCCCTAAGCGACTGTTAGTTGGGTGTACGATGATTGTGGAAGAGGGGTGTGACTTACAGTTTGTGTCGCCGATGTCCTCGTCGACCTTGTTAGGAACACCGCAAGAGTTCATGGCTTCAATGGATTGAGTCTTCATGCTCTTGCAGTTGACGTAGCACTCCTCGTCCATGATCTTCTGGAGAGAGTCGTCTTTCCAGCCGAAGACGTAGTCACCATGGTTTCCGTAGCCGGTTCTGTTTCAGTTAGTTAGGCGTCAATGAAAACAAATGATGTCGATGCATACCCGTCACCAAATGACCAAACGAAAGGCTGGCTTCCATCGGTAGGCCAATCTTCCTTATTGTTGAAATCCTTGGTCTCGAAGATGACCTCGTACATGACCTGAGGCATGCGAACTGGGTGAGAGGCCGGGCACGGTCCTTGGTTCTCAAAGGTACCAGTAGCTGGGTAAGACATGTGAGAGATGTGGTCAGGGGAGTCGAGGTTCTCGCCGTCCCAGCATCTGCGAGGTATTAGTGGAATTCATACTTCTTTGTGACTTGATAGCAACGTACGTTGGGAAGCGGAGATTGACCATGATACCGGCAGGGCATGGCTTGGCTGGGAATGCCTTGGTCTCTGGGAAACGAGTGCCCATGTCTTGCAAGCAAGTGTATGTGAGTTGAGGGTAGTTGTCGGCTTCAGCCTTGGTCTTGGCGTTTGGTGTGCCAATCAACATACGGAAGCCCTAGTTCAAGTCATAAGTCAGTAGTCCCTGGTAGTGAACTACACTGTCACGTGAGTGGAACTTACAGGCTGGAAGGACTTGACCTTGGCCTTCTGTTGGTAGTCTGCGAGCTGGTTCTGCATATAGTAAACCGTCATGCCTCCATTGGAGCCCTCGAATCCAGAGTTGGGCTTCTGGGGAACACGCCTGAATGTTCCATTCTTGGCTCGGAAGTACAATGAAGCGGTCCAGTAGTTGGAAAAGTCATCCGCAGGTTGACATGTTGTGCAAGTCGAGAGTTTAGCTAGGTCGTACTCAACTGGGGTCATGGTGGTGTTGAAGGAGTTCTTCTCATGTTAGTGTCATTCACTAAAAAAAGTTTTGAGACTACCTACTCCACCAATGATCTGATGAAGATGTGGGGATGGCTCTTGACCGGGGTTGACCAAGGGGTCGAGACGGTCAACAACGAGCTGTGAGCATCCAAATCTGATGAGAGCATGGCTGGGTGCGACCAGCGCGAGAGCGACGAGGGATCCCCACTGCATGTTGACGTTTTGCTACTGTATGCTTCGAAATAACACTGTTAGCAGACACAAGGACAAAAGAGCCACAGGACGGGTACTGGGCTTCCCAGGCTTTTATCACGTTCATTGCTAGTGGAGCATTAGCACTGCACGGCCTCAACTGCCGATACCCATGTAGATAATGACCAGTGATAACGAATGCTTGCTGTGATGCCCAGGAGAAGTATGGTCTCTAGAAGGCTGGGTCCAATTAAGAGCGATCTCGACCAGTGTTGTACGGGGCTTGGGCCTCCCAATGGAGGTCATAGTGGAGGAAAGGCACAAAGTGCTCTGGGCACTAAACAATGTGTGGCACCTGCCAGGGTGGATGGTTCTGGGATTCATATATGCATGGTGCGGAAAACATTAAGGTTAATATTCAACACCCTGGTCCCCCGGCTGCCCGATAGGCTCCAACAACTCCACCGGTAAGACAACCACAAAACAGAGCCTCCCAACTCCTGTAACGGTTCTCGCAGCGAGGTGATCTACGCAATAACATACCCTGGTAGGCCTTTTCTTACGTATGGCAGGTGGCATTCGGGCTTCAGAACATAGCTTAGCGAACGACTGCACGCAAGCGTCGCGCAACGCATGTGCGCCACTTCTGGTCCATACTTTGATGCAAATCTAGAATGACTATTGCATTCACCTTAGAAATCATCTCGTTTCTAGACTTATCAAAGCTTACGGAAGTGATGCCCTCTGGCCTGATCTGCTCCATGCTCCAAATCGTGCACGCCGAGAAACAAGCCTGAGGTGAGAACAGGCTGGGAGTCAAATAATTCAATGACAAAATGAGTTTTATCGATCAATATTTGGGTTGGACGCTCCATCGTCAAGTGGTTGTATGCCAAAGCAGGAACCAGTGTAGTCTGTTCACGCGAGTGACTGCAATCTGTTGCACAGTAAACGCCTTTCAAAACTCCAAGAAGTGAACGGGCTACATATTTCTGATATTCGGATAGCCTTGGTTGTGGCAAATTGTAAGCCTAGAAGTACCAGTATTTGCTAGGTCTTGGAATTGACATTGAAGTAATGGCAACCAATTTATCCTTGTCGTCATGAGGGTGAGTCCTGACGAATAAATTCCATTTTTGGTCTATTTTCTACGAATATCATACTCCTTCGAGTTTCTAAATTGCCCTTGGCAGGATCAAATGTATGTTCTCAAGACATTCGCAAGTTTGGAATGGCTGTAGTTTGCGACGGAACGTAACGCGAGATGTTGTCCTAAATTCCGGGAACCCAAGCAAGCCAAGAATAACACTGCTATACGATCAATTCAGTGAAAACCCGGTGGAGCTAGACATCGTTCACACTATTTTACGTTCGTCGACAGCTTCATAGTGTTGCCCCTTGGTGAGCTTGGCTTACATTAGCCGAGTATGGAAGATTAGAGAATGCCTAGTTGGCTGAATGCGGATAGAAAAAACGTCGAAATTGAATTGCATTGGCGTTTACGGAAACTTTAATTTAATGTCTATGCAAATCCTGGGACCTTGCATGCGAGCGAAGGTTCGGGAAGCCTCCTCGTAGAGTGAGAAGATCAGGGGTTCGACGAAAAATAATGTCGTCGTACGAGTGTCCATAACACGCATCTTCATGCCTTTGCGTGATAGTCGAACTTAATGTACCCGCATAGAACGGTGCCTAAAAGACCGTTTGGCAGAGTTGATATGAGATATGAGGTGTAAGATGGGACTTTGACAAGCTCCCACGTGGGCAGCCATGTTTTGGTGGACAAGGCCCCACTTTCAATTTCTATTTGTCTCCCAAGCTTTCCTTCAGTTGGATTCTACGTTATTCTTCGATTTTCCCGAGTTAATGCGGAGAGTCGGAGTGGGGCTACAAGAGCTATTACTACCAAGACCGTGCCCAAGCCCGGACTTCATTTTGACATCGCGCCCGTGGAGTATTACACATTCGCAGTGTCCAACTATTTGCTTAATAATTGAAATATCAAGAGAATGAGCCTGTGTGTGCCCATGGATCAATGATTTGAGGCTGTCGGTCCCATCATTCAGGCGTTAGAATTGCCCCAATAAGAATCAAGTTCTTCGAACAACGAATTACAAATTAGCATACAAAATACACTTCGCAACTCTTATAGATTCATCTGGCATTTGCATACTTCTAGATGTGTGGGAATTCGAGCCTCCCAAATCGCGTAGAATAACGCCTAGTAAATTTACAAAGTTTAGGAAGCTTTGTCTTTTCGCCCATCCCAAAATACTTGTTCTTGGAGTAATCCTCCTGAGAATAAGCGAATAGTTGACTGCATGTTAACCTCATCGCACTATGTGCGCCCACTGTAACATAAGGGAATTAGATACACCATTTAGAGTCCGCGTCTCTACTTTCTTAGTGATGACTCTCAACATCAAATCATGTCCGGCATATAATCACCACACATGCATTGAGTTTAGATACACAGAGTACGACGTCATGCCACACCAAATCTAAGATCTCCGGTATGGGTGCGTTACACACCTATCCAAGCACTGGTCGAATACCCCGGTCCAAATATACGCGACGACGATCACCAGTCCACAAGAGGTATCTTAAGGCGCCATCTTACTTCATCCATTTCCTACTTGGGAACGATACCGCGACAACAAAATCTTTTCGAGATGTATAAAGAATGCGTCGACCGATATTTAGACTGTAGGCTACTAACTCCGTACCGTCTACTAGTTGTACACCATGCGCTGGAGATTACGAATATTGTCAATTCTACTTGACTTGGTATGCGCATTTGCAACTCCACTCACAAAGAGAAACGAATACAGCTTCATTCAACAGAGCTCCTTTGGCGACGCGATCATCGAATTCGGTGACATAGCATATCTCGCAAACACCAAGCACTCGAAAGCTCATCTCACAGTAGACGACTATGAACCAGCCACGGACGCGATACCAGTCACAGTCCTCAACACCGACGAAACGATCATCACTAGGGATGTTCTAAAAACCATCCTTACATCATACCTAGAAGACGACGATGTTTTTAACCCTGATTTTCTCGCTGCTGTTTATATCCGAACGAGCGTAAAAGCCACTTTGGACGAATCTGCGACCGAATACTTGAGTGAATTGGATACTAGTATCTTATATTTGGATGGCGATATTTCTGCAGATGACAGAATCACTACAATACCGGCCAATTCTTCGGAGAAAATCCCGCGCGGCCCATATCTAGGCGTTCTGTCGAAAGGTTCTGTATCACTTGCAAGCATTTATCGCCTCTATCCCGATACGTACAAGACATTTCTGTTTGGAGCGTATGATGTGAATGATGAAGAAGGCACACACAGTTCTTTAGGAGGGTTTTTCCCTGGCTCTTCGGACTTGATGATTCCGTAGGTCAAACTTAAACCTAGAAAGACGAACTATCGCTAAAATCTCCAGTGTTCCTTCTCGAATCTACTCATGGGGTGACACAAGGACCCTGGCTGGCATACGAGTAGCAGTCAAAGATCTGTACGACATTAAAGGCCTACAGACTTCAGGTGGAAGTCGTGCATGGGCATCCATAACTCCCGTTGCCAATGGCACGGCACCTGCTATTCAGAGGGTCCTCGACCTAGGCGGTGTCATAGTCGGAAAGCAGAAGCTCTCTCAATTTGCCTCTGGGGCTAGTCCTTGGGAATGGCAAGACGAGCAGTATCCATTCAACCCAAGAGGTGATGGATGGCTGACATGCTCTGGTTCTTCATCGGGAGGTGCATGTTCGATTGCAGGATATGAGTGGCTCGATATTGCCATTGGTACCGACACTGGTGCTTCGATAAGGAGACCTGCAGCAGTAGCTGGAGTATACGGGTCAGTCTTAGAGCCCCTCATATCTAACAACAGCACTGATACACCACCAGCCAACGCCCTAGCCAAGGTCTCATGTCACTAGACCGCGTCCTTCCCCTAGGCCACGCAACAGATACCGCCGGATTCTTCACACGCTCACCCTACACTCTCGCTCTATTCTCGCAAAACTGGTTCCATCCATCGATGCAGCAACCTTCACACATAACCGGCTTGCCCCAGCTTCCACCCCCAGTTCTAAACGCCACATTCCCAAAGATAATTCTATACCCAACAGACAACCTCCCACTAACCACCAACCCAGCCGCGAACGCCCTAATCGACGCTTTCCTCTCCAACTTAACAACACACTTCGATATGACCATAGACCCTATAAATCTAACCTCGTCTCTCGAATCTCTAAACCCTTCTCCAGACGCTAACATAACAATAAGCTACCTCTCCACCCTCCAAACCACCCTATACACACTTAACACCCACACATCCTGGCACAAAATCGGGCACCCGCTAATCTCCACCTGGTCAAAACTCTTCTCACGCTTCCCACCACTCGACAACCCACGCCGCGAAATCTGGTCCAAAATATACACAGCTCTCCAACAAGACCAAAACAAAAACGCCACCATCTCCCCTTCATCTTCGGACCTCCTATCCCCACTATCCGACACCACATACACCACCTTCCACGAACTCAAAACCAAAGCAGTATCATCCTACGAATCCTCCATCCAACCCTTCGACGCCTACTCCTGCACAAAAAACATCCTCATCTACTCCATATCCCCCTCTGAGAACCTCCCTGTGTACCGCGAAGCCTCGCTCAACCCCCCCGTACACCCCAAACCTCAGGGTTTCGACATAGCGAGTTTATGTCCCATATTCGCCTGCACAGACATAACGATTCCGATAGGTCAGATACCATATTCTAGTCCCCTGACGATGAGGGAGGAGATGTTGCCTGTTTCTATGAATGTAGTGGTTAGGAGGGGGTGTGATGGGGTACTTTGGAATCTTGTGGGGAGGATGGCGGATCTTGGGGTTTTGGAGGGGAGGGGGGTGGGCGTTGGGAGGGAGGTGTAGTGTTGTAATAGTGTCTATGGTTGTTTGGTTATGCTTGTTTCAAGGTCTTGCGGGGATGGGTGGTACGTTAGGTGTGAGTGAGATAGATACCAAATGACTAATTGATCGGGGCTGTTTTGTATCTTATCTATGAAAGTGCACTCGCGTTGCATGGAGGTCGTTTTCTTTTCCTTGTAGCTATTCTTTTGAAGCTTCTCATAGACTGACCAAATCATCACTTGTGTGTACTATGAAGCCTTTTGTATAGAAGCTCGTTGAAAGTGTTGATCAATGAATCAACGATTAGCAAATAACGATATCTATTTGATATTCATAAACCCCCTATACCATACGGACAGGCAATGAGGCAGTTCAGCGGAACTGGGACAAACTTGTAGGATCGGGGCACACGAGTGTGTGCTCCCAAAAGCCAAGTTCCGCCGAACTGAATTTTCATTTTCTTGTGTTACATGAATATCGCGCGTCTATAGTCGTACAGATAGTAGTTCACGGGTTCAGCCTCATCTGTTTGTCGCACGAACGAAATCACATTGCACAACCAGCCCACCTGGGGAGCCCCCCCAGTATCACATTTTCATTTCCGTCCATCTACCCATCTGCAAACTTCCAAAACCCACCCCACCCCACTCTACTTTAGCCCAGCCCACGATCCAGGCACACTCGACACCCAACATTTAGCCAAGTAGCCTAGAAGCGACGCTTTCAGGTCCAGCCAACCGCAAAACCCTACCAACGAGCTCCGAGAAAAGCAAGTTCAACAAATTCAGCCCCGATCTGCAAAATTTGATTTGATTGCAGATACAAAAGCGCCACCTGGAAGCCAATCGGAGGGAATAGCGGGTCGGAGGGGCGAAGGGACAGGCTAGATTTCGAGCTAAGGGGTGGTTTGAGATCTTAGGGTCATTTTGGTTGGCAAGTCGTGACGAGAAAATTAGGACGAGAGGAAGGAGAGGGAATGGGGCGATTAGTATGGGGATTATAGATGGAAGTGAGGGTTGTAGGGTGGGGAGTATGATGATGGGCGTGCTGGAACAGTGAAGGAAAAGGGGTTGAGTTTGAGGGAAAGACTATGATAATTCAAGGGTCCTGGTATGGCGCAGAGCATGTGACGCAGCTTAAGTCAATCATAGTCGACAGTTGATGATGCTATGTAGTCTGCACATGGCTGCAAAGATCTCTATGCAGTTAGTCATATCTCCATGTCACGGTACGGATGTGCCTAGAGGATGCGGGAGTTGAGACGAGATGAGAGAATCAAGCCGTCTAGAAGATACTTTGTTTTGTGGGGAGAGAAACTTTGCTTTGTGTACCTTTGATGAAGAAGGGCTGTCTCAATTGTTATTAATGTCTCGTGTTCAGGGTCACATCGGGGCATTCTGGGTGTTGATTGGCAGGCCAAGCAGATGGCCGATCGATTAGCAGAGATCGGAACATCGCCCGAGCAAGTCAATGCTTCATGTCGGTAAGTGAAGTTGGAAAGTGAGGTTGCTTCTTCGGATAATTGTCCAGTGGTGGCTTCAGTGCAGGTGTTCAGGTAACGATCTGGCCAACGCCCAGCCCACTCGGAAGTATACGATGATTGAAATTGCCATTGAGGCTTGAGCAAAAGGAGAAGGTTGAAGTTTGCGATCGGGGCGTTACAATACAACAATACGAGCAGGGCTAAGGGGAGATGATAAAAGAAGCTGTGAGGGGATACGGGGAATAGATCGAGAGTAGACCTGGCGAAGAAGGAGCAAGTTGGGAGACGAATCCCAAGTGGAAGGCGCGACAGGGGACAAGGGGGCCAACGGCAAGGCGAACCTTGGATCGTATCTGAGTCCAGGCACGCCAGGCTGCATGATTGGCCCAAGGCGGGGAAGCGACGACGCGCGTGTGGTCGACGGAGCAAACCGCCAACGCCAAACCTCAACCTGGACCTCAGACCGCGTCCTGTGGCTGACTGAAAAAAAAAAAAGAGACGAACGAAGCGAGGACAAAAGTACGTACTTTCAGGTTTGGCCAGGAGGACCTGTGCGCAAGAACCAGCCCATGCCTCCCCCATAACGTCATACCGCTTGTGCTGAATCTGTCTTGACAAGCATCGACTGGCAGCAAGCATCAGTCCGCTTATCGAAAATCCGCCTCTCCACCCCAACCTCCGATGACTCCTTGCGGGGTAATTCAAATCCTCATGTACTGTGCTGATCTGGTGTGAGTTGACAAGAGGCGGTGCCATGGGATTACCCATCCCGATTCCTATGGAGGACCAAGGGCCGTTTGACAGGTAACCCGCCGCCAATGCATCTCTCCATCAAGGCAAGCAGCGGAGAGGGCAGAGCCCATTGTGGCAGAAGATGAACAATGCGCACGGGAGGAGTGAGAGAGATGGGCTCGCATGCTCGATAGGAGAAAGGCAAGGATAGCAGATCGGCATGCCGCTTGCTCTGATCGTCCAGATCGCGGGAAGCCACATCCACGAGCGCGGAAGGGGATTGGACATGCTTCTGTGTTGCCTTTGACACTACCTCCCAAACAGTGCTGCTCTACGGCTCCACGGCTTGCCGCTCGCTCTGCTGTTGATGGAGCTGCTCTCTAACTAACCTCTGCTGGCCACCGTCAAAGCTATTGTCCTAGTCTTGGTTCCTTAGGGGCGTCTTCTGCGTTGGCATAACGTCCTCGCTCATGGTTCGCCCAACAGTCGGAGCTGAAGCAAAGAAGGCGCGCCTGGTCTACATGTCGGCGACTTGGCCTAGCTGCCAGATACTACATCTAGAGAGAGAGAGAGAAGGAGCTAACCACAGAGAGTCGTCGACAGCGGCTGCCATGGCGAATTGCGTCGGTGGCCCATTTGCAACCACGGCGCCCTTTAAACTTTCCCATGCTGTTCCTCCACCAGCAGTGCAGCCAAAGCCAAACCCGCGCGCCCTGGTCCAGTCCTGCCATGCTGCACCCTGCGGGGATCTATCAAAGCACATGCTCTACATATTGACCATGCATGGGGTTGAAAGATTGACACATTGGTCCCATCTCGCGGCCTCTGATTCCCTCCTCACGGAGACTGCCGTACTGCATAGGCTGAAGGACGTGTGGACGTCAATGCCAGCAGCCAGCCAGGGACGGCGATGGCAGCCATGACGATGTGTGCATGCACATTCGCATGCGAGGGCCCTTGGAGGGCTTGAAGCGTTCCTGGGCCTCCTCCCGTCTGCATTTATAGACCTGAACGCCTATCTTTCCCTCTACTACTCCAAACCCTCGTTCTTCTCCTGCGTTATCAAATCTCCCTGCCGTCTCCCAATCTCGATTCTACCCTCACTTGCCATCCCCTGCCTTCTCCCCAGCAGCGTTTCCTGTCMCCCGCCGGTCCGTCTCCCCAAAAAAGCAATCACCTCCCACTAGCATCTTGCCCGGCGCGTGGTTGTCGGTGCTTTCCCGTCTCCACTCTGAAGCTCCACTCAGACCGTCGATCAGTCTCTGCTCGCCACTTCTTGCCATTCCCTAGCTCATCCAATCCCATCCCTCCTCCCACTTGATCCCAATAATCGGCGGGCCCACTACTTCCCATAGTCATATATCTGCATCTCGTCTTCACCTCAATTTGCCTCGTCTTCTATTGTATGAGGCCCTTTCTTCGTCTTCATCAATCCATTGCCGTGGCCATCATTAGTGTCACGTCCTATCTCGTCTCTGACACCGCCTCTTTCCTCCATTAGAGCGAAACACCTCGCCAGCATGGTGTACCCACTCAATTATCGCCGCCCAGCGCGCGTGGAACGTACCAATTCTCGCGAATCCCTCTCTGGTGCTGAAAAGCAAAATTCTATCCATGAATCAGTCCACTCCCAAAGCAGTGGCATGTCACATGGCATACCCGAGGCTCTTTCCTTCGACCGCATCATCACTGGCGGGACTTGCCCTGTAAGTTGTCTGAGTCTTTCTACTCTCAGTAGTCCATCAAAGGACTCGTACCTACGTGTCTTGTATTCTAGTCGCCCAGATGATATCACTCGTTGCAGTCCCAAATGGCTGACCTTCACTACCTAGCCACTTACCACACGTGATTTCATGAACTACCTCAAGTACATCGAGCGGTCTGCAGAGAACCTTCAATTCTTCCTTTGGTATCGCGACTACTGCAACCGCTTCAATGACCTTGCCGACAACCAAAAGGCCCTGGCTCCAGAATGGGCCAGGGAGGAGGTGGAACCCGAGAACCAACCTCGCCCAAAGCGTCTGAGTCCTGAAAACGCCGCCGTCTTCAAAGGCACTGAATTTGCTGATGAGCATACCGTTGGTTCTGATGCCGAAAAGTCTAATCCATTCTTCACTCCACCTCGCACGCCTACTAGTGAGGCCAGGCGTGAGGGTGATTCCATGGAGTCGTACGACGAGAGTTTGACCTCTGGCGGAGGCAGGGTGAACCACACCAAGCGTGCTTCTGGCGCATTCGATAGCGCAGGACTCAAATGGAAGCCCCGTAAGTTGATGCCGAAGTTCATCACCAAATTCCACCAACTCATGTTCGATAGTTTCCATCCAGCCATATCGTGAGGAAATCACCCGCATCATCTCCATCTATATTGCCGACAATGGCTCCCGCCAATTGAACCTTTCATCCAAAGAACGCACCAACTTGCTCCATGCTCTGCAGAACACTACTCATCCATCTGCATTCCGCGAAGTCATGAATACCGTCGAATGGTCTCTTCGCTGCCAGGCCCACCCTAACTTCATCCGCTGGTCCATTTGCAACGGCAACCGACCTCGTGTTGTCTTCGCTCGCGGCCTTGGTATTGGAGGTATCGTTGGCGGCTTTATCGCTGCCATTGTCATCACGCTCAGCTCGGCCAGCCGTGCATGGCGTGTGCTATCCATGATCGGTTTCTTCATCGGCATCTCGACTCTCATCGCTGCCTGGAAGGGCATGTGCGTTGTCCTCCACGGCATGCACCATCGCCACCTCCGACCCTGGGAACTATTCTCATCCGACGACGAACCCGCCGGTTACGACATGAAGGCCGACTCCTACGACTCTCTCACCTCGCAAGACTCGAGCAATAGTTACGAAGATGAACCCTGGGTAGCCAAATACGAGAAACGCAATGTGGTCCGCAAAGTTTTCGACCGCGAAGTCTGGATCAAAGAACCCGCTCTTCGCCAGATTCAAGACACCATCTTCATCCAGGCTATTCTTGGCGCTTTGATTATGTCGATTGTCGTTGTAGGCATCTTTTGCGCTTTCCCTAAGGGCAACTATTTCTAGATGGCTCGAACGGAGTAGTCAAGCTACCGCTCATCTTATGATCGATCACATGTACGACTAGAACGAGCTTGGATTTCTTTTTGGCCTTTCGAGACTGCGAACGGAACTGAAGCCGTATACCCCACATCCCACCACTTACCTACCCAGCTACGACGACAGAGACATCATGTAATACGATAATCTTCAACCTTTTACTGCTTTTACTTTTCACTTCTGCGAATTACCCCTTTACACAATTTGGTAGGAGGAGGCACATGGCTTTGGGTTTTCTTTTTCTAGCGTCGCACGAAATGAAATGAAACGAAATGGGCAGCAGATATGTAAGAAACATGAAATGGAATTATGTATGTTTACCTTTCTTTTTTTCGGTCAAGTTTAAACTCATCGGGCATTTCGGGATCAGTAAATCAGTGAAAATAGCTAAAGTAATGACAATGTCAAAAATTTTAATGTGAATGTGTATGTTCGCGTAAACATGACAGGAATCTAAATTTTGTGCTGTTCTAAAATGTTTGAAAAGCGCAGTGTATGTTATTCATATTACCACAGGCCATGCCATGACCCCAAGGGGGGCATCATGTCGCTCACCCAAACTTGGAGTCTTAAGCCTATAGGCCTGCTTACATCATGAGTCACGAGTACGTTAGTATATTAACCCATCCACGCACACCTAGAATCAAGCCAAACCAAATCCCTACGATCCCTTTAAAACCCTGACAAGCCAACCCATGTGGACGCGCGTGTCCCTGGGATATTAAAATCGTGTGCTTACAACACATGATTCTTAAAAACTTTGCAGGATCCGTACCATATGCTATATGGTTCGTTTCCTGCATCTGCCGTCTACTTTCCCATTTCCTCTACGTATGTGAGAATTTAAAAATCTGAGATGAAGAATTTCTTTATGTTGGTGTGGAGGGTGGGGGTTAAAAAGGGAAAAAGAAAAGGAAAAGGAAAAGGGAAATTTGCAGGATCTGTGCTACATGGTTCGTGCTTGTGCCTGCTGTCTACTTCTCATTTTCTCTGCGTATGTGAGGATTAAAATCCGAGAAGAAGAACTGTCCATGTTGGTGCGGAGAAGAAGACTTAAAAGACGACGGGATGTGGAGTATCCCAAGTCCACGATTTCTATTCCTAGGGAGTTTGGGGGGGCGTTGAAATTGATGATGTGACTATTCATGTTGGGTGAGCAGGAGAGAAGAGAAATGGAAGGAAACTTGCAGGATCCAAGCTACATGGCCGTGCTTGTGTCCTTTTTTTCTGAGTGGCAGAGAATTAAAACCTGGAAGGCGAAAGTTTATGTTGGTGGGGGAGTAAAAACCTTGAGACACTCTATTATATGGAGTATCCACCCATTCCATTTTCTGTCCCAAGGGATCGAGAGGCTTGAAAACGACAAATTGATGAACCATGCTGGGGTTATAAAACGCGAAACAATACTGTTATGTGGTGGAGTTTGTCGTCTGCTTAGGATTACGCTACAACACTTGCCAGATGTCGTCTACAAATCGATCATGGACGCAAATCGATTCAACGCATATGGCATGCACCCATTCAAGCAATTGGCAAAGGAAGTCTTCAGAACAGCCGGGTGAAATAGCGGTCAACATGCGCAACAACTCGAGAACATTATCGATGATCTGAAGAGAGGCAAGTACGGCATCCGCATAACTGTTTCTACAAACCTAGCGGATACTACCAAGAAATGATTCTTCGACGACGATATCATGTAAAAACTCCCCGAATCGATAGACGGACTTTTCAACAGTGTCATGGGACTCTCGACCTCTGACGTAACGTTAGGATAGCGGATTGGGGAGGTATATAAACCCCCGTTGTGAGAATATTTTCTCGATCATACAAGTTCTGATTACTATATAAAAAAAACTGGAAATTAAAACAAAACGGTTTGGTGGGACATGTGCGCCCGTGAGACTTGAAAAAAAAAAAAGGGTTTCGTGGAGGGTATGTGGCGAGAGTAAAACCCAATGGGAGAGCAAATATGATCTATGCTTCTCCGAGTAGCGCAATTCACGTGTTATGAGAGTCTGGGAGCATATCGATGAGAGGTTCGTGGAGGGGATGTTCCAGGAGTAAAACCCAACGAGTGAACCCACATGACCTGTGCGCTTCTGCGTACCTTGTCGTACGTCTTAGGGGAGTCTGGGAGGGTCTCGATGAGAAACATATAAAGTTCTCCTCTCTAGTCTCCCCGAAACACTTTCCGTCTTTGTTAGCTTCTTGAATGGTTTCTTAAAAAGATCTATCCAGACTGGCTATGGGCTTGTATGAGGTTTGAAAAGAGTTGATCTTTGGGATGATGTTGCGCAGAGAAAAATCAAACTTTGTGGACATGTGGTTTTGCGTGCGCATATTTTTCCTTAGAGATATAAAAACACACAAGCGCCTGGAATGTGTGCGCTCTTGTCGGGGTAAAATGGTATGAACGGAGACAGCGATGGGAAGACAAAGCGGGGATTGACGCGGGACACTGCCACAATTTGGACCTGTAGCTCTTTGGGTTTTGTACAAACCTACTCAAATCCCGTAAGCTGGAGTGTTACAAGATATTCTCACTTTAGAAGAGGACGAGGACTAGAATTATATTCGATACAACAAAGTTCATACTAACTATCGATTCCACGTCTTTTGAGTAGGTTCGCCAAAATTGTTGGTCTATAAAAGGCTCTGGCGTGCAGTGGATTCATGGCTTTCCTTAGACAACTTCCTCCTTTATCCCTCAAACCTAAAAACATCTGAGATACGTCAACATGGCTGGGCCCTGCGGCTTCTTAAAAAGTACATCTTCTACAAATCTCATGACTGTGGCTTAAAACCCCTTGTAAACTATTGATGAGACTTTTGTGCGATGCCTGATATCCATACTAGGCTGTCACTAAAGATAAGACAGTAGTCATTCACATCTCCGCACCGATTCATCTCTTTGTTTTAGAAAAACACCCGACTAAATATGAATGTAAATATATTCTAACACTCATGTAAGAGTACTGAAGTTCTGCGAATAGCTTCCTGCGAACACTCCCATCTAAAGTCTCTTAGTAATTAATTGAGATTACGACAAACTCTGGGACAGAACTTTGATAAGACCCCACTAGAAACTTTACACAATGTTACTGCCGCATTCTTTAACTCATAAGAAAAGGATATCTATTCTTTGCGTATCGTGCGCATATGCGCGTGTTGTTAACAATGCCGAGCGACACTCAAGTGTATTTGTGCTAGACTTTCTCATGGGGAGAGAATGCAAATGCAGACACATAATGTCTATCCGTTATCTATCTTGTAAAATAAGGAGGTAGCCCCCATGTAGACTCTTCCATCCTTTATCGCGCACCACGACTGAGATAGATTTTGCTCTTTCGCAATACAAACTCTTTAGTATATCAACAGCATAAAGCTTTGATAAGCTACAAAGACCATGAAAAAAACCCATGAGCCGCGATATCCTTACCCCACTCGTAAGTACCATATATCTTTCGTGATGGTGAGGCAGCGCGCCAGTTTTCCGCGCACCTCATGCATATATCGCTGGATTATTACTATCTATTATGTTTGCGTGATCTAAAGAAGTATATTTAGAGAACAACTTCCATCGATTCCTAGACAACGGCCTTCAAGTGTTATAGGCCATGAACGATAAACCCTAATTTCCCCCTCCTTTTGCACCTTGCAGCTATAGTATCTCTCAATTTACGTTCTTCCTAAACTGGGCATATGCTTGCATGAATCGTGCGAGACCTATATAGACTATCAACAGAGTCGAATTATCCAATTGGTGGTCATGCAGCTACCCTTTTCAGCTTTCCGAGACTAATACCCGTCGGCAAAACGGGATCTTGATTGTACATACCTGGCAGCCCTACATATTAAACATGCTGAACCTATGCGATAGAAATAGAATAAACTGCACTGCGACTCTGTACTTTCGTCACGGGGATGTCAGGGAAGATGAGTTATTTGCATTAGGCAACAATATAAATTAGCATGGTTTCTGTAGTTATAGTTCGAGTCAAGTCTTCGAGAGAGCGACTCAACTGCTCAACAATCGCATTCTTGCTTGCGAGTTTCAAGCAAGACACTTCCCATCTGCGTCTAGAGTCCAAACTTGATACGTACCGCTGAACAAGATGAGAGCCACCAACATTCTGCTGGCCTTTGTGGCTCAACGAGCCATCGCTCACAGTGAGTAAGATTGATCACAAATATTATCTTATTCGCTTATAGCTCGTGAAAGCGGTCAATTCAATATTCATCGTTAATGGATCCTATTCCAAGGAGTTCCAATACGTGCGGTCAGTGTAATTAAGCATGACTTGTCACAAGAAGTCGTGTGATAAGAAAGCTTCAGACTGACAGTGAATAGTGACGTCGGCCTCACCTGCGACGTTACCTTGAAGGCAGATGGAACGTGCGATTGGGAGAGGTTAAAGAAACATGTCGAGGAAATGGGTGATAGTGATATAAAGGACCAGCCTCATGTTGGAGCAGACGCTCTCTCGGTCAACATGACTTGCGGGCGAGAGGCTTGGCTTTATGCTGCGAACACTTCGACAGCGACTGTAATTGCTGGGTCGGAAGTCGGATTTAAAACGCTGACTTACTATCATACTACTGGACCAGTAACTGCCTATCTCGCCCGTTTACCGGACAACGAAGAGTTCGCTACTTTCCACGGAGCAGATGCGGACTGGTTCAAGATCGCGTATTTTGGCCCAAAGAATGATTCGGCTTGGCTGGTTACGAGCAACTTCGTAAGTGCCCAAGAATCTTCGTTCGCAAACTCCTAAGATCCACCTCACTGTATACTGATATCTTCCACAGGAACCTCGCTTCAAGATTCCTAAGAGCATTCTCCCAGGAAGATATCTCCTGCGTGTAGAGCACTTGTTCAACTTTATTGATACTAAAAAGAATCAAGTATACCCGAACTGCGCCCACATCGAAATCCTGGGCAGTGGTACAGCGTTCCCAACCGAATTCGTCAAGTTTCCCGGCTTATACCAGATGGATACCCCCGGCTTCGGATTGACACATGAACAAGGCACCTACCAACCCCCTAGTGGCGTAAGGGGTCTCTTGAAATACAGGCATCCCGGGCCAGCTGTCTGGACAGGTGAGGCTTAGGGATGATTTGGAGGAATCCCTCGTATACTAGTCCTGGAGAGCCTAGTGATGTTGAGGATCCTAGCTTCTGATCGACACTCAAAGTAGAAATAGCACGTACACTATCATGGAGTCAGCCTTCGAAGGGTTCCCAGATCAGTGGGGAAACTGGAGTAAGGATTGAATGCTTTATTACAAATCTATAGTCGAGTTTAATGGTATTCCAATTTGTCTGAGAGCTTGTTTACGAGCCGAGGAAACAGTTCAGCCTTCTTGAGATTATCGATGGAATCCATGATTGGTGAGTTGAATTCGGGAGTACATACATTACATATCGTTGGAACGGCCCAGTGCATAATCGGCAACGATATCACAAGCCGCGAACGCAAGTATGTGATCAACTTGTAAACTGCCGCCGGATGCTAAAGATTCCGCATCTAGGCGACTCACAAACATCTGTTTTTGGACTACTTTTTACTGTAAACCTGCGTTGACTTGTGAACCCCCACTAAGATGATGATCATATGTATCCGCCCCGCACCCAACCCAGCCCCAATCGCAAGTCAACGCAGGTTTCCGGTAAATATTGATCTACAAAAGGATCAGGAGCTAACGCTTCATATTAGTCGCAAACTGCAAATGCATCTCGTCGCCCCGGAGGAAACACTAACCCCGAGGGTAGAATTGTTAGCGTATTAACTAAGTCCGATACTGGGTGGCCTAATCCTAAATGATAAGTATAGATGCACCTTCGCAGCGAGCTCTAATAAGAAGTGACTGCGCCACAGGAAGACTTTTGGGATAATTAATTTACTCGTTCAACATACAAACCAACCATGACTGCTCCCACCAACCGCGCCCTCTGGCAGGACGCATCTGGCGTTCCCGGCGTTGTTCGCGACAATTCGCTGCCTACAAATGACGACCTTGGCGACCACAAGGTGTTGATCAAGGTACATGCCTGGGCCATTAATCCCTGCGACTACATGCTCCAGGATAGGAATATGGTCAACTACCCTCTTATTTTGGGCTGCGATGTCGCTGGTACGGTCGAGGCAGTCGTTCCTGGATCTACTGCTGCCTCCCAACTCGGCGTCGGCGACCGCGTCTTTGGCTTTGGCGCCAATAATGGCTTTCAAGACTATGTTGCGCTGGAACATAAACTGATGTCTAAGATTCCAGGCGACATGGCGTACCGTGAGGCTGCAGTTCTCGGACTCTGTAGCGCTACCAGCGCCCTGTTCCTGTTTGGAAAGGATTACCTTCATCTCGACTATCCCAAATTAAGTGCACCTAAGAATGGAAAGTCTGTTCTGGTCTGGGGAGGCAGCTCTGCTGTCGGCAGTAATGCTATACAGCTAGCCACAGGTGCAGGATACGACGTTGTCGCTACCGGCTCTAAAAAGAACTTCGACTACATCAAAGGGCTCGGCGCTGTTCAGGTCTTTGATTACAAGGATTCCGATGTGACAGAGAAGCTCGTCAAAGAGCTCGACAAAGGCGAATGTGCCGGTATCTTTATGGCAGCTGGACTGAACGACGGCAATGTCGCCGCATGCAAGGTTGCGGCAGCTTCCAAACAAAAGGTACAAAAGCGCCTTTCGCTTACCTTCTTTCCGATAAACTAACATTACTCCTGCTAGCCCAACTTTGCAACGTCGAATTTTATCCTCAACCTGAACGATGTGCCTGAGGGGGCAAATATCAAGCAGCCAACACCAGAGAATTTCAAACCATTTCCCGACTGTTGGTTTGAAATGACAGCTGCCACCTTTGGGGGATATTTACCCGAGGCACTAACCAAGGGAGCATACAAGATCGCACCACCACCTGTGGTCGTCAACAGGAAGGGTCTAGAAGGGATCCAGGAGGCTGTTGACCTCATGCGAGTCGTCTCCGAGCAGGGCCCGGAAGCGGCCAAAGCGACTATCGAGCGCGTGAAGAAAGATATAGATAAAAACAAGGTACCAGTGTTTAAGCTAGTCGTTGAGCGACCTTGAGTATGCGTGAGCATGCAAGAACCGACACCTATTTTCACGGGACGCAGTAAGTTCTTGTAATCTACGTTAGAAATGATCATTAGCCTCAAGACTAATTATATAGAGCCAGAAACGCATGTTAAGCCTGAAGCAAAAGATGGACCCAACTATAGAAGTTACCTCGAACTTGACTACAAAACCGAATCAGCAGCAAGTTATGTGAACGGACCAAGGATCCCCCTTATATAAATGTGGACTGAAAGATATTTTCCAATCTGCTCCGAACCTACGTAAAACTTCACAAAATAAAATTGAAAATAGAAAATCAATAAGCCGACGATTGATTCTGGAATGGTATCTTTCAAAATCAATTGACAGGATATGATGCGTCTTCTACACACCGCATTCATTACCACAAAATAAAAACACTTCACAGATACGAAGGCAATGGCAAAAGTCAATGCATCTTCCTACTTCTCTGCTACTCCTGCACTCCGTTATTTGAAAATAAATCAGATCTAGAAAACGCTCATACTCCAGATTTAGTGCCCTCCCTTCAAAACATTCGACTTACAGAATCTAATGTTTCCTTCTACGTGTGGCTTTGCTCTAGAAAAATTAAAGAGGATGACGGGGACTTCATGTCTAGGACAAAGAAACCTCTATTCGTGGGTGCGATGCATGCTCTGCAACTTCTGTGGATCTGATAGATGTACAAAAATGCAGTATTCCAAACTCGAACAGGCCTAGGATGCGTTTTGCATGTGACAAAACCACTGGAGGATCGATGTATGTTTTCTATACATGCTATCCTGCAAGGATGGGTAGTACCGAAGTAATGACCACCGAGCGCTCATGATCAAATTCTAAGAACTACTCTGCAAATATTCTATGGGCCTTCATATTGGACCCTTGCCTCGTATGGACTCTGGACCCATAGGGAGTCGAATACCCCCTGTGCTAAATGTGTCCGACTGAAACGAAACATCCTCCTCTCTAAATAAACTTGATCTGGGTTATCGCCATGTGTCTATTCTGCGGCATTTTTAAGATACGACCGAAGCCCGAAGAGCAATAGTTTCAAGCTTAGTATTTAGCACGGCGTCTTCTATATAAATACACACTTCGGGATCATTGTATGTCTGCTCAATAACTTCTACAAAAAGCACAAACTCAAAATTGGAAAGCCTGGGGTTTTTGACAATGGCCTGTCACATCAACTATGAATATCAGCGAAAGAAAGGACCAATGTGTCTTATCTGCCCCCGCTCTTTGGCAAATAGAGAAAAGGAGAGTTACCGCCGTCGGTTCATGATCGGCCCCCAAATCCCCCTTCTATGTGTATAAGAACTTGTCCACCGAGTACTACATGTCTACTCCCACCTCCCACTTCACAAGACAATTATAAGAATGGCAAAAAGAGACTCGAAGAGTGAGAATGGGCTTCTGCTTCTGAAACTTAACGCACACAAGAGATGTACAACCGCGTTGCCCCCCAGTATGAAGACGGACTCATCCTTCCGGATCAGAAGGAACCGAGCAAGCTTACCATTAATGGCCGGCACCTACGCATGCTGAATCTATTGTCTATCTGCCCGCTATTCCATTACGCGCAAAAGATACATGATGTGAGAATGACTGAGGAGGATATCGAGGCGTCCCGAGCCACGGACACGAGCGTGCCTCTTGGCTTCAAAGTGTTGGAAAGGATCAAATGCAAGCTTGCGATGCCGTGTCGCGGACCATGTTCATGTTCTCAAGAAATAAGTCATAAAAATATTCCTCAAAGCTAGCTCATGCCTGTAGTTCAACGCCCTACAGTGGCAATCTACACTCATGACTTCAAGGCCGTTATGTGTCATATATGTCTGGCTCCTGCTTCTGAATTCTCCTATCGCTAAAACAAATGATTTTGCCGCTCGAGCCGAAAACTAGGTCGCGCAAAAGCATATGGATCTTTGGAACCAACATGGCTCTGGATGGTTCTTCGCCTCGGACGGATTATTTCGTAGCTGCATTTACTGTCAACATAAGCCAGGAATGGTTCCTACATGTCTTTTCCGTCCCCCTCTCGGCTTTCAATGGAAGAAGTAATCCAAAGTGTCGATGTGCCGTTGTGCTATTTCGCCGCAGATCAAACATTGGATCTGAAAGAACGGTCCTTCCATACAGTGGTATCTTGTTGCATATGTCTTTGAATAACCATCGCTGGCACTCTGCGTATCTTAAAAACCACCATTCAGCAACCAGATGATCTCTTTCTTTCATCTTAAGGAATATACCCATCTTCGATGTACGATGTGCTGAGAACCGAATGCCTGACAAAACAAAATGAGCCAATGCCAAGATTATGTCCATGTCTCTTGCGCTGTAAACTTTCTCTCTCATGATCCGCTCCCTTAGAGATCATACGCCTTATCTCGGGGCCTACTGGATTACAAACAGGGAAGAAGCATCTGGTTCCCACGACGATGCGTTGCCAACTTAATCACTGATTATGTGATCGAGAACTAGGGTTCCCCTTTAAAATTCGTCACAATTCGGAACAATGTGCCTTTTCTGCTCGGACAGCTACTTTAGAAGGAAATCCCGCAGATCCGAGATGAGCTTATGTGCCCCAGTGCCGCACTGAGACCCGGGTCATATAAACGATAGACAGAGCAATCATGTTTGTGCTTTGACAACCGACTCCAACAGTGACCTTTTCAGAAATCGTTCGTCCCAAAAATAAGTCGTCTTATTTTCGGACTTCGGTCGTAAAAGAACGATGACCAGTCTATGGAGGCTAGTTGCATGGGCATACTACTATGGATCCACGACTATATAAGGAAAACTCAGAGCGACATGATAATCCAATGTTTCCATAAGGCAATGAGCAAGCTGCTATTTCCACTCAAAAAATAAACTCCTCGACAGACCTAATATGTCTTCTCCGCTGGAAATACAACTCAAAGCCAAATTTCTAAGGACATATGTGTGTCGCCACCGAACCTCGCTGGAGAACAAGATCACAGAATACCAAATTAACATGAAACAATGATTATGTCTTGTTTGTGACTCGACAACCGACACTTAGAGTTTTTGCCTAAAATGCCCGAGTGTTCACGTCGTATGTGTTTACCCTGTCTGCCTCCTAATCTCAACGGCCGAAAACACCGGAGGCCACCCCTATATCTAGGTGCAGGCTGAAAGCCGGGTCTACGAAAGTAGTAAAATGGCCCAATTTACGGAATAGTGCAATGTATGTTGTCTCTGTGTGTGGTCTGACAACTACTGCCAATTATTTCCCCTTGACACGTCGCACAGTAAAACTCGATGTGTCCTGTCTAGATAGATTCCTCTTCAAAAGCAAACATCCGCCTTTTCGAGGCTCTATACATGCCGCCGGCCGAGGCCTAGGACAAAAGAGACAATGATCATGAATGAAAAATTCATACTGCACACGCATGTGTGTGTACCTTCTCAAATAGACAGACATTGAAAACCACATGTCTTGTCTCCGTCTGCTTCTCGAAATAGTAAAAGAAAAACTACAAAAATGACAAAGGCATGCGCGCGACGGTGCTGTTTCAAATCCCAGCATGATTTGAGAAGTGATTTTGCAGTTTATAATGAACAAACAAAGAAAGGCTCAGAGAGCAGTGCCATGCTGTCTCCCTGTCTCTCAGTGTATCCATTGTAAAATAGCAACCTTGGTCATCATGCCTTTTCAAAAGCAAAGGAAGAGGTTCGAAATGTGGGTCACTCGCACCCGTCTATGGCTCTTTAGGAGAAAATCTCCAAGTACAAAGTTTGTAATGCTATGGACTTCACCAAACCACATCACCACCCATATCTCCAAAAAGTTCGAGAACAAAAACCGCATGACCAGTGAGGTCTGTATGCTTCTATACGATCCAATAACCTCCGCTCCCACATCTCCTTATAAACGTCAACTCGGTGACTATCATGTGTCTTGCTCACCCAGACTCAACTCTCAAACCAACCCAACAAACACAGAAGAGGAAAAACGCAAGTGAAGCCTGGATATGTGATTACATTCCGCTCTAAAACCCAACACATCACGAAACCGTGAGAATGCCAAATGAGCCGTGTTCTCCCCTGGCTCCATTCCAAAGCCCACACCCACAGTTGACCACCTATACATGAACGGACTCAGAGCCCTCTCCACTACTCAGTACCTCAACATCTAACGAGACGGAAGATGCTCATGGTCGAATCCCCGTGCCACCTTGCTACAACTTAAACGTTGCAAAAACATGAAATCGATACATCGATGACCTCGGAATCCGGAGTCTCCTAAGCGTTTACAAGAGCAAACGATAACCATATTCCGATCTATGTGTTGCCCTTGGTACAAACTAGATTCCGAAAATACGCGCTAGAAAAGAATCATGTTGCGAGTGTATCAAAAGAACACGGCGACTTCATCATGTTGTAGCACTCGCGGGTGATTCTTCTATATCATTCGTTTAATGCTAGAGTCAAATGGCAGAGGGCAAGGATTAACTTCCACTACCTGATGCCTCAACATCTAAAAGTTCTAAATAACAACCGTATCTTAACCCTTAATGTCTCGGTGAAGACTGGATTCCGAACAGACGAATAAAGAGATTGATGCGAGTATTTTGAAGACATACATCCTATCATCTCATGCTGTAGCACCCCCGGGCATTTTTCTATATCCTCTATTTGGATGCCAGAGTTTGAATGGGATGAGTGAAAGCTTCACTTCCGCTTTCTGATGGCCAAACATCTAAAAGACCAAATGCATACGTACCTCTAACTCATGTTCTCTCAAAATCCAACCTAAATCTCTAAAAGGGAGAGAATCATAAATCATGTTGCGGATTCCTTGGAGAAAATATTATCTGCATTGCATTCTGCCCCCGCAATCAAAACCGTCTTGACCGCACCCATCGTTCAAACACCCCCAACTGCGCACAGATCGCATCTCACACTGTCCACGAACACAAGAACTCAAAGAATCGCAGCCAGAGACGCAGAGGCAGGAGCGGACACAATATCAGTTCATGACACCAAGTTTGGGGAAAAGAAGAGGGAGTCGACTGATGTCATGTTCCCAGTCATGCTACCAAAACTTGCTGGGGAATCTACTACCATGGTATGGTACACTTCCTGTATTCTGTGTTTGAATTCCAGACCCAAATGAAATTCAAACATGATCCGTCTCCGCCACGCAAAACCTCAATTTCAGAAGACCAAACATAAACCTAGATGAGGCTTATGTTCTCTCTCAGTACAACCCAAACCTAAACAACAACTCAACCAGCATGTAACATGGATACTCAGAAGAAAACATAATATCTATATTACATCCCTGACTGGCATTCTTTCTATATCGTCCATCTGGAGGCCAAATAGATATGGTCTGGGTGAACGATCCGTCTCCACCAAGCAGAATCTCAACCTCCAAAGACTAAACTGGATACTCAACTAGGTTTATGTGCTCTCTGAGTCCAACTCCGAATCTCCCAAACGGAAAAAAGCGCCAACTCATGTTGCGGGTTTTTCTCCGTTTGAATTTTGAATTCTGAATGAAATAGGAGATTATTTTATGTCCGCTACCCAGCACCCCAATGTTCAAAATAGAGTAAACAAGATCCGCATACGGTCCTGGTTATGTCTCAGTACAAACCAGATTCCCAAAAAGAGAAGACTATGATAGACTGATGTGTATCTACATTGTAGCACTCGCGACCATTCATTCTATATTCTCCGCGTGGATTCTAGGCATTGAATGCAATGGAGGAAAGACTTTCAATACTACACGGGAATAAACGAAGGCCATGCCTGGATACCTCATGGATCCCGATTCAAACCAAAGTCCGAAAATATGACAAAGTAAAGGCCCATGTTGCGAATTTGGTAAAGAAAACATCTGCTTGATTATATGCATGCCTGGAATTCATTCTACATCTCCCATTGGGAGTGGGACTTAACGATGGCGCGCGAGTGGTTCGTCTCCGCTCTCTGCTCCTCAACCTCAAAAGAGAGAAATTAAGATCTTCACCCGTATCTACATGTCTTAGTACGACCAAGATCCCAAAAACGCACCAATGGATAAGAAGCATGTTCCCGATCATATTAAAGAAATTCTGACAGTATGCATGTATCAACCACCGCGTGGACTTCTTCAACTATTCAGCGCCTGAAAACTCAACTGAATGGAATAGAATTCTGCTCCAACTGAATGGAAGCAAAATTCTACTCTAAGTTCTGATGCGGACGGACGTGCATTTTAAACCCAATGAAAGCCTATCAATGAATCACTGGGATACCTGGTACTACATCAAGTTTTTATACCCTAACGACATGTCACCTGTAAAAGCATAAAACTGGCCGGTCATGTTCCAGGAATGACTAATTAAGCCAATGTGGACTGGGGGACCGCACGAATCACAGCTCGCATGGATGATGAATGGGGATCCCCGCTTATGATTTCTGATAGAAACAGACGTATTCTGAATGAATGATGGCGAGCAATGTTTAATATTCAAGGCTACAGGCATATAAATCCTTTCAGGCACCGCATGGCATGTGCAGACAGATGGTCAATCGGAACATACCAAATAGACGATCGAGACATGACTGAGAGCTGGGGATACAAGAACAAATTCAAAACTATACGACCATGGGAGTACTATTACGCCCCCCCAGAACTACCTGAAAGGATGGTCACTATCGGGCCATGAAACCAGTGAAGCTATATGTGTGGCACTGTGATAAAAAGTGCTTCTGGGCTTGGGAAAAAAATTCAAATTGCTGAAATATATGTGGCAGATTTAAAGCAGAAAAGTTCATGTTCATATGAGATTGGATCAATCATATCGATCTCAATTATGATAGCCAAACCAAGGAAACGCACATAAACGACACGTAGACAAATGAGATGCGTTCGAGCCAGAGACGTACTTTGACGACACGCAAGCAGCAGAGACGCACATCAACGACACGAACGCCCTCGAACCATGAACGTCCGAAACAAGCGTCTTAGGGACGAAGCGCATGGAGCGGACGCTAAAGCAGCTAAGTCTGAGAAAATGAAACCTGGAACAGATGCCCCAGAAGCTTGTTAGGATGAATTCTAGCTCTATCTAGAAATAAACCACGAAACAAATGCGCATGTCAGTCTTGGTTCGAAAATCCTTAAAATATCATCGAACTCGTTGCCCTACTTCGACCGCCTGTGTAGAAAAAAAAAAAGGGCCAGTTTTAGTGCCTCATGTTCTAACGAGCTGCGTTCTTGGGAGGGGTTGTTGCTGGTCCTTCCGGTGTGATGTAACACCTGGTCATGCCGCCGTCAACAACGAAGTCAGTGCCATTGACGAAGCTGCTCTCGTCACTGGCAAGGAAGAGTACGGCCTGTGCTTGCTCAATAGCCTCACCGAAACGTCCAGATGGGAAGTGGACTTCACGGCGATGACGCTTGGCTTGATCATCACCGAGCCAGTCTTGAAGGAGAGGGGTGCTGGAAAAGTCAATCATGATGTCCCATTTGGGATGTTGACGGTACTCACTTCAAAGGCGCAGGGCAGAGGGCATTGAATCGGAACCCCTCCCTTGCATGAACCATGGCGAGTTCTCTGGTCATCGCTAAAACAGCTCCCTTGCTAGCCGTATATGCCAACTGTGCGGTTGCACTTCCCATAATAGCAACAACGCTTCCGGTATTGATAATAGAACCCTTTTTCTTGCCATGTTTCCGGAGACTGAGAACGGCATGTTTGCTACCAAACCATACGCCTTTGACATTGATGTTGTGGGTCAGGTCCCAGATTTTCTCTGGTGTGTCGACGGCATCAGCATCATCAGCATGCATTATCCCAGCATTGTTGAAGATCACATCTACACCGCCCCATGAATCTACATGGGCGACCATGGCCTCAACATCAGATTCCTTGGAAACATCGCTGATCTTGGTATCAATGGTTTTGTGCTCTGGAACCACTTCCTTTACTTTGGCTATCGCCTTCTCCAATGCGGGTCCGGAGATGTCGGATAGCAGGACATTAGCACCTTCACGTGCAAAGAGAATTGAGGTTTCGAGTCCAATTCCACTGTTGTTGCGTTAGCATTGGCGCATTGATCGAAGAAGTGAATGGAGAAGACCGCATTCTATTCATGACGAGACGGAGGACGGCGGAATACGAGAACACGATCTGCATGATCCACAAATAGGAGTGTTTATGTAATAATGACAGTGCTAGCGAGGGGTACTACTCCAAAAGAGAAAATTGAAGCACATAAAGAAAGGCATTAAGGTAGTATGAAATGATGGGAAAGCTTACCCAGCGGCGCCGGTGACGATGCAGTTCTTTCCTTCGAGACGGCCCATGTTGAATGAAGACGATTTTGGTGTGTATTGAAGAGTGAAGGAAGATTCTCTATCAAAGTCAGCGAAGAAGGTAAAGGTATTTTAGACTAGAGGCAAGCTTTGGAATTATAGTGGGAAGGTATGACTAATATTTACTGTGGGAAGTGTCATATGAACAAGATGCTAAGGGAAGTCGAACCGGAGTTGTGGAATGAGAGATGGAATAGTGGGATCACAAACTCACAGGTATTCTTAAAGCGCTGGAATTCAGAGTAAAGGTCACGGATATAATGAGAGGGAGGAGCAGCTGAAGTAGGAAGCAGAGACATGATATGAACACTAGACGGGTAGTGTCGGTGGAATCTGCTATCCCGATTTCGGCATACTGCAGAAGGATGCTAGATAAGAGCCATACAGGCGGCGGCGTCTACGGAATTCCTTATTCATACTAATTCCGTCGGCGCCAGTCAAAATTATGTAGTCGTTTGATCCATATTGCTTCTATTGCTAGGCCTAGGCGAAGGTAAAGGCGTAGTTGTAGGATCGGACATGAGGTCCGATTCGGAGTATACTGTCCGCGCTGCAATGGCCCATCTATGGCGGGGCGGGTGAGGGGAGGGGCAATGCTTGATTCCTCATCATGGACACTTCCCAAGGGGTTGCCTTTCTATGGGTTGCTGGGCGAGATATGTAGACGCCGCAATGTTGTTAAATAAAGGGACCAAGAGCTGCACCCCAAGAAGACCCTTGTATGTGTGACTTTAGGTCGTCGAATAGCAAAGGCTGAGATTATGATGTCGGTCTGCATGAACCCACGCCAAGGGATGGGAAACCGATTTCAACCCCTCATCTCATTGGCCCAAGCTTGCCACCAGCCTCTTCCATCATCTCCAATCCGGCCTGGCCTCTAGACCGCCGTGACCGCAAACCTGCTTATGTCTCGAGCTTGACATAGCTCCAGCTAGCTGCTCTTCCTCTTATTCCAACCTCCTTCGACCTCTTCTTGCTGCTTCAACAGCCAGCAAACCCCTGACATACTTCCTCCAACATGCCTGATAAAGATTCACCCGAGATCACCCTCGAAAGCCTCCCGGAGCTGCTCAAGAACGATGCTTCAGTCAAGGTTGCAGGTATCGATGTGGATGGGATCCTCCGCGGAAAGCTCATGGCAAAGAAGAAATTCTTATCCATAGCAAATGAGGGTTTTGGTTTCTGCTCTGTCATCTTCGGATGGGACATGCACGATCAGACCTACTTCAAGGAGCTTGCGATCAGCAATAAAGAGAATGGTTACCGCGATTTGATAGCAATTCCGGACCTCAATTCCTTCCGCCGAATACCATGGGAAAACAATGTTCCCTTCTTTCTCATCAGCTTCCACGACCCAGACACCAACTCCTCACTGAGCGCGTGCCCCCGCTCTATCCTGAAGCGCACGGTAGATAAGCTCGCAGAACATGGCTACGGAGCAATGGCAGGAGGTAAGCCCACTCCCCTAACAATCGCACCTCTCGTGTCGATAATTCCCAAGTCTGAGATAATCGGACAGGTCCGACTTTGGTAGTTTGAGGAGCTAATATCACATTCCCTCCCATAGCGGAATACGAATTCTACCAATTCCGAGCGCCCCAATCGCACGACGGGTACGAACGAAACACCTCCTCAACCGCCGCCTTCCTCCGCGATAACCCGGTGAATTCCCTTCCTAGTTTGACTGAGGGCATGTTCGGATATAGCATCACACGCCCAGTCCACAACCAAGAATACTACTACGGCATTTTTGACGCCTGCGCAGAATTCAACTGCGGAATCGAGGGCTGGCACACCGAAAGCGGACCAGGTGTATTCGAAGCTGCACTCGAATTCGGTGAAATCACAGAAATGGCCGACAAAGCCTCCCTCTTCAAACTCGTGGTGAAAAGCTTAGGATCAAAATTCGGCATAACACCTTGCTTCATGGCGAAACCCCGCGAGGGGCTCCCAGGAAACTCAGGACACATGCACGTCTCCCTAGTCGACAAATCGGGCAAAAACCTCTTCTATCGCGAGACCGAAGACACATCTCACGAATGGCAGGACATACGTCACCTCTCAGACCTAGGCCGGCATTTCCTCGCAGGCCTAATCGACGGCCTCCCAGACATAATGCCCATACTCGCCCCCAACGTAAACTCGTACAAGCGACTCGTGGAAAACTTCTGGGCGCCTGTGACAGTATCCTGGGGTCTAGAACACCGCGCAGCATCGATAAGACTCATAAGTCCTCCGACCTCAAGCCCAAAAGCAACACGCTTCGAGATCCGCGTCCCGGGCGCAGACACGAATCCGCACTTCGTACTCGCCGCAATCCTCGCCTTGGGCTGGCGCGGCATCTCTAAGAAAATGACTATTGGTATTCCACCGCTGGGTAAGGGCGAGGACGTCGGCGGGGCTTCAGATCAAGGCGTCAGGCTCGCCAAGTCGCTCAAGGAGGCGACGGAACGTTTCATGGCGAAAGATAGTGTCGCGAGAGAAGTCTTTGGGGACCAGTTTGTGGACCATTTCGGTGGGACTAGACAGCATGAGATTCGGCTTTGGGACGAGGCGGTTACGGATTGGGAGGTTAAGAGGTATATCGAGACGGTTTAAGGCCTTTTTCTTTTTTTTTTTTGGATATCATTCCTCTGGTTCAGGGATTATGCAGGGTGTATGTCTGGGGGTATTCATGGGGGTTTCGCTGGGTTGGATTGGACTGGATGAACTTGCTTGGATTATGCCGGGATTGGATTGGAATTTGGTCGCGCGTTGGTTGGACAATGTCATGACATGTACTGGGCTGGGTTGAAGCTGAAATCCAACACCATAGGTATCGGTTCATAAATTACCATTATCTACTACATTGTGGAATTAGTATACTTTTTGATATCAGGAATACACATATACATATCTACACTTTTCTTCAAACCTCCTCTTGACTTACTTTACAATACCACCAAAGTTTGCTACACCTCATCATCTACAACCCAACCAACCCCTTGATACCCCTAATCTTCCCCTTCCAATCCCCATACCCCAACCACACAATCCCCATAGCCATCTTCCACGCGCGTTCACTAGCCCCCTTACCCTTCCAGGCAAACGGATAATCCATCGGCGGCGGGATACTCGTTTTAATCCCCGGCCATCGATCGCGAGTAATAGCTTTTTGATTACATACACTCCTCAGCCCTTCTTTGCCGGCGAAGCGTCCATATCCACTGCCCCTGACGCCGCCAAAGGGAAGTTGGACCATGTATGTTACGGCAAAGTCGTTTACGGCGACCATGCCGGCGGAAACTTCGCGGACGACGCGCTCGAGAGATGGTTTGTGGGAGCCGTAGACTGAGGCGCCGAGGGCGAAGAGGGTGGAGTTTGCTAGGGAGATGGCGTGGTCTAGAGTTTCTGCGCGCATTATGAGGAAGACTGGGGCGAAGAGTTCGGTCTGGGCTATTTTCATTTCGGGTGTTACGTCGGCGATGAGGGTTGGGGTGAAGTAGTGGCCTTTGGGGAATTTGGGGTGTGTGAAGCGTTTTCCGCCAGCGAGGAGGCGGGCGCCGTTGTTGACGGCGTCTTGGATTAGGGATTCGAGATGGGTGAAGTTGGCACTGGATATGGAGGCTCCGACGTCGATGGGTTTGTCGTCTGATGTTGCGTTCAGGATGGATCCTGGCTGGAGAGCATTGACTAGGGGTGTGACATGTGCTATTAATCTCTCATATACCTTTGGGAGAGCGATCACACGTTCGATACCGATACAGTTCTGGCCGGCAGACTGAAATGTTCCGCGCATGAGGATACTGGCAACTCTCTTGAAATCACTATTCGACAAATCGTCCAGGACAATGGCGGGGTCTTTTCCACCAAGCTCGACACAGACTGGTGTCAGAGTCTTTGCAGCAGATGCACAAACGTGATGTGCCACAGGTCGAGAGCCGATGAAGGTTATGTGTGCAATCCCAGGATGAGAGGTCAAATGCTCAGCAACGTCAGGCCAGCACGAGACTGACTGAACGATGTCGGGGGAGTGACCACAAGCCTTCAGTGCGGAGGTTGCAATTGAAGTAAAGTATGCTGAAGACCAAGCCGTAGCCTCAGAGCCTTTTACAATTATAGAATTCCCGGCGAAGATGGACGCGATTATCGGAGAGATGAGGTTATGGAACGGATAGCTGAAGCAGTCAGAACAGCACAATGAAAAGGTATAGGGACCAACATACTTCCAGCTCACAAGAGCAGCAACAACACCCAACGGCTGCCAAATAACCTCATTCTTCTTATACATCATCAAAAAGTTTGTCGGCCTGCTCTCAGGCTTCAACGAAGCCTCCCCATGCTGAATAACCCAAGTCAACTTCTCCGCCGTGACCAATATCTCCCCGAGACTAGCATCTACCATCGTCTTCCCAGAATCAAGACACGCAACACGCGCAATAGTCTCCTGGTTCTCGAGTATAAACCTGCCTAAACATCAGCTTTCTTGCCCAACCTCCTCGGACAACATAACGCAACACACTTAAGCATAGTCCTAAGCACCCTTCTTCTTTCTGAAAATGTAGTCTTCGCCCATTGTACTTGCGCATCCTTCGCCCTCGCCACGGCGCGATCAATTCCATCTCTCGTCGAAGGGTTAACACGACCCAAAGCTTCGCCAGTCGCGGGGCAGTAACATTGTATCAGCGCGGAACCAGAAACCTAGAGACAGCACCAATCAATTAACACATCCCACCAACTACTAATGCAAATACATAGGTAGGTAATTAGGTAGGTACTAACCTTCAACGATTGCTCCTTTAAAACTTCTCCCTTCCACCCATCTTTGATTTGTTCGGGTGGAGTGACGGAATATGGCACAGGTGCCTCAGCACCGCTTCTAAACACAAAGAATAGGAAGAGTAGCGTTGCGACGCCGACTGCGCCAGCGATCAAGGTCTGGTATTCCTGCGGAATGGACTCCAGGTTCTCCATGGTGTTCAATTGTCCCCAACTCCCCGGATAAGGAGCGCGGAGTCGAGTCGTCTTGTGGAGGTTTTTCTGTCGGAACCTTGATGTGCTGGGAATCGGGATGGGACCCTGAAATTGTTATTGAGGGTTGGACGAATAAGGAAGGATCACGCGAGGGGTAGCTTGTTCCTGGCCAGCCGGGTGCGCTCGCTCCGTATAATTAATGAAACTAGTCGACTGTTCGGACGGGTGAGAGCGCCTGCTCCGTAACCACTCCCTCACATCCCGGCTTTTGAATCAAAGTCAAGTATACAATCGCAACAACAAGGAGAGTTCAGCCAAACGAGCTGGACAACGTGATTTAAGTTCTAAGCTATGGAAATTCAATTTATGAAATCTGATATTTTAACCTATTCGTTTCCTACTTCTTTGATTACCTCATCTCAACAATGAAACCTTCTGTGGACAACCCTTTTTTTTGACCTGAATTGGCCCTTTTACATACATGTATATATATATAAATATATATGTCCTCCAAACTTTACCTCCTATTCAGTTGTAGTATATATTATCTCTTCCAATTCGGGTTGACAAATGAGCCTTGATCAAATCGTCGGGATGCTTCCCAGCGGTGTTGGTTGCAAAAGGCGGAATACTAAGTAATGCGCATGTGCCTTTATCCTGGAGAGTCTCTTTCTAAACCCATACTTCGGCTAGCTGGAGCAAAGACTGAGAAAGCGGAACATCTCAACTGTAGACTCAGTTTGACTACATGCCTGGCTTCGTATTCTGCCCTCTGCTCGCAATATCGTGAGACATTCGAGTAACTTGAAATCGCAACGTGTGGCTCAGAAATTTGTGAACTCACGATGCATGGCCTGTAGAAGATGATACCCATTGTCAGCATTGTTTCATCGGCCACTTTACGCCTTTCATGTAAAATACGTACCGAACGACCATTTTTTAATCAACGTCTTCAAACCATCGATGTGCCAAAGCTTCCTCCGCGGTAATTCGCTTCCTTGGATCAAGACAAGTCATCTTGCCAACTACGTCCTTGAAACCCGGGTCAATGCCTTTACCCTCCCATATCGCAAACGGCATGGGACGGAAGTCTTTGTTGAAGCCCTCAGCAGTCAAAACGAATACATGGTCCCAAGGGCTATCCCCTAGATATTCGAGGAAGCTCTCCAGGCTCTCAAGATCGGCAAAATAGGATGGGTGTCGCTTAAGAACAACTGCCAGGTCCACTTTGCCTTCCTCGAGATCTTCATCAGCGACCGCAAAAACCACGCTCTTTGGTAGAGCGTAGATACACTATACAGTAAGCAGGCGACCTTGACCATTCAGGGCGTACGGAGACTTACGACATTTCCAAAGGAAAAGATATCTGATGGCTGGTAGACCCCCTCGGAGGCATAGGCCTCAGGACTACGCCACATATAATTCCCAAACTGCCCTCCGAAGAGAGCGCAATCGTCTGGGACATGAACAGCATCTTCAAGGTCGGCAATTTGATCCCGATCAACAGTAAGACCGTCCATTTCCACCCATCCGACCATGACATTATCTGGCTTGATATCTGTGTGCACAATGCCCTTCTCGTGAAGTGCCGCAAGGTCTCTTAGTGTTAGGATCCGCCTTGTCATGGGACGTGGAATATCTTTTTGAGCGAAAGAAAGCAGATGGTCCTTGAAATATTTGTAGGCAAACGTGTTTTGGTCAGCGATGGCGTCTTCGGCGACGCGGACGTTTGGAGATTTAATATCGTCATACATCTCTTGCAGGTTTCGAAAGCCTTTCTTGGTCACATCCTTTAGGACATATGGTTGGTTATTGGCTCTAGAGGTAAAGAATTAGCATGGTATGGTGTTGACGCATCACGGAAGACTTACGACGCGAGATACACGCGCCCAAATGGCCCTGATCGCTCTTGTAGAAGTCGTTCGACCACATAGCGACGGCCTGACAGGCCTACGGCTCGGGKGATAGCAGCCATTGTTATTCGAAAAGATGCGGGCCAAGCAGAGCAGTGCAGATGGTCCAGGAGGATACAGTGTCTTGTAGATGCAGCCTCAGTAGAATTAAGTATATTTGAAGGTGACACAGTGTGTGTGTTACCCCGTAAACTATCCAACGAAAACGAGGGACAGCCCTCGTCGCTAACAAGGCCCCATCCCCAGATTCTTCTGCAAAATCAACGGCTTTCCACGAAAGTATCTTTGAAATTGTAGTTACCAGTGGTGTTTAGATATTAGTGGCCTAGCGTCCGGATTAAATCCCAAGGTTGGACTTGGGCGCTGCACCCTCACAGCCTACTAGATATGCAAGTCCAACACGAAGTCTCCAAGGTCACAGTCCCCAGGCGGGTCCTTCGACCGCTCTGATACATATAAACCACTACGTAGCAACCGTAGACAACTCGAAAACATTCTCTGAACCCTTGCTTTACGATCAATTCAAATATACTTATCGGCTCCTTGTGCAGAAATGTCCCATATCTCGCTTCCAATACTTGCCATAATTGGCAAGTTTGGTGGTGCAGTGTTGATTGCAGTACCGTTTTTGGGCCACCTGAAACGTAAGAGGTGCAGATGCGCTATGCTCCCCGAGTTGTACCCTCATTCGGACCTAGGTGTTCCACTTTGGGGTTTGGTACGTAGGCTTATATTCAGTTAACTGGTGTTAGAAAGGGGGAATGGTAATGTGAAATGACTGTAATGAATTGCTTAAATGCTTGACGATTCCATCAGGCATCGTGCTCAGTGGACCAAGAAATATACACTACAATGGCGCTCGATCGACAGAAACGAAATCACCAGAACGCCCAATCTACCCTCCAAACCCTAATGCAGAAACGCCACATATATGCATACAGATGGAGCGATATATCATAAAGTCGACCCTATTAGTCTGACCATCGTCCTCCTCCGCCACTGCCCCCTGGTAGAAGACCTGACTTTCTCTCAGAGCCCGCAAATTTCTTCTCTTCCTCTTCCCACACCTCTCTCTCAACCCTGCGTCGCGCCGAGAATGATCTGGCAAACTTCCAGATCTCCGTGTCAGCTAAGTTCCAGGCCTCCACCATCTGGATTATCTCTTTCATGTGTCTGTCCTTACTCTTGAGCGCTTCTCTCGCCTTCGTCAATCGTTCGTCTTCATTCTGGATATATTTTTCTGCGGGGGCCTCCACACCTTCCAGAGGTGGGGGCTTGGCTGGGCGTGGGAATACCGTGAGCTCTGACTTTCCCGTCACTTTCCCGGGTTCTCCCTTTGTTGCTCGACGTGGCAGCCTGAACCCAAAGATCCAATCAAGATCTGTATGCGTCACACGCTCCGCGGTTAGCCAAATAGAGCTGGAAGCGGTCTCCGGCGCAGCAATAATGTACTTGAAAAACACAGCCCTATCCGCCCCGCTATGGTGCTCTCCAAGCACGGCTTGCGTTGCGTAGAATAGCCATTGGTCGCGCCCGGCCTCTCGACGTAAGAAGTTGCTGTCCACAGTATCTCGTGTATAGTGTAGAAGAGTTAATGTGTAGGGGTGGGGTACAGTCCCAATCGTAAACAGGTCGGATACATTCTTGTATGAGCTGAGATATTCCATCTTCATCGGTTTTTGCGGATCGCAGGGTGTACATTTCTGTCGATTTGGTGGGCATGATTTTGGAGCTGGAGAGGTCGGGCATTGAGTCAAGTTGCGGGCAATCTCAAGAGATTCGTCCATGAGCGTGGTAGTGTGTTCAGGCATCGGCTTGACGATTGCGATTCCATTTTTGTAGATTTCCTGAAAGGTCAGATGTAGATGTGAATTGATTAGGTTTGCGAGCATGTCCAGCCCTTCAACTTGGGTTTCTGTGACTTTTTCTGCCAGCGCTCTATAGGTTTTAGCAATGGTATCGGTGGAGTAATAAGCAATGCCGTCAGCCTTTGCGTCCACAGCGATATCCTCTTTGGTGAGTAGGTTGACCATAGCGCCCGCATCCTTTTTGAGGTCTGCAATCTTGTCCACATTGGCCGTGACATTTTTGAATAGCTGATTTCCGACTGCCTTCTTGATGGCTTCATTGACTGCTGTTTGGCCTCCGTAGAAGATTCCATTCCTTAATGTGTCGACTCGAGATAACGTAGGATATTCATTTCGTCGAAGAAAGCTCAACATAGGATTGTCATACTTCGCCATAGGAAGGGCGAGCCAGTTAGCGAGAACACCGCCTCCCATATGTCCCCAAGCGAGCCATCTCATCATCTCAAGTTCCACTCGCGGTTCTAATTTCAAACGTTGGAGCATTTCATACTGCGGATGCTTCATAGCCTCACCGCGGGATAGGACCTGGGGTTTGAATCCTTGCGCCCACCATGCCCTTCGCCATGCTAGTATCAATCTACTCTCTGCTTCCGACACCGCCTTGTCTTGCTTCTTTGGGGCGTCATAGTATGTGTAGATAACAGGTCGATCTTTCAGCGGTGGAAGTACAGCCCGATTTTCGTCGAGGGTGACGGAGGAAGAGAAGGGATTGCGCCATTTGAAATCGCTAAGCCATTCGATGGCGCGATAAGAGCCTGAGGTTGTACTATTTGGCTGGACCGGTGGCTTGTGTGTTGCGGGTCCAAAAGGGTTGGGTACTGGTCCGAATGGATTTGGGACAGCGGGTAGGTCCTGGAGGCTGGGCATACTAGGTAGTTGTGGGTTACGAACGGCCTCAGCTACTTCGTCGTACGTTGGAATAGAGCTAGAGGCGGGCGGGCCATATAAAGTCAGTGAAACTATCACGAACAGTATGACGGCGAAGAGCAGCTGGAACCTCCGCGGCGGAGCCTGCAAAAGCACCGGGCGGCCGAAGATGGTTCGTTGTACCGGCATTATGAGGTAGAGAAGATGGTACTCGATGGGGAAGGAGATTCTATCGTGGCATTGGCAAATGTATCCAGCGTTCGAACAGGTCGCGTGCGGTTCGATTACGATTTTCAGACGTAGATGGCTAGGATGGTTACCCCTGGCTGACGCAACGAAAGGATTCGGCCCCCAGAGGTCAGAAAGCGAGGCTACTCGGGGTCAAGGAACGACGGATAGGAAAGCAAAGGGTCAGAGTCGGGATGGACGTCGTGTGAGGCTCACGTCTGCGGTGGATGGGCGCAAAGCAAAATGGAAAAGGGAGGTATAACTTTTATGCAAGCGGCGATCCCTAAATAGCATCAACTCCCAAGGTAGGATAAGGTCCAAGGGTAGGGCTGGGGCTGAACTTGAACCCTCGGGCGCCGGCGAAACCAATCCGCCGCCCATCCCCGGATTTTTTTGTGCCTTATCGATGACTCCGATGTCGCGCCAGTTCGATAAATTCCAGAAGTCTGCAAAATCGTGCTTCGCGTCATTTGCTTCACTTTCACTGCCTCCAGGTCAACATAAATCTTCTCAAGCTTCTATTGGATTTTGGCCCTCCAATTTCACCTTTTGGACCCTCAATTAAACCATTTGATTGAGCAGTGTTCTCGAAGCACCCCACATTCAATTGGAATGCGACGTCACTAATTCCCTCTGCCTCAAAATTTCAATTGTACCCAACAATGGGCTCTGTTGCTACTCCAGACATACCGGACCCTACTGCGGACCTTAAATGGTCTGATTTCAAGGGTCCAATTCACGAAATCTTTGCTGCAAATGCAAAAAGGCACCCAGATCGAGCATGTGTAGTGGAGACGGCGACGAGCAAGGTTCCCGAGCGCAAGTTCACATATAGACAAATCCTAGAAGCTACCTCGATTCTATCTCATCATTTTGTGAAGAATGGCATTCAGCGAGGCGAAGTTGTTATGATTTTTGCCCATCGTGGCGTAGATTTAGTTGTTGCTATCATAGCTGTACTTGCTGCTGGTGCCACCTTTTCGGTATTAGACCCGCTGTGAGTACCAATTGCGCTATTAGTATAGAATTCCCTGTCTAATAAACCTGCAGCTACCCCCCAGACCGTCAATGCATCTACCTCGAGGTTTCCAAGCCCCGTGCTCTCGTTGTAATAGACAAAGCAACCCGGGAAGCAGGGCCTCTATCAGACCAGGTCCGCACTTACATAGCAGACAACCTCAATTTACGAACAGAAGTACCAGCGCTTGAATTGACGAACGATGGTACGCTTATTGGTGGATACATCGACGGAAAGGACGTACTTGACGAGCAACAAAGCCTAAAGGGAGACCTACCGGGCGTTTTGGTCGGGCCCGATTCTACTCCAACATTGTCGTTCACATCTGGATCGGAAGGAAAGCCCAAAGGAGTCAAAGGACGACACTTTTCGTTGACTCACTACTTCCCCTGGATGGCAGAGACTTTCAACTTGTCAGACAAGGACAAATTTACTATGCTTTCTGGAATTGCACATGACCCCATCCAGCGAGACATTTTCACTCCATTGTTCCTTGGCGCCCAATTACTCGTCCCCAGTAAAGAAGATATCCAGCACGAAAGATTAGCAGAATGGATGCGCAAGTATGGAGCCACAGTAACCCATCTCACCCCCGCTATGGGTCAAATCTTGGTTGGAGGCGCATCAGCCGTCTTCCCAACCTTGCATCATTCATTCTTCGTGGGTGACTTGCTCATCAAGCGAGACTGTAGAAGGCTGCAGGACTTAGCACCGAATGTGCGAATCGTCAATATGTATGGCACTACAGAGACCCAGAGAGCTGTCAGCTATTACGAAGTTCCTAGCCGGGCTGAGGCCCCAGAGTTCCTGGACAGCTTAGGAGAGGTCATTCCAGCAGGTCGGGGAATGAACAATGTTCAATTGCTAGTGGTGGATCGTGAAGACCGAAACAAAATCTGCGAGGTCGGCAAAAGTGGCGAGATATACGTCCGAGCTGCAGGGTTGGCGGAAGAATATCTCGGACTACCAGACCAAACCGCGAACAAGTTCGTGGTAAATTGGTTTTTAGATCCGAAGAAGTGGGTGGAGGAAGACGAGAAGAAAGTGCAAAGTCAAGGAGGCCCTGAGCCATGGCGTCAGTATTGGAGAGGACCTAGAGATAGGCTCTATCGATCTGGCGACCTTGGCCACTATGGACCAGATGGAAATGTCCACTGTACAGGAAGAGTGGATAATCAAGTCAAAATTCGAGGCTTCCGTATTGAGCTTGGGGAAATCGACTCGCATTTGGCTGCCCACCCTCTTGTTCGTGAGAACGTCACACTATTAAGGCGTGATATGAATGAAGAGCCAACCCTAGTCAGTAAGTTACGGTCATGAGCTTATCTTGAATTCAAAGCTAACCACGAGAAGGTTACGTTGTACCAGAGATGAAGCGATGGTATCAATGGCTAGAGGAACGCGGCGCAACAGACAACCCGTCTGACACAAGTATGGTGGGTTTGCTGAAGCGTTTCAAGTATCTTCGAGACGATGTGCGGGAACATTTGAAGAAGAAGCTTCCCGCATATGCCGTTCCATCCGTCCTGGTTCCACTTATTCGATTTCCTTTGAACCCGAACGGTAAAATCGACCGACCTGCATTACCTTTCCCAGAGCCTCAGGAACTCGCGGCGGCGGGTGCTAGAAGGCCTTCGCAACTCGGGAAGGCTTTAACTCCAACAGAGAAAATAATGGCCCAGATTTGGGCAGATCTTCTCGGTGATCGTGGAGTTACTGCAGAGAGCATGAGTGGCAGTGATTCATTCTTTGATCTGGGTGGCCATAGTATCATTGCGCAACAGCTACTCTTTAAAGTTCGACAGCAGTGGAAAGACATTGATGTTCCCATGAACACAATTTTTCAACATGCTACTCTTCGAGGCTTTTCCGCCACCATCGACCAGGCACTAGATCCCATTGGTCTCCGTTTAGATACGGCCGAAGCCATTGAGGACGAGCCTGAAGACGAGGATTACTCCGCGGATGCCCGTGACCTAGCCAAGCAACTGACCGATTTCAAGACTAAGGAGCCATTGAAGCCAGGACAGGAGATTCATACATTCCTTACCGGAGCGACAGGTTTCCTGGGTGCGTACCTTCTGCGAGATCTCCTCAAACGTCCAGGAAAGGTAACTGCCTTGGTACGATCGAAAGATGCGGATGCAGCCCTTGGTCGAATCCGTGACACGGCACAAGCATATGGTATCTGGGAGGATGGCTGGACATCACGACTCGAAGTAGTTGTTGGTGATCTTGAAAAACCCAACTTTGGTCTACTATCAGATCAGTGGAATACTCTTGCTGACTCGGTCGATGTCGTTATTCACAACGGGGCCCTTGTGCATTGGGTTCTTCCTTACTCACGTCTGCGTGCACCAAACGTCATGAGTACTGTAACATCTCTCTCCCTCTGCGCCACTGGGAAGGCCAAGAATTTTGGACTTGTCAGTTCGACATCTGTACTCGATACTGAGCACTACGTCAAGCTATCAGATAAGAGTGTCGCAGAAGGCGGCACAGGCGTTCAGGAATCTGATGACTTGGAAGGCGCACGCAAAGGTTTGGGCACTGGATATGGACAAAGTAAATGGGCCGCCGAGTATCTGACCCGTCAAGCGGGCAAGAAGGGTCTTAACGGCGTCGTCATCCGCCCTGGATACGTTACCGGCGATCCAGAATCAGGAACCACTAATACAGACGACTTCCTCGTCCGCATACTCAAGGGGTGCATACAACTCCGTTCCCGGCCTAACATCACCAATACCATCAACATGGTACCTGTAACCCACGTAGCCCGAGTCGTCGTATCGTCCACCCTAAACCCTCCAACAACCCCTCTCGGCGTAGCCCAAATAACTAGCCACCCACGAATAACATTCAACGACTTCCTGGGTGCCCTAGAAAAATACGGCTATGAGACCCCACAAGTCGACTACGGTACATGGGCCAAATCAATGGAAGCCTACGTAGCAGGCCAACCCCCCTTCGCCTCCGCAAAAGATGAACACGCCCTCCTACCCCTCTACCACTTCGTAACCGCCGACCTGCCCGCCGACACCAAGGCCCCTGAACTCGACGACAGCAATGCAACCCAAGCTCTGAAGAACGACGAAGCCTGGACAGGCCAAGATTGGAGCAAAGGCGGTGCCGTCAAGGAAGATACTGTGGGCGTGTATCTTAGTTATTTGATCCAACTAGGGTTTATGCCTAAGCCTGATAGGAGTGGGGAGAAGGCGTTGCCTGAGTTGAAGATTAGTGATGCTGTTCGGGAGGGCATGATGAGGGTTGGTGGGAGGAGGGGTGTTACGTAGAGTAGGTAGGTACTATGGTGAAAATGTTGACAAGATATTCCGAGTTAAGGATTTGAAAAAAGGAAAAAGAACTCATGGCTTAGACCGAAGAAAAATAAAACTAACAGAAAAATAAGCGAAAAGGATGGATGGGCTAGATATGGTTATGATTCAATTCAATTCACTTCACTTCAATCACATTCAGAGCATTTTAAATGAAACCAAATCGAATGAAATCAACTTTCCATTTATATAATACTGTACTCTCTCTCTCTCTTTGTCACTCATTGCCCTGCTGTATGCGTACACCACCCGGCGCTGAATAGACCTGACAGATACGTTCCTTTACCATCCCATATCAAGAACACGATAATATATGCTTCGCTAACGGCTATGTAGAATCTAAATCGCTAGACGCTCATTTTCACATTGGGGCATTTCTCAGTGGGGTGGGACTCCTTATCTTCCCTCATTGTTCCCTTCCTTGACAGTGCTATCACCTCTCTTTTCTTTCTCCGCGGCCTCCTTGATCAATTTCTCCGCATCCTTGAGGACGTCTGTACCGATTCTCCAGCTTTTGAGCATGACGCCTTTTTCACCAAGAATCTGCTCTGCACGAGCCCATCGCTGTCGCCATAATACCTCTCTCTTGTTCATGCCAGGTGGGTATTCGCCGTTGCCATTGCCATTGCCATTGCCATTGCCAGCGCCACCTGGCCCGTTCATACCGAGCGTGGAGCCTGTGTTTGTTCTTTGGGGCGCTTGATGAGCGGATGTAGTTGAGTAGGAGTTGGCTGATGCGACCTGGGGACGTGTGCTAGGGTGTGGGAGGGCTGGTGCATGTTGCCATGCGCTATTTGCCTTGGTACCAACATAAGACGCTGCGGCCACGGGATATGCTGAGATACCTCTACGAGGAGGTGGTGGAGCCGGAGGTGTTTTCTTGACTCCCGAGGCAATTTCTGGCCCCGTCCTCGGTCCATTATCCTGCTGGGGATTCGACTCCGCGTAAGGCTGATTCGAGCCAAGGTACGATGAAGCCGAAGGAAGATTGTTGTACACCGAGTAAAGTTTGTCGCGTGCCATTCCAGCATAAGACTGTTGGGACTGGATTGTGGGCTTTGGGCCTGGCTGAGGCCTTGGTGGCACAGGACTGCGTGATTGCTGTTGAAAAGCCGGGCGAGCCTGCTGAACAGCAGAGGATGGTTGACGAGGTTTTGGCGGTGGAGGAGGTTTTGGTGTGGGGGATGATGGGTTAGAGAGATCACTCGTGGAGCTTCGTAAAGCTATTGGCTTTTTCGGTGGCAGGGGCGCAGATTTTCCGCTAGAAACAGAAGCTACAGAGCCACGATGGCCTTCGATGCCTACTTTAGAATCGGTTGTTACTCGCCGAAGTGCAGGAGGCTCTGGCTCGTCGTCTGACGACGACAGGTCTATCAAATTTGGAGGAGACTTGGTTGCGGGCGGAGTGTCAGTCTTTCGTGGAGGTAGTCTCGGCCTCATCTCCGGACGATCTCCGTCGATTTGAGGGAACATTGACTTTGAACGTTTTCGTTCTTCTGCATCCATGTCCCTTAGAGAAGCCTCGATAGCAGCTTTCAACTCTGGGTCGTCTTCCCCATTCCTGTTAGAAGCAGTCGTGAGCCTATTGGAGGTGTTCCCATTGCCTCTCCGTGGGGTCGAGGACTGGTCACCTGGCATTGGACCAACTGAGGGGTCGAAAAATCCGCCGCCTTCAGTCGTTGTCACATCCCTGATGAAGACTCCAATTACTCGACCAGGGTTTTCTAAGACAAAGTCGGTATACACCTCGAGATCGGCTTCTCCACTGTCACCAATCAAAATGAAGCTGCGATCAGGAAAATCGCGAGCAATCTTGTCCAGAGTACTCTTCTTCCGCTCGGCAACTGGTTCGAAGATTCCCTGGAGCATGCCACTATACTGCTTTAGATGGAATGAACCTGGAGGAAGTCCAGCCATGGAGAAGTACTTCGAGATGACTGGGAAGAGTTGCCATGGCGAATTGGAAACGTAATGGAATTTCACTCCCATTCCCGCCATGCCGTTGTACCACTCCTTGACACCTTCAATCGTAAGGTCGCCCAATTCCCTGATAAATGCGTTTCGGAAGATTTCTCGTGCACCACTACTAATTGCCGAATGTTTAATGGTGTCGTCGATATCACTGATAACACTGACCCCATGGGCCTCAGTAACAATGATTTCTTCTGTTGAAGATAACCTATCCGATGCAAGTATCCGGACATGTGTGGGCACAAAATCCAGTGCAGCACATATGCTGAAATGTCCTGATGGGTTTGTATATATCGTTCGCTGTTTGGAGATCTCGTCATTGTAGAAAAATACACTAATCGGTGTATTCGCCATCGGGATAGCAAGAAAATGTCGGAGTCTTGCCATTAGTCGTGCATTTGCTTCTGCTAGCTCGGCCGCATTCATATCGGCCGGCTGATTCCAGGACGCCCTTTTCTGGATGGGTGTGATGTGCTCATCGCTCCGTAAAGAGCTACTTGAAGGGCTGTGAGAAAGGCTTTGAGGCCGCAGATTGCCATTTGAGTCGAGATGTCGAATGCTATCCCGGCTTTGTGTACGATAGACTTTTGTATTGTCAGTATCTTCGGCAGCTGGCTTCTCGCTGTAAGCCCCTTGTGCTGCCATCTCTGCCTCTTTTTCTCCTTTCTTCAATATCTCTTCGGCTTCTTTCGCCGTTAAGATCTCATCGCGCTGGGCCTGCCGAACTTGCTGCCGCTCTCGATGACCTATTTGGCCAGGACTTGGCTCTCTACTCCCAAGTGGACTTGGGGAAGAACTTGCTGGTTTAGACCCAGCTGGCGGTGCTTGAATCCCCACCAGCTGCCGTGCAAGCCCGATGAAAAGTCTCTGTTTTCTTGTCATTTGTCCTTTGTGTGGGGAATATATCCACCCCCGAACGTCCACATCAACTACAGCATTGTCATCTTCATAGTTGTCCCATTGTTGCTTCCAGAACTCAGCGTCTCCAGCACCCGCCGAGTCCCGCACATCGCGACCATCTCCAGGAGCTTCCTGTATTGTCCCGGGTACAGCTTCGGGCTACTAATCGTCAACACGAGTCAATCCACCGGAGCGCAATGTGCACGTACCTTTCTTTTAACATGTTTCCGCGCATAACTGGGAAACAATATCATCTCTTCTTCTCCGCTCCTGACAACAGCTGCATCCGGAAACGCCCCGGGTGTATCATCCTCATATTCATATGATGTATCCCCGCCCCTCCAATTCTGTGTATACTGCTGTTGATATGTTTGCCTCAACTCATTTGCAGCCTTCAGGTAGCCGGCCAATTTTCTCCTTCTAGCACCAGGCTCCCTAGTTCCATAACCGTCTTGGTAACTCATCGCGCCTTTCCTAGATGTCTCTGGGATATCGTCCTTGGTCAACTTGAGCCTTCGGGAGCGTGCTGCATTTTCGAGGTAGTCGGAGCCTAAAAGCTTCCTTGTGTGCCCGCGTAATCGCTGAAGAATGCCCTGCCTCTTCTTAAGCTTGAGTGCCTGTCTATAGACGATGTATTTATATATTCGAGATTGTGTCCGGTGACGGAATGAGGGTAGGGTCTCGTGTCGAAATTTGGAGATGCGCGCGCGTGCTCGTTGCCTTGGGTGTTGGAAAAGGAACCGGAACAGAGACGAGGAGCCGTGGGAATGGGGCTTGCGATGGAATGGAAGTTTGGGCATCCAGTCTGGAGCCCTCGGGTTATTTGAGTATCCAGGTAGCGGAGTTTGTTTTCGAGGTAAGCGTATGGCATTGCAGCATGGCAAAGCTGGGATTCCCTTAGGGCAGACGTCATGCTGATCGCCCCCGGAGGCGCACGGGCCGCTTCACGCTACCCAGGTATCCATTGTAAATGAAATGCAAGGGACAGCCTTGATTGATTGGAGAGTGACCCACGTCAACTGCACTCGTAGGCACACGACACAGTAACTTGGAACGGCAGCCATTCGAATCTGATGAAACAGACTTGAGCTCATGGCTAGACACCCATTCATAACAGATCAAAATCACAATACTAATTTACTAACCCAACAATCACTAGAAACTATGCGTGATCAGTAAGCTTCACTTTGGCTATATAAAATAAGTAGTTGGTATTATTTTCCTATATATGAGGGATATATGCGCTATAAGAATTGTAAACTGTCTTTCAGAGCAATTTTACTAACTCCGTGTACTTAGCCTTCACTGACTCTGGGCGACTTTTGCAAGGGCTTCGTCGAAACCAGGAACGTCCTTGCTCAATGTCTCGACAATCTCGTTCCAAACCCTCAAGCCAATCTTTTTATTCTCTTCTCCCGCAACACTAGGTGCCACCGGCTGAATCTCATCAAAAGTCCAGAATCGCCCGTGAAGGCGCTCGCCTTGAACAGTGCCACTTAGGATAGCCCTGGATCCTTGCTCGGGAGAACGCATTAATAAGGGAGTAAAAAGCTTGAAGAGCATCGCCAGGATAGGGTTGAGAAAGTCTCTTCCAAGATCCGTAGAAACAGCACTCGGGCAAATCGAGGTGATGATGACGGTCCCAGATGAAGTCTCGTCTGCCAGTTTATTTGTCGCGAACAAAAGGAAAAGCTTGGATATCGCATATTGCGAGAAAGTATTGAAGTATTCCCGTTCGTTATAGGTCTGGATGATGTTGGGGCCCGCAAGCGCTTTGGGATCTATCTTAGCATTCGCATGTAATCCAGAATTGACGAATTGTAGCACCGGTATTTTTTTCGCGGTCTTGCGTGTCTCCTTAAGCGTGGGAAGGAGCAAGATGGCAAGGAGAGTCGTGGATATGGTGTTTACTTGTAAATCCTCCTCCCACCCATGTTGCGTTTGAACGAAAGGGACCCTATGAACACCCGCGTTCAGAATGGCGATGTCCAAATGATCGAGAGTATTTGCGCGCTTAGCAAAAGCCACCACGCTATCGTAAGAAGCCATATCCAGTTCCCATACTTCGATCTGATCTTTCCTTCCCGTTCGCCTCTCGATGTCTTCCTTTGCCTTGTTTCCCCTCTCAAGACTTCTAGAAGCAATGATGACTTTGGATGCACCTAGAGATGCAAATTTTGCTGCAGCTTCAAGCCCAATGCCCGTATTCGCACCAGTTACGATGACATTTCTTCCCTCATATGACTCGTCAACTTGCTTCCCAGGAGAGATCCACCTGTACTTGATTAATCGGAGAAGACCGGCCATTATCAGCAAGCTAAAAAAGCGGCAGAGAGGGACTTGTACGGCTGTTGTTGCGATTGCGATTGGAATGCGATATTATCTTGTCCTTTGAACGGCTTTGTATGATCGTAAAGATGCTTAATAATGCCGACTGCGTGAGTGAAACAGATGAAAGTTTGAGCAAGAAATGATAATTTGTTCCAGTAGTATCTAGAAGAAGCACACTGGATATAATAAGTAGTTGCAAGCAGAGATATGGACGACAGCCCCTGTGCACATTTTCGTCCGTTCGGGTGAGGTTGCAAAATGCGATGTATTTTTCGAGTAAGGGCCAGAAACCCTTGGCCAAATGTATAACCACATTGTTGCCCGTTTCTGGACTAAGGACCCTGATTAGAACTAGTTGATCGATACGAACGGACGACTCCTGCGGCTTGATGAACAGGGCGGGATAGACCAAGGCCATTGGTCGCTTGTCGATGCTGAAAAAGCATGTGGAGATGACTAAGCGGTCGGGATGGAAATATTATAGTCCGTGGATTGTTTCATCGAGTAGCTTCGAGGACGCGACCTCGAAACAGAACGAGACAGCAAAGTTCACTTCAACAGCGCCATGCGCCCTCATCTGCTACCAATCCCACAACCACGCTAATCTCTCTCCAGTCTTCTAGAAAAGCCCATCTGGAGAGCCGATCAGCATGTCTTACAAGCCGAATCAACCCCACAGTGGCCCCGCTGGCCAACCTCCGAACATGGCTGCCAGCTTCAATGCCATGTTACAGCGGTCGCTTCAAGAACAACAGCAGCCAGAGCCTGCTCAAGAAGCTCAAGGTGCGCCTCCCCAAGCAATTGGTGGGTTTTCACAACTTACAATACATGCCAGGAGGCTAATTTGGTCATGATAGGATATGGAGGCGTCTACAATGCCACCCCCCCAGCTCAAGCTCCTCCGAAAGCCCTTGGAGCAGCTGCCAGCATGACCCCACAACCAATTCTTCCCGTTGATCTTCCTCCACAGGCTTTCCTTACTTCCGCAATGTTACTCGACATGGTTGACAGTATGAATAACCCCACTCTCATTTGATCCGGTGACACTAACGTAAGACACCATCAGAAAAGGTCGACGTCCTTCTGCGCGACGAAAAAGAATACATTGGTATTCTACGTTCGTACGATCAATTTGGTAATGAACAATATCAGCTTTGCGCCTTTGAGTTCCTGCTGACATGCTTAGCCAATCTCTTCCTCACAGAGTGCTACGAACGTATTGCCGCCCGTAATCCTGAAGCCTCTACCGATTCGACTGTTCCTCATTGGGTTGCTTGTGACGTCAAACTTCCTGGTGCCATGACTGTTCGCGGCGAGAACGTTACCATATGCGCTACGGTCGATCTGGACAAGGAGGACAACCCAAAGGGCCTCAAATTCGTCGAGGAGAATGAGGTAAGAGCACTTGCTGCAGCTCAGAAGGCTGAGAAGAAGGCTTCAGACGATAGGAAGGCAAAGGCTTTCAAGAATGCTGGGATCGAGCCAGGATTTGGCATGCAAGCTTAGAGCTTGACAATTCGGATGGAGCTACTGATTACGGCTGATTGCCCAAAAACGCCATTAGATCAGCCACCCATGGTTGATATGGCTTATGAGAACATGAAGGATTGGCTCGTCACGATACACCAATGATACCAGGACCAAGAAGTCCACTTGAATGGAGAAACAATTCTCAAAGATAAGCCCCCGTAGCAATGTGTAAGATCTAGGTGTTTTTGAATGTATGCCAACTTATCTTTCAATCGGATCCACAAGCTGCTCTGCAGCTCGGATACTCCTTCTAGTGGCTACTGTCAAATCCTACCCCGCGTACGACCCATAGTCCCCCCAATTCCCCCATTCCTCCAAGACATCCCAAAGGAACAATCGAATACCGCAGCTTACACTCGCCCACACCCATGTGACCAGTAACCCACACACCCCCATGCCCATCCATCCCTTCGCCCCATTTACTCCGCCCCACCGGCACCACCACGACGTTCCGAAAAGTCGGTCAAAACAAGGCAAAACAAGCAAAGGGTCCCGCTGCATCGCCGTTGCAGCAAGCACAGCGGATGCCCCAGTTTGCGGTCTTACACGCAGCATGCACATGCACATGCACAGATGCGAGGCGTTCTCTGACTGCATCCCACGCACTTAACCACATCTCCACTCTGTTGGCTGAAACTTAAAACACAAAATCTACAATGACACTTGACACTTTTGACAGCAGCGCCGGTGTTCGGCGTCGGTGCCGCAACGCAATGCAACTGACACTGCCCGCGGTAGCCGGCTATGCCTCATTTTCGCGCTCGGGGCGGACGGGGCGTGGTGACACGGCGTTCGTCGCGTGGCGGGAGGATGATTTTCGGAGGGATTGGCCACTTGGCTCAGGATTTTTGGCGTTTGGGGGCGGTTGGTGGTGGATGGGCCCTGTGTGGTTTATAGGATGGTTACCTGCGGTTAAGGGAGTTTGACCTGGGTATTTAGATATGGGGGTCACGCGTGGTCTTGCTAGGTTATGTATTTGGTAAAAGTTTCCCTTGTGGCGTGGCTGCTGTGCCACTGATGGGATATCACTTTGCACTGGAGGACTCTCTTTTCAATTGTTTGCCCTGTATCCGGTGGTCATTATATTGCCAATGCATTAGCAAATCGCGTTGCCAACCTAAAGTGATGGCAGAAATAAGCAGAACGAGAGTTGTGTTAGAACTCAGACAACTGATCAAATAGGGGCAATGTCTTGGTCAAGTGGCTGATTAAAGATGTCACTGTAGCATAGAGAAAATAGGTCACAACTTTGTAAAACATGGTCTATAACAGGCGTCCTAAGATTACTTCCGTGGGAGTTTTATGCGATTGAGGCTGCCCAATCGCAAATCATACTCCAAGTGCAACCTAAGGAATTCTTTTCGTAAGGCCCTCAGCCAGGCGATGAACTCTGGTCTGAGTAGTGACAATAGGAGAATGCGGTATGCTAAGCGCACAATGTCCGAGCATCAGCATCTCCTGCTATAAGCAGAGTGAGATGGCACTTGGCAAATCTGAATATTGGGCAGCCTGTAAGATGTGGATGCCGAACATGCTCTGCACAATTTCGCTGCCCGAATCTGGGCATATCTTCGCTGCACTAAACTCTCCTCACCAGAGATTATCCCCGCCCCTTTGTGTAATTTTCGTTCACCATATTTCAGATGTGGTCGGGAGGCCCATATTCAAAGGCGCGGGAGGATACTGCCAAAGGATTGTAGAGATGACTGAACATCTTCATAGAGAGAGACGGGCCCAGATGGAGTAAAGTGCATATATTGGTGAGACAATATCGGCGGAGGTATTGGTGGAGATGCTAAGGTCGCTTGCGGTAGAAGGTCTCGATGGTATGAAGTGGATTCGGCGGGCATAAGTGTCCACGACAGTGTCGAGATCGAGGTAGACGCGTCGCTGGTTGCTCAAATACTTCTTTGTACCCCCTGAGCCTCATTGGATAGCAAATTCTCAACAGTGACAATTCCATTCTGAGAAGCCGCCGAGACAGCCACTTCAGTAGACATACCGCCAAGGGGCCCACAGATAATTGCGTAGTTAACCGTACGTTCGCATAGAGGTCGTCGTAGAGACAGGTGCCGGAATGACAATGCAGGGAGGGTGACGACGTCTCGTAGCTAGTGGGTAGCTGATCTCGGCTAGGTGGTAGAACCCTTGCTGTGAGGTAGTGCAAGAGATTCGATGTCGGGATCTAAATCTATTATTGTGATGGAGACCATGTGTCAACCGACCTTGTTGTCAAATGTCTGTCCATACCGAGGAAGCTGCCCTTGTTTCGCACTGCACCTGGCTTAGAGAACAAAGGGCCCCCTGAATTGGCTGACTGGTGAACTGGACCATAAGTGTTGCGTCCTGGACCGAAAAGCCCAGGATGTGTGCACTAATTTGAAGGAAACAGAGCTAATGCTTTGATCGTGTTGGTGACAAGTCTTCTCCTCACCAGTGCATGTCTCGGGACGGGAACGAGGCCGTATGCTACTGATACAAAAGTTTGTGGACAGAGGACTTTCGATGAAGGGCCTTCTTCATGCCGTAGGAGTGATGCCAGTGATGGGTGGAAGCAGACAGAACGCAGTAATGCCTCTGTGTTTTCCTTGCCGGTTGTTTGGTAAGACGTCGGGAGTTCTGGTGGGCTGTTGTTGTCTTGGCTGGGATCCATGGTTGAGAAGACGAGCTAAAGGCAACTAGCTTCAGCTTCGGAAGGACATTCAGCTTCCTCCTTCACTCCTCCACCTTTTAATGCTTCCTCTCGTCGTTGACCATCATATTCACTTATCCCCAAGATACATTGGTAGGACTGCGCGCGTTTGCTGGGTACGAGGAGAGCACATCTGTCTATCAACAAACACGCAGCCTACATGGTAAGGGACGTAGCGTATCATGCGATATCCGTTGGTATACGGTCGCTCCGGATGATCGCGCACCATTCTCTCAAAGATTTCAAGCAGTGCAGATCGCCCTCGACTTACTGTCTAGGTCTCATTTTTCCTCACGATTCAGATCCTCTTACCAAAAACTCCGTGGCTCCCTATTTACTAAGCCATTTGATTATCTCGATAGAGTAGATCGCCTGAACATTCATTCTCATGAATGCATAGACGAGCGGCAGCTACATCATTAGAGGGGAGAGTCGACCACTTGGCATTGCAGTTCCGAAGGACTTAAGCGCTGGTATCTGCAGAAATGGTCATATTGGAACAAGCCACGGTGCCAAGGATTGCTGCTCAACGACCAATGACAGATCACCGATGATTACAAAATGCATTAGATCAATTGAAATGAGGGATATTAAAATGTTTTAAGAGTTGGATGTGGACCCTCGCTTGCAAGAGCGTCCTTTCTACGTACCAGAACGTTTTGCCCTGCCATCCCCTACCTTCGTTAAAGTAGAGCTTGTTTGGCTCCATCGCCGTGGATTCCATTCATGTTCCTCTGCCTTGGAGCTGGCCGCGTCCTTTGCAGGTACTGGGCCTCTGAGGATGTTCTACATGATATCAGAAGAGCCGGACACCTTGGACCGGACACCTTACGTACCTCCACCGCACCGACTGTCCGTGTATGGCGTCCGTCTCTTTGGCCCTCGATCAGTGGGGAATCGACATGTGTCCTGCACATGTCGAGCAGACCCATTTTCGTTTAATGAAACAAACGATGCCCAATGGCAAAGTTCCACCCGTAAATTCTTTCACCCAACGTGGGCTGGATTTATACATCTCTTATCGGGTCGTAGGCCCGCTTCTCGCTTGGCGATTGTTCCGATTGCTGAAAACTGGGGGAATGGTGCATGCTGCTCTCCGGCTGGGCTTGCATCTGGGTTTGCGACCCGGGACTTGAGCCTCCCATCCCTAGCAGCATACTGCCTTCGGCTAAGTATTCGACATAATTAGCGACCTATACATGCATACACATATGCTAATTTGCCAGGGTGCGCATATAAAATCCGCGTCGCGCACAACATACCATACTTTCGCTGTATATCCCTCAATAGCTGTGACATTCTCCACTTCAAGATTATCATTTCGACCGCCGGTATGCCCTCGGAGACGAGCCGCCCGTTGATTCTTTCCAGCATCCGGTCTTTCTCGTTCGCGGGGATTAGGATCCACCTCGTCCAGTCTGGATGGGCCTCCGAGAGTTGCTTTGCTTCGTCCTTCGTTATGAACTGTGGCGAGTTAGGTTACTTCTCCCTTTCTTTTCTTGTTTGACACTTACATAGAACCTGTCCCATTGCTCCTTGTTATGACCTGCAGCGGCCCGAGCCTCGTGGACCGTTGCGTTTATCCGGATGCTCATCTTCTAGAAGACCACCAGAGGACGAAAGCGACTTGGGAAAAGTTGACCGACCAGGCTCTGGATTCATGAGAAGCGAGAGATTTTAGGGCACAGCGGTTCCCCCCGCTTCCGCCTAGGGCTTGGCGTATTTTGCTTTTGGTGAGGCTGAGGGCAGTGACACTGACGCTGCTCGGGCCAGAAGGAATCGGAATCGGCGGTGGCTGATGGGCTTGTGCGTCCCTCGTAGCATGGGGGACCACAGACAGGGACTTGACAAGGTGAGAACGCAAAATTTCCTCTGTATTGTTTCGTCAATGTTTGTTATGCCGGATACTGTCTCCTCGTGTCATATTGGTATCGTGGTGGATCGGTTATGATCTGCTTTCAGCTGTCGGAGTTTGATTTTATGTTGTGCCACGGGTCCCACCACCCTCTTTGCGGATATCGGGAGCCCTCGGCATGAACATCATTTTCTCGGTCCAGGGACTATCGAAGTTGTTTTTCCCAATAGCGCCCACTGGTATATCAGGTTGGTGGCACAAATATTGGACAGATTGGGGTCATTCGGGCGATTTGAAACCCACATCAGCACATTCTCGTGTTATCTACCTTGGCCAACATCAAGGCGTTCTTCAGGAGTGTGAATGGATTACTATAAGCCAGATGACATAAGCTCTCCCCTACCTCCTAAACGCGACTGCCGGGAACATGTATGTTCAATAAATCAAGACGCCGTGCCGTCGATCAGCCGTCTTATTCTCTCCAATGGTGAGCCTAGCTCATTTCCGCGACTAACACAGAGCGGCCCGACCCCAAAGCTTACGACAACGCATTGATGAGAGGCCGGTGGGTGGGTTGGGCCCGTTGTAGAAAACATGCACGTAAGGGCACGGTACACCAATTCGCTCTATGTGGTTCTGTCTCAGTTGACTTCTTCGCTTCTACACATGACTCCTTGTTTGGATTTCAAATATGCTATTTTAATCTGACTCTTCTAGAGAATTACCCCTTGCTCGTTCGTACACACGCTTCCTGCAAATGGTCACACTTGCTCTTGTATTGCACAGAGGCACAGTACGGCGTGGCCAACTCGGCGGCATCCTGGGGGCAGTCTCATACCAATCAAATCTTCTCCAAGTCTCGATTTCCAAACCCTCCCCGAATATCGCCTGAATCGCTCACACTACGCCGTCCCATCTTATACCGCCTTTTCTGAAATGAATCTTGCCTTCCTTTGGACGCCACATTATGCCCCCTCAACGCCACTTGGCACTATTCACGCGAGCTTTTCTTGGTCTTCAGACCTGAATCGTTGAAATACAAGGCTAAACGAGATCCGCTGATCGTGGTTTCACAGCATCGATGCGCGCATTCCGCACGAATACCCGTCCTCCTCCTTTCTGTGGCGCGGACCGATCCGGTTCATTCGGAAAGGCGCTGTGCGACTAGCGGAAAAAGAAGCACTTTGTCGTACTTTATCGTGGCCTCATCCAACCACCTAGCGAGAAGCGAGGCCTTTTTCCCACGCCAATAGAAAAAGTAGCGAAATCTGAGGTTCACAAGGAGAAGCTCTGACATGGTTCATGACACGCAATCGGTGCTAGTCAAACGACCGACCCACGACCCCTCGACGTACATGGAACGGTTTCCACCATTCTGGACGGAGGGCCGAAATCCTTTGGGCGTTTCGCATACTTGTTCAAGAGCCCAATATTCTGGGATCCCGAATGTGTGGCACTGTGGTACAATTTCATGCGACTGTTCTGGGGGCAGGGAGCGCATCACAGAAGAGAAGATCGGAGTCTGCTCGTTCGCGCGGGAGATATGCATGGTGTGCCCAGTGGGGTTCGTATTGAGTACCGAGCCTTGTGGTGATAGGCCTTAATGATTCAATGCATGAATATCGCCTGCGATAAGGCAAACATTCCGTGGTTTGCACAGGCCTCGCAACACGCGTAATTTTCGAGGCTGGAAACGGAGCTTGGACGCTATTGGCATCATCATTTGGTCCAAAGGAGCAAATGGCCTTTCATTGCATCACAACCTACAAAGCATAGCAAAACACATGCATTCGCATACGCACGCATACGCACCCGCATCGTCTAACATGACCTCAGGCATACTCACCGCATACTCGAGGTTCACTACCATCTTTACAACACATACAGTTTGCCTTCTTCACAATCCCGAACACCGCTCCCGTCGTCTATCCAACCACAGAACCCCCTACCCTCAAATTTTACCCTCGCCGCAGAATCCAACTACGTGCCGCAAAATCCAACCCCTTACCCCCCTTCTCCCCGTCTCCCCTTTCTCTCCCTCGACCACATACCCCAGTTCGCAAGTCATCAGCAGCAGCCAGACTACTCGCAGATACTTGCCTATTATTCCTATCCTACTTTTATACCCATACCCGCGAAGAACCCCACAAGGGATCCGTTCACCCTCCTGCACCTAGGCCTACATCCCTCCACACATACATACTACACAATATGCATGTTTCGCCCCGTCACCAGGAGCATACATAATCGACGTAGACATTCCGCTTCCCCGTGATTACCTGATCAGGGTCACCATCATCGTTACAACTTACCGTTGCCATGCCGTCAGGAACGCAAGGTACCCCGGACGGGCCGGCGCGGGCGCAGGTGGATCAAAGTCAGCAGCCATCTATAGGAGGCAGCAATTAAGATATGCATCCATACACATCTATCTACGTACCCTACATCCATTCACACACGCCACATGTAACCCTGTCTTTTCGAGCCTTGACAAGGCTTAGGTTCGGCACGCTAGGCGGGCCGTGTGGGGGGATGAGGTTGGAGCAAAAAAGGTGTTCTAGTCCGGACCGGTTCGGCCCGGATTTCGCTCTTCTTCTTTTCTTTTAAGACAAGACTTCCTGGTCAGGTCTACGGACCGGACCGTGCTTAACGTCATTGTAGTAGCTCCAGCCTGAGCTTTGAAACGTTTTGACACTGTATGTACGGACGGAGTGACCGTGTGGGTAGCTTTTTTAATTCGTCCGTTTCCGATCTTCTGTGCAGGATGGCTAGAATAGGATTGGAAGGTGTGAATGAAGGAATGAGATGGGATGGGATGGATTGTGATTGTGACTGTGATGAAAACTTTGCACTTGCACTTGCATTTTCCCCATTTTGTGACTTGACTTTGCCTCACCGCATTTTGAGCAAAGTCCCAAAAGGATTGGAAAAAAAAAGAAGAAGAAAAGAATGTGGCAAATGACCAACAAGGCAGCGCAAGAGAAGGACATAAGAAGTTTTAAAATCCGGGGTTGATTAGAAAAGAATGTCTTGGAAATGTTTACTGATGGGTTTAGGTAGGTATGATGGATTGATGACGATAGATGCTAATTGTAGATTTTTTGTGTCATTGGGTCGGCTTACTCCGTACGATGTCCACGATTCAGGGTGTGGCTTGATGTGGGAATGTTTACGATTGGAGAATAGACCTTACATGGACAACGTTTTCTTCATCGAGAAGTTTGTCTGCAGTCATTGCTCGCCTAAGGTTTCCATAGATGATCGTAAAGAAGCTTGTAAATACACTTCTTACAAGTTTTAGACTAGTATACGAGAAATGTGGATCAGTGGATCCCTACATTGTGCCATTACCGCTATGATGAAAAACAAAAAAAAAATCCCGGCTGGGTATGGAACTCCGTTAAAATATGCCCATGGTATGCTTAGCAGCTATTCCGCCTATGCTTTGCCATCCATCTATGTTCTCATCCCTAGGTTTGTGGGAAGGCCCTTCTCAAAAAGGCGGCCAGATTCAATCTCGTACCAAAAGAAAAAAAAGAAAAAAGTAGTACAGAGATGCTCGAGGGTATCGTATACTTGATCTAGATCCTCAACGTTCGCTCAATCCACCTCCCCTTAGGAAAATCCGCTTTGTGCCACCAACCCTGCCCAGATCGCCAAACTCAGGATTCTTTCCACCTTGCCTGCTCTCGGATCTATTTTCAGTTGCTGTTGCTTCCTTGCTTTGCGTTGGTGCTTGCTCTGGGCGTGGTGTCGTCTTCACGCTGCCGCTGACCGTTCGCGCCTGTTTCATCATTCCCTCAATCCACTCCAATTTTTCACCACTCAGATCCAGCTTCTTTGCCTTAGGCCCTGCCAGACCAACCTCATTGCCGGTCCAAGAATGACGCGAAGAACCTGTTGAGGGTGCGGACGTATCACCGGTAGACGTGATGGGAGTGCCCGTTAGCGATGGCATTGGTGGAGCTGCCTCGCCTTTCAAAAGTCCTGTTGTTGTGGGCTTGGTGGGAGTTGTATGGGGGCTCGCGGCTTGTCCTCCACTGAACCTTCGATCTCTTTTACTCATGGCACTCTCAGGCCTTGAGGATTCGGGATTTTTAATTTCAAGCCCAAGTATTTCGAACTTCCCTTCGCTCACTGCACGTCGCCCATGATGTTCCGCATATTGTCTCAGATATTCTCCTAAATCGGCCCAACCACCGCCTACTCTGACCATTACGCGTTCGCCATTCTCGCCTACACGACGGATGAAGAGCTTGATAGGGTGTTCTCGCCCAGGTTGTGAAAGATGATATAGTTTAATGTCATTGTCCCTCATAGCAGATGCGGATTTTCGTCCAGAAGGTGCATCGCCAGGGTCAAAATTAGATTTAGCTGGGGAAAGAGTGAGTTCAGGAGACTTCATGCCACTGATGGAGCGGGTTGTACGAAGGTAGCCTTTACTGCCCCTGGATGAGAGTCCGCCTCGCGCCGCCCTTGTTTCCCTAGCATCTGCTCCCGGCCCTGAAGTTAGGCGGATGTGGGCAGGAACTGTTGTCAGAATGTCTGAAATCTTACGCTCCAGGTCTTCGGTACTGTTAGAAAGCTGTTTCGAGAATTGTGTTGGGGGCCAGGGCGGAGCGTTGTCGATGGCCAGGTCCGTGGCCTGCTTTGTACTACGGCGCTTGCCCATGGCCGCATTTAGATCAGGTCGCGGAGCTTGGGCACGGCGATTTGTCGTTCTGCGAAACGAGGGAGATTCGTCGATAGCACTGGGAGGGCTAGAGGAGAATGAAATGGTGGAAGAGACGGAGTCGGTGCTGCCTCGGCGCGACCTGGGAGTTTGGGGACGTTGTACCCTCTTATCGGAAACATTAGTGTCCTCTGTAGTAATGATAATGGGGGACTCTGAGAAACCTGTCGACTTCAAGGGTGCATGGACTAATTTTGATGCCGCAGGCTGAGTAACTTCTGGCTCTGGACTGTCAGGTTCGTTATGGACGACGGTGTCGCCTTCCTCAAACACCGAATCATCGATTGTGGATGAATCTAGATCTATATCGGATGCCTGTGAGCCATCATTGTCCTCGACCGCGGGCGGCAATAGAGGGGAGTCGTGGCTGACAGTCTTCACTGCGGTAACGATTCGAGCGTGTGGGTCATCATCTACCGCAAGTTCCTGTTCTTGGGAGGCTGTTTGAAGTTCTCCCGTTGCAGAAGGTACTGGCCCTGGAACCTCGCATGACGGTGAGTTGGCGGTGTTATGGCTGATAGCACTTGCCGCTTCCTGTGGAGAGGTTGCGGGGCGAGCTTCATCTTGCCTATCTTCGGCTTTCCTACGAATATCGAATTCTATAATTGCCTTTCGGGACTCATGGGCCCAATGGCGATAGTCTTGTTCCACGCCCTCGAATATGTCGATCCAGTCATCAGGCAAACAGTCTGGCCTTCCCTCAAGGACGTCCAACATTTTGTCTAAACGATGGCCAAGGTCGCTAACCTTCCCTTGTAAGACACTCGAAATTGTGTCAACGGCCTCTTTCCACTTATTGAATGCCGTGTCAGAACTGTCTGATGGGGTTTTGATAGCGTCCCAGCCTAATCGCATCGCCTTCTGTGCCGTTTTAAGATCGTTGAGATATCGTGGAGCTTCCCGGAGAACAGAAACTCTTGCTGTCCAGGTACTTAGTCGATCCTTAAGTTGGAAGTGATGCGGGAGCGCTGAAAGGAGTGTTTGCGTAATAAGAAATGAAAAGTCGTCCATTGGCATGTAGCTCTGGCGAGTTGCCTCGAACCCAGCGGATGATGGTCTTGATTTGTTCGGCCCATGTATATCTAAGACATGCTCTTTAAGTTCCTCGATGTCTAGAGTCAGAAGTTCGTCACCAATCTCGTCCAGGCGGAGTTCGTGTGCCTCTACTTCCACAGACAGCATAGAGCCCCAGTATTCAAGTGGGGCGATGCTTTCAATGGCGGCATTGGTGTCCTTTACGTGCTCCTGAATGCGTAGCTCCAAGCTCCTCCTTCGTTTCTCCCTGTATTCCTCGCTAGGTTGCTGAAAGCTCCCTGTCCAACCCCACTGTTCGATTTCCTGACACCAGCTCTTCAACCGTTGGGCGGCCTTAGCGACTCTGGACCCCAGGTCCCTCTCTGCCGGAGTCAAGGTCTCAATGCAGCCAAAGATTTTGTACTCTTCGCGGGTCGTGTCAAACGGGAGAGGCTTCTCGGTGAACGCCCGGAGTGTGGTGTTGGGTGACAGATCACGAAGGTGTGCATCTTCAGAAGAAGCTGTAGCCCTTCCTCGTCGGCCACCTGGTGACATGATGGGAGATGGAACGCGACGAGGAGATATGGGGGGAAGGAAACGCGGTGGGCTGGATAAGCCGGCCATGACGACGATTGTTTGATGGAAGGAACCTTGTAAACATCAAGAAACGCCCGGCGATCGCGAGGGAAGTGGCCGTGGTGCTGTGTTAACTCTGATAAAGAAGAATCAAATGAAGGCTGTAGCTAGAAATGTTAGTGGTTAGTACCCGGTCTGCGACCTACCTACCTACCCTGAGAGAGTGACTCTGTGGTGTATTGAGGGTTTTCATCGTCATTGCAACGACAAGCAACAGAAAGATTGCTTGGCTGGCGCCGGAATGTTGTTACTGCGACGTTCCGCCGCCAGCCTAAACGGGTATAGTCCTGATCGGGCCGGATCAACCCTAGTCCTGCAGCCCACACCCACTCACCCACTCACTTGTATCTACTGCCACGGAGAAAAGCCACAGCGCGGCCCACGGCTTCTCCACTTGTTCTTTGAACTTCTACCTCCCCCTTCAACAACTAGTACAAGGAACTACTGCGTCACAAAGCAGCCCTCTTTAGTCTCACTGTATTCACGTGGACTGCAGGTGCGCATCCTGCTGTGCCGCCGTCGCCCCTGCTCCCCATACCGAGGTCCTCGCCGCTTACGCGATATCTCGCCATAGCTTGCTCACAGCATTGCTCTTTTCAACCATGTTTGACTCCGCTCCATGTACATTGCCCCGTATCCGGCACAAGTGATGCTGCTCGGTAATAAGGACTTTGACCGGAAGCCAGCTGGGAAACATCCCATGCCATGCTTGCAGCTTCGGCGCTCGTATACGTTCTGTCCGGGATACAAGGCCTGGTTGCTGGGGTTCGGAATGCGAGTCCTTTCCGCTTCTCCCAGCTACCCCACTGCACATCACCGTCATAACGGTACTGCCAAGCTATCTCAAGGGCTTTCCCCCGCGCACATATCTTTCCGACCTGCCAAATGCAGGCATGAGCTACCGGCCGCCTTCACAGTTCCTGCCTAGATGCCAGCCATGTGTTCTTTGGGACCTTCTAGCAGCGATGCAGGCCTTTTTGATTGCGTTATACCGGGGGTTGCTAAGCACACGCCTGTGCCATTGACGTTATCGCAAGACTCTTGGGCCATGACTGACCAGGCTGCAATACTTAAATGGTACCTCCGCGCCGGTTCTTCCTTTCCTTCTGTACCGTTGTCGCCGTTAGACTACGATTAATATGAGGTTACAACTATTCTTAATCGCCGCCATTGGCGCCCAGGCGTGTCAACGTGACCCCAATCGTCACACACTCCGTAGGCATGTCAAGAGACAAGAGAATACTCCCACAGCACCGGTCGCCCTAGATGCGAATGAACAAATCTTAGTTGATTCATTCGACAACACGTCAATCTCGAGTTGGTCATACTATTATAGTATGTATGCCATTCCTTCAATGGCGGGKATAATCTAATGAACGCTTTAGCGCACGGTGACCATGTTGCGGGGCGCAACAGGTCGATGGCTCAATGGACAGCAGACCGCTGGGCCGAGTTTGGCTTCACAACACGATTAGACGAATACGGTGAGTTATGTTAGTAGATGAGCAGAACCATCATTGACGCACTCCAGTCGTATATCTCAACTACCCCGTGGAGCATTCTCTATCATTGACATACCCTAATGGCAGTACATTCTCGGCATCGCTACAGGAAGAAGTTTTGGCTGAGGATGATACAAGCAGGTACTAGCTAACTTCGCCGATATGATTTTGGGTTACGCTAATATTTGTTAGTTACCCGAATCGTATCCCAACATTCCATGGCTATTCCTTTTCCGGCAACGCATCTGCAGAATACGTTTATGTCGGTCGAGGGCAGCAAGTAGATTTCAACCGTCTTGTGGAACTTGGAGTAGAGTTGGAGGGTAAAATCGCTGTAGCCAGATACGGCGGTCCATTCCGCGGCTTGAAGGTAAAAAATGCCCAAGATCATGGCATGATTGGCGCAGTCATTTTCACCGACCCGGGAGACGATGGCAACGTCACCGAGGCCAAAGGTGTTGCAGCCTACCCAAATGGGCCAGCAAGAAACCCGTCTGCTGTTCAAAGAGGTAGCGTACAATTCCTCAGTGTTTATCCCGGCGACCCCACCACCCCCGGATACACTTCGAAGGAAGATTCGGAACGGGCGGACAAGAGCAACTCCGTACCCAGCATTCCCTCCCTTCCAATCTCTTGGCTTGATGCCCAGCCAATCTTACAGGCATTAAACGGCTTTGGTACAGATGGTGAAGAGGTTAATCGCACCAATTGGGTAGGCGCTATCCCTGGTGTAACCTACAATACCGGTCAAGGTGCCGGGGCTACGCTTTCCTTGACCAACGTTATGGAAGATAAGATCACTCCTATTTGGGATGCTGTTGGTATCATCAATGGCACAAACCAGGATGAGGTGATCATCGTGGGAAATCATCGGGATGCATGGATTGTTGGTGGAGCAGCAGACCCAAACTCCGGGTCTGCAGTTCTAGTTGAGCTCGCCAAAGCCTTTGGTAAATTGACTGAAACAGGATGGAAGCCAACTCGTACAATTGTCTTATGCAGTTGGGACGCTGAAGAGTACGGTCTGGTTGGAAGGTGAGTTCCCCACTTGAAACGGTATATGAATGTCGCTGACTAGGTACTAGCACCGAATGGCTCGAAGAATACATTCCTTGGCTCAAGACCGCCGCCGTGTCCTATCTTAACATCGATGTTGCTGTCTCGGGACCAGTACCTGACCTTTCTGCGACTCCAGACCTTCATGCCATTGCTACTGAGACGGCGAAAAAGATCATTTGGCCTTACCACGGAACGGCAAACCGGACCTTGTACGATGTCTGGTCTGAGCTTGTTGGTGAAATAGGTGTACTTGGCAGTGGCAGCGACTACACAGCCTTCCTACACCGTGGCATTGCTTCGATCGACATGGGTGCCGGACCGGGTCCAGAAGATCCTATTTACCACTACCATTCCAATTATGATTCCTATCACTGGATGTCAACATTTGGAGACCCAGGCTTCGTCAACCACAAGGCTATTGGACAGTATCTTACACTACTGCTGTACCATTTTGCTAGTGATGCCTCAGTACCTCTTCAACCCTCCAACTATGTTTCAGAACTCAACACGTATCTCGAGGAACTCAATGAGACTATCGCATCCGCAAACGGGACCCTCGATCTCTCTGAGCTTACTGCAGCTATTGCAACTTTTGAGGACTCTGCCCAACAGTTCGACGCCCTCCGAGAGTCTGCCGTAGCTAGCGAGGACTCAGAATTACTTACTGTGCAGAACCACAAGGCTCGCGATTTCTCCAGAGGTTTCACTAGCCAAGGAGGTCTTCCAGGCCGAGAATTCTTCCAAAATCTAATTTTTGCACCTGGACTCGATACAGGCTATGCACCAGTAACATTCCCTGGTATTACGGAGAGCATAACATTCGAGAAGAACTTTACTCTAGCGCAAGAATGGGTAGGAAAGACGGCTGCGGCAATCGTCGCTGCGGCAGACATATTGAAAACGTAAATGAACGCTGAACGACATCAACTATTTATAATGTTATTACTCGTAGTTTAATTGAAAAAGAGTACTCTATACATAACTTGTAATCAAAATACTAGATGTGACCTCTCCATCTTTATAAGTGAATGTTGTAGATCGGGTGATATAAGAAACTTGAGCTGGGACAAGTGATCTGGCTCGATTCAATTGTAATTCGACCTAAATGTTGAGTCTCACCTTCAATGATCCAACGATAAACCTGACCTTTGAATTCAAAGCTGATCTCTGCGGAAAATCTTCCGCCGCAAACAAATATCTCCCGATCGGGAGGATACCTAGGTATTTAGCTAACACACGTTTCACTCGGTGGCACGTGCGTCTTGGCATCTAGTGGTGTTAATTCACTCCACCGCGCGTCGCTACTTTACTCCACAACAAGCCTATAAGGCGATCACTGCTACCAGATTGGATATGGAGTCCGCTTTGTCGGAACCATCCGGCATCGATCGGTATCAATCCATATCCGATCTAACAGATGAGCCAGTCAATCCTCTTGCTCCTCTGCCTGCGGAATTGATCATAGAGATCTTTGAATGGATCTATTCGCACGAGCTGATCGCTGCCCCGACGTTTGCTGCATTGGCCAGGACCTGTCGATATATTCAGCCTCTAGCAATCGAGTTCCTCTATCGTCGCTATCTGGCTAATACACGATTTCCACTTACACCATTCCTCGAGGCGCTTGCAACGAAGCCCGATCTACGCCCGTACCTAAAGGAGATAAGTATCCGTCCAAATCCAATTAATACTTATGGAGAATTGCCGTACTACGTCGAGAATGCTCGGGGCAGGAGGGCTCCAAGAGCGCTTCTGGCAGAGGTTCAAGACAGTGTCGGACCCTTACCTAATCGGCAAGCCTGGATGGATAGGCTTGCAGATGAGCCTGAAGAAGTGGAAATCGCTTTTTTGATACTCTGCGCTCAGAATCTGGAAAAGCTCAGCATGGTTCCGGGATCATTGGAATCACTACCTGCAGAAATCGAAGCTAGAGGTGTCCCAAAACGCCCAGTGCTGCTGGATCCAATCATGTATTCCAGCCGCCAATACGCGATTCCCGGGGCAGTGCACTACTACGACAAGTTAAAAGTGTTGAAGATAGACCTTCACGATCATTTGTACACGTTAGACGACGTAGCGCACTTGTTCCTCCTCCCGACACTTCACACTCTAGAATTGTACCGATTCAAGCCTTTAGGTCCCACGAACTTGCTATCATGGCCAGTCCCCAGCAGAACGTCTCGAGTTCGTGTCCTTCACCTCATGAAGTTTGAAGTTCCTTACACAGTAATGGCACGAATTATCGACTCATGCATGGCACTCAAATGTTTCACATACTACAGCCTACCGCTTCGACGAACTCGTTATAGATGGTTCGTCGAGGTATGCAATGCTCTGCAGTTGCACCAAGACACTTTGCAGAGCTTGGATATAAGGATCGATGATCTTATTATACCTGACCTTCCCGCTATACGCGCACACGACCGCGTCGACTTCCACCAATTCCATGCACTCAGGGCACTCCATGTACCCTTCAACCTCCTCATGGGAAGACCAGAAGGAGAATACGACGGAAGGGGAACTACCACCATCCAAGACCCGAATTGGACCGGGTACCCAATCCTCGCGAGCGTGATTCCGCCAAGCGTGGAATTTTTCAGTACTACCTTGAATCGAAAAAATCTTCTGGAACTCGACTACACTCATCATTTCGAAGAGCTGATTCACTCATATATGGACTGGAACCTACAACTGCGAACCTTCGACCTTATCATAAAACAACATGACGATGCTACATACATCCCTGTAGGCTTCGATACACTCCACCGACTATGCCAACGATCCGGCGTTGATTTCAATTACGAGATCGAATTCAAGTTCCCGCACGCCGGTAAATACCTCATTCCAAATGCCAGCTATATTTGTGTTTCCAATCTAACACTTTTGCAGCACAATTCGACCGCGCCTGTACGCTGCTGATCGACATGGAAATCGAAGGCGCCTGCATCGCACGCCGGTCCCAAGTCATCGAAGACCCCCAAGACGCCGGCGACGACGTGGGCGATTTAGCCGAAGAAGTCCGATACGCGCTCGACCTGTCCCTAAACGACCTTCTCGACTACGAAAACGGCGACGGCGTGCCCAAAGAGCCTGTTGAAGACATCCCAAGCTTCCTCGAAGAGTCTGACGACGACGGTAAAATCGATAGCAGAGCGGTCGGGATTTGTATGCTAATTGTTACTAGCTCGTTGTTGACGCTTAGGTTCTTGCTGTATTTGGCGACCAGGTTCGGATTTGTTAAGAGGTATTAGAGGATGGAGGTGTTACGAAAAGGAAAGTTCTGCAGTCTCAGTGCTCAGACTGGTGTTGTTTGGTACTTATAGCTGTGGGCTTGCTTCTCATGGTTGGAAACACTCCATCCCAACAAGAGTAAAATATGTGTAAGAGGGGAGATTTTTGGCTCGAACTTTTACTTTCGAGCTGAGAATATCGATGAAGAAAATAACTCTATCGCATTAGAATCACAAAGAAAAAAACGCCAGTGATTGTCACAATTAAAGGCGGTTGCATCCTCCCACTAACGAATTCTTACCTTGTGTGTATCCTACTAACATTAAACACAATCCTTGCATGTGCTACACTACAACCCTTCATGTATACTACCACTAGGACCTCCCCATTGCGCCTATTAAAGCGGACGTCATTGATTGTCATTGGTCGTCGCCCGACTCATCCGACTGCCACGGAAACAAATTCGAAAACCTATCATCCATCGAATCCTTCGCATGCTTCAACAACTCCTTGCCCCCCTCCAACTTCATAATTTCCTGCTTAGCCTCCGCAACATGATCCTCCTGACTCAAAAAGTGGTGCTCGAGTGTATAACTAAACGAGATCCTCGACGTGGAGAATAAAGAGTCGAGGGCTAGGAAATCCATGGGTAGGTTCGGGTTCCGGAAGTGGGGGAATGTAAAGTAGCGGAAGATATTGTGGGTTATTGTTACCTCGCGGAGGTTGGGGAGTTGAGATGATTCTTCGTTGTCGTTGTCTTCGGGGGAGACGATGCGGGCGAAGCTTGCGGTTGCATCTCGGAGGGGCGGCGCATCGGAGAAGAATTGGAGATATAGAGAGCGTAGGGATGGTGGGAGGACTTTGAAGAGCCAAGGTAGTGCACCGTCAGAGCCGTCTTCGTTGTTAGCGCCGTAGCCTAGGACGAAGCAGAAGGGCACGTCGATTCTAATGAGATTGGAGAATTGGCGGAGTTCCCACAGTGGGTCTAGTTCACCTTCAGCGGTGAATGAGCCTGTCCAGTCGTGAAGCTTAAGAGTCTGGAGAGTGTCCCGGTGGTCGAGGAGGGTACGTATGATGTCGAAATAGAACGAGCGAGGTGCATCATCTTCGTGGCTGTGGGAGAATTGAGTCAAGGACCGACAGGATTTGATGGCTGGGATGATGATAGATGATGGAAGCGTAGATCGCCATAGCTCGAGATTTTGGATATTAGAAACGCCAAATGGACAATCCCACGGAGCTTCCTCGTGTTGTGTAATCCTGGCATGACTATAGTCGAGGTTGTCCAGGGTGAGATTCTGAAGCGAGGGAAGAAGGAATATGCCGGCGATATCTCCGAACCACATACTCTTCATATCAAGTTTCAATGAGCGGAGTTTGTCGAACTTGTGTACTTGCCCAAATGGTTCACCTCGTGCAGCGTACAATATCGGGTCAAGTGAGACAATGACGGGATCTGTTTCCAAATCCTCCTCTTCCTCGCCTGAGGTATTATACTCAATATCTATCTCCTGAACCTTTGGAATCTGGCACAGAATAGCGGCTATTTCAATCCTGTCGACGCCTCTTTTCCCATCGTCCATTGCGTCCGGCAGCCATTTCGGCCAGGGTATGTCAAATTTCTCGATGACAGGGTTGATAGGGAACCTGGCTTGCTTCCTCATGAGAAAACGTTTGGATCCTACCGATGTGAATATGACTCGTTCAACATGTTTCCAGAAGTCCGGATTAAGGTTGAAAGGCTCAAGACATTGTGGGTCATCAACATAAGTAGAGTACATGAAGGCAGTGGCGATAGGGTTCAAGCGACGACATACTAGCGTCAACGGGTAGAACTTTGCTGCATAATCGGCTATACGAGCCGGTGATTGGTCGAAAAGTTCAGAGTAGTAGGTGAAGATGTGAATGATTAGCTCGTCGGGAAGGGTATGGAGTCGTGGAGGTGCGTGCACGTGGTGTACAGGCACCACGCGTTGGCTACCAGGTGAGGACATTTGGTCACCGTACGGCGCCGAGAAGGGAAGTGATCTGTATACGAGATTCCGAGGTGGCGTTAACGGTCATGGACAAATTATGGAGACTTTGGGATGATATTTGTGTGTCCATGTTTCTGTCAGGAGGGCCCGATGCGGATTCTTCTTCCTTCGTTGAGCGCTAGATCCTTTCTGGCCTAGCGGGAAACCGCGACAGCTTCCCCCGTGGTGGCGCCATGATGATAAATTCTCCGACGTCGATTAACAAACGGAAGGGTGAGGTCGATGTCATTAACTTTTGGTGTTGTTGAATGTAAGGGTTATTTATCCCGATTCGATGACAGTACTTTTAGTATGTTACATGCATCAGATCTATGTAACTCCCTCGGGTTTGGCAAGGCTAAAGTTGAGTCAAAAACCCTCCAATCTTCGCAGTTACGATGATCATTGATAAAGACTTCAACAGGATTCTTTTGAGTGTAAATATCAGCACCAAACTAAGATCACCGCTAATCAGCACGATATACTTCCTGTCCCATTCCCCAAATCCACATGACCCGGACTTGGCGGAACATCCCCCGTATCCCAATCGGTAGCATTGCTACCAAGTACAAACTCGATTGTCCCGCCTTCCACCATAATATCGTCATGCTCGAACCAATTCTTCTTCCAATCCTTCCCGTTCAGCTTCACAGATTGCACGTAGTAGCTATCCTGACCTAGACCGCTTGCTGTGATCCGGAGGGTTCGATTGTGGTTGATAGTCATATTGAGATCCGAAAACCATGGTGAGGAAATAAGATATACTGGCTGAGTGACGACAGGATAGAGGCCGAGCATTTGCCATATCAGCCAGGAGTTCAAGGCGCCGGAATCCGAGTTTCCTGGAACTCCATTGGTAGCATTTTTGAAACTGCTCGATTAGCATTGTAGACTAGGCAGAGGATCGTAGAAAAACATACTATCTGTATGCTAAACCCCGGGATCTTTGAACGCTCTTCCACTGCTTATTGATGTAGTTGTAGAGGTATGGTGTTGCAAAATCTGGCTCGTTGCTGATTTCATAAAGTCAGCTGTAATAGGCTGTAAAATCGTACCGCGGAACTTACCCAATGTTCATGATAGTATCCACACCGAACCCATTAGCATCTAGGCTCTGCTGACTTGTATTTGGCTTGAATATGTAATCTAAGCGAGACTCAAAGTTCGACTTCCCACCCATGAATTCGATCAGCGTTTGGACATCGTGGGGTATCACAAACGAGTACTCGAACGGAGTTCCCTCGTAGCTAATGGCTTGCCAGGAACATTGCCCGCAGAGAGCTGGGTTATACCCATCCGAAGCGAACGATCCATCGCGATAGCGAGGAGTGAGAAATCCGGTAAATATCTCTGATGTATTAACGCTTAGGGCGTCGTGTTTCCAACTCTTCTGCCAACCTGCCGATCGGCCCAGATATTTTTCGACATCGTCAGGCTTAACCCCCTTAGCGACTTGACTGAGAGCAAAGTCGTTGAGCGAGTATTCGACCGTCCGTGAAATGCAGCGCTCATTACCATCCAAAGGCACGTATCCGTATTTGAGCCAGTCGAGGAGAGCTCCTCGGCCTTCCTTGTTTGGGATTGGGGGAAGAACTTCAGCGTCCTTGACCATTGCCTTGTATCCATCTTCCCAGTTGATTTTCCCGCGAAGCCCTTTCACATATGCATCGGCAAGAACGTTATCTGCATTGCTACCCCCTTGGGAGAGGCCATTATCGTTACCAGACCTTCCGTCGGGCATGTATCCGTCGTGTCTCCAGATGTCAATTAAAGCCCGGACCTGGCTCTCGTATACTTCGGGCTGAATTAAATGAGACAGACTGAAAGTGTTTCGGAATGTGTCCCCTGAGAACGTGTTATTATGGAGGTAAACAAGTTGTCAATTGGATGCAACTTACAAATACAATAGAAGTCATCCCAGTATGGTTCGTCTGATTCCCAAAGCGGGTTCTCGTCAGTCCGATCGGAAGGCATCAAATGCATGAAGTAGAGGGACGAATACAAAAGGAAAAGGTTCGTCTGATTGGCTGATTCATCGGTATTCACCTGAATTTTGCTGAATATATCAGTGTTCCACTCTTTCACTGCGGCATCGACTGTATCTTTCAGCTCCCACGAGGGGACTTCTTTCTCTTTGAATGAGCAAGCTTTCTCAGTGGAAATGAATGAGATTCCGATCCTGGATCGGATAATGGAGGTAGAGCTGTTACCCCAGCCAAAGAGGGCTCCGACTCGGTCAGTCTTAGAAGTAGATGTACGATTTTTCCCGCCTAAAGTAGCGTTCCACTGTCCGTTGAAAGCTTCGGCCTTGTCTGGAGTTGAGTCGAATTCGCCGCAAAAATGGATCGTCCAAGGTTTGCCTTCATTAAMCCCGCCAGCGTATGTTCCGGACCCTGTGTATGACGAGCCGTCTTCTGATATATTAATTTCACCACCCACATAGTATTGTCGACAATATCCATCGTTTCCATCCGGTAGAAAATGAGAAACATCGACAAGAATATGTCTGTTGGGATTGGGGAATGAATACTGGACTATCCCTGCATGTCTAGCGCCAGACAATTCGACTTCAATGCCGTTGGTCAATTCAGTTTTGAAATACCCGACCTTTGCGGTATCATTGCCGACACGTCCAATTCTGTAGGTGTAGTCGTTGAGTATGTTTATCGGAGCCTCTATAGACGTGAGCGGCATCTGAGAAATAGTTCCCTAGAAGATAATCAGAACACCACGTCTCAACAATAGTTGCAAGAATAAAGCACATATTTAGGGCATCCTCCAGTCCCTGAGACATGCATCATTGAGATACCAGTCACGTTTCCTTTCGGAGTATATCCGCCATTCACCGTGGAGAGCGATCGATTGTTCTCGAACGTGTCGATTCCAATCTTCACGACCCCAAAAGGAACTGCACCTCCGACAAAGATATCCCCCCCAGCATATGCCCACCCAGGTAAAGGTCCCTCGGATCCAATTAAAGGATTGACATATTGTGTATAGTTGACCTCGCCTGCCTGTGGCACTTCCGACGCCAGTGCTGGTACTGTCGCAATAAGTAAAGAACCTAGGCCGCTCTTTAGCCAGCCCATTTTAACGAAAGTTCAACGAGTGCAAAGCAGAGCAAAGAGTGTCGCATTGTCCTCTTCTCGTGGTGCAGATTTGGATTTCTTTAAATTGGCCATACGCTCACCTAATCACTCGGGCCAATAGATTGCAAATGCGGAAACCAGGGTAACGTTACATACCCCAATACACAAATAGGACTTTTGATTGTCGATCGACCTACGACCTTCCCTTTTATCCGTGTTGTTAGTGTATAAACAAAGTAGTAGCTCGCGTTTCATGAGCTACGATACGTTGCGCACTTGCATACCGTCATTATTGTGATTTGTTTCTTGGTGTCTGATCATTGAATGTATGGTTTTGGGGTCAGCGAACAGGGTGAATGCGGAGGCGTTCCCGCCTCCGAAAGGACGTGCATGGGTCATACGAAGGGAGAAGTATACCCCGAAGTTCCCGAATTTCAAGCACCACCTAGGGGTAATGCATCTCCCATGGGATATTCATATTGAAAAGAAAAAGGAAACAATTTCATTTCTCGATCAAGGGACATAAACTACTCGTAGTTACACGCGCTGTCAATATGAATTACAAGACTACCAATACAGGGAAAAGGGCAAATACTCATACCTTCACAGAAACCTCTTGAACCACGCAATCGCTTGTTCTTTGGCTTCATCAGCTGCGCCAGCTTCTTCGTCACTTCCAGGCTTTGCTCTGACAGCGAAGCCGTGCCCGACGTTCTTGTAGATCTTGATCTGGTAGTTGAACCCATTTTCACCATCACCGGTACCAGCCTTCTGCCTCAGTATAGCCTCAGTCTCTTCAACCTTCTTTGTAGGCAGCGCAACATCATCCGCAGCATGAGCCACTGCCACAGCCGATTTGAATTTGGTGACTGCGTTGACGATGTCATCGGGAGCATTAAGCGCAGACGGATGAGCACAGAATTCGGCGTCAACGAGTCGTTCAGTCCCATCTTCTACGGCAGTCTGCGAGCATAGATTAATGCTCTGATACCCGCCCCAGCAAAACCCAGCGACACCCAATTTAGCCCCGACAGGTAGCTCAGCTTTGACTTTTCTGGCAAAGTCCAGACTAGTGTTGAAGGAGGCTTTGGAACTTGGCAACGCACGATATAGAAAAGGTCCAAAGTACGACACAAGTCTGATGGTATGATATACTCGAGCTAGTTGTCCCCAAATGTCGAACAGAGCAACTGGCTCCATGACTTGGTCCATGATGGGCATGACGTCTTCAGACATTGGACCACCGGGGATAACGTCGGGGATCAAAACTCGACATCCAGTGCCAATGGCATATGCATCAGCGAGCAGTTTGTTGTTCAGAAAAGGCAGACCGAATGCATCCGTATAGAAGATGATGGTTGAGGCTGAAGTAGCAGCAGATGGCGGACCAGCAACGTAGGTCTGGCGTCCATGAATGGTTTCAATTGTGCCCTTAGGATCGCCGATAGCTTTACCGCCTCGGAAACAGTCTAGACAGGCCATATTGTGTGATTATGGGACTGGGAAAGTGATGAAATGTTCCCAACTCGAAGGAAAGAGGTGTCTGCATTTCCATATGGATTGCTATCATGATAGAGGGATAATATGGAAACTAAACCTGCTTGAGACTAGTGGGACGCTTTTGCCCGTTGCCCCGCGCCCCGCCCTTTGTTCTATATACACACACTATGGTTTGCATTCTCCTAAAGTAGATTCAAGGGTGGCAGGGCAGAGTTCGTTGCTTTCAGCTGTTCGTGTGGTTTATGCCAAGTACGATGAGGCTGGTTCATGTTACTCCATATCCATAGCTCATTTTGGTTTTCGGGTAGCTCACGAGTCAGCTAGCGATCGGTCTCTTGCAGATGCCCATGACGATAGGGACGGGGCGCCTGAAAGCTTCCTTGATGTTGGTCCGAAATCAGTGGTTCGGATGGATTCGGCCTTGCGACTCGCTACACAGTTGATCGATTTCTCGTTGTATATCATAATGGACGTTTCTTACTTCAAAACAGAGTATTTAGTCGAAAACAAGGTTGCATTTACACAGTTGTTTCTTACTTGCTCTAAGCTGAGCTCAAGGCTGACAAATATCCTCTTTATTTGTGTATTCGACTTGGCAGCTTCCAAGATTTGGGGTCTTTAACTTCTCCTCTTGGCGTCGCCTCGTTCTCCGCAAGGTCCAACATAATCTCGTTACTCGTTTACCGCATCCAAAATTATTTTTTATATGCAAATCAAGGTTCTTATCGCACGTTTCGTACTCCAGCTAATTACGAGGCAAAGTCGGCGTGGTCATACTGCAACGCCACCTTTTCACGCAAACGACAGTAGAGTGCAGCTGCATCACGTAGAAAGGTGGACAAACAAGCTAGATTAAGTGCGCCGAATCATAATTGAACTTGTATAACAATCAACGAAGGAGGACTCTCAACATTCAAATGACCACTCAGCCAAATTGGATTGATGTATATTCCTTCTGCGGGAGACCGGTATCCAAAACACCTTGGTGCTGACGTAAACCGCCATTCTACATTTCTTCCAGTGTTTGGGAGAGGGGTAAGCCCTTGCAGAGTAGTGATTTGTTACGACCTACCTAAGAAGCGGCCTATCGCGCCAGTCTAGCAAGCCTAAACTAGGCCTTGTTCTAGTAAGTGCCCAGCGTCGATACGGGTAACTCTAGCTTAGGCCCTCTCGAAATGGTTAAAATTAGGGATCCTCACCGCCACAGGTGAAATAGCGCTCACCGTTCTCAAATCTTTAGAGAGTTTGCACATGGATTTAGTAATTGTAGCTCAATGGTCAAACGAGGCGAACGCAGCGGGTAAGCAACGGAGGTTCCGCCTACGCCGCAGGTGTATACGTGCCGCGAAATGGGGCGCCGTACCCACTGTTTCCCACTGTTAGTACTGTCTATAAAAGTAGCGTAGACTCGCTGCTTTGTTTATCTTCAAACATACATCCAACTACGAATTCCAACGCTCAACATGGATCAAATTCGTGCCGTCCTCAGCCCCGACGAGATCATCGAGCCGACTTCACCAAATTACAAGCAAGAATCTCAACCATGGGCCGCACACAAAGACCTGCATCCACAACTCGTCGCTCGTCCAAAAACCATCGAGACTCTGTCTAAGCTTCTGAAGACGTTGAATGAGACCGATGTTGAGTTCAATGTACGATGCGGTGGCTGCGGTAACGCCTCTACGCGAGGTGTCCTCATAAGCATGTCTGCTTTTGATTCTTTCTCTTTCAACAAAGAGGAGGAAACTGTTACTGTCGGTGCAGGCCAGATCTGGAGGCATGTTGACGACAGGGTGGATGAACAGGCACCCGGATACGCCGGTAATCCAACGTACAAGTTCTGTAATAGGAATAAAACTGACAGTTTCCAGTTCCCGGCGCGCGATGCACATATGTCGGTGTTGGGGGCGGCACGCTGCAAGGCGGGCTTTCGTGGATGTCTTCCGAGTATGGCTTGACTTCTGACCCGGAGAACATGCTTGATGCTCAAGTCGTGCTTATGGACGGTTCTGTCCTATGGGCCTCATCCGACCCTGAGCTACTCTGGGCTCTTCGTGGCGGAGGCGGTAGGTTCGGTGTCGTCACAGCGCTCAAGCTGAGAGCCTACAAGTATCCCCAGAATATCTACAGCGGCATGATTTTATTTCCTAGGGAGGCATTAAACGAACTATCCAAAAAGGTTCCGGAGTTCGTCAAAAAGAATACTGATCCAAAGGTTGCGATGCATTTCTACTGCCTAGACATGACGCAAGGGGCGCTTGTTGGCAAGCCAGCTGTTCCAGGTTTAGGTCTATTGGTGTATGATGCGCACGGTGAAAAACACGGACGCGAACAAGCATTCAAATGGGCATTGGAGATCCCGGGAGCAATCGATACGACTGCTCCTATGACATACCGACAAGTTAACCAATTGAGTGGTGAGATTACCCCAAGATGTGAGGAGATTTCCATGCTAACAACTGCAAGATAACCTGGAGGATGCAAAGGGCAGGACCAATCAGATGATGACCGCAGTAGTCATTCCAGATATAACTGAAGACTTGATACACCGTACTTGGAAATGGTTCGACGAGACTTTGATCAAAGAGCCTAAGTTGAATGCGGGCACTTTTGTGCTTATCGAGATCATGCAAGCAGTGGGTACATCGCATCTCGCAAAATATGTCCGATCTGATCATTTTAGAACGCTTTCAATACGCCCCGCTCAGAAACTGGTTGGCCTCGGACACAAGGCCGGCATGTACTCCAAATCGGGTGTGGCGCACTGAAAGGATGCTCGGACGAAATTCAGAAGGTAGCAACCAGATGCTTGGGAGATGGTGCGAAAGACATTCTTGATGACTATCAAGTGTCAAATTGCCTCCCGCGGGATTTTGAGGAGTTTCATGACCCAGTTCAGGTGAGTTCCAGGAACCAAGATCATCATATGGTCACTAACAGTACAGATGTTTGGAGAGAACGCTGAAAAATTGAGAGCGGTGAAGAAGCGTGTGGATCCAAAGGGTAGGTTGGCAGGGGCCTATAGTATCTAAGCAATGAGTAGGATCGAAACCAGAAAACAAATACAAGCAATTATTAGAAATGCGTTTGAGCCTTGATAATGAATGTGACGATAAAGATTTCCGTCGGGAAAGACTACAGCAAAACTCGATCGTATCAGTCTATTTAAGGTTTAGTGCCATTTTGTCCTATTGGTCGGTGTGGATCTCACCAACATATAAGGAAACCTTTTGGCCAAGTCCGGTCGCGTCTACACAAAACCAGGATTTCCCATAAGCCTGACTCGCCTGGAGTATTGATCAATACGACCGTCTGAGTAGAGCGATATTCCTGGCTGTCAAGCCAGCGTCAATAAAGAATGACCGAGCACGATCCGATAACGGATGCCAAAGCCCAGGAAGCGACTCACAATTTCACATTCCGGAATGCGACAACAGAGGATATTCCAGCCCTCGAGCGCATGATAGAGGAGTCATTACGAGGCCTAGGAAAAGGTCACTATTCACAAGCGGAACTAGATGGATCTATTGGATATCTTTTCGGACCGGATACTCTCCTCATTCACGACCAGACATACTTTATCCTACATCCCGTGGATTCGCCATCGACTATCTGCGCATGCGGTGGATGGTCATTCAGGCGCACTCTTTATGGAGCCGATAGAGCGCCCGGACGAATGCCGGAAAGGAGAGACCCGCAGCTGGAGCGAGCGAGTATTAGAGCCATCTTTACGCATCCTGACTGGGCGAGGAAAGGTTTGGGTACGATGATGATGAGATACTGCGAATCAAAAGCACGGAGTGGAGGGTATGAGAGATTAGAAATGGGAAGTACACTTAGCGGTGTGGCACTGTATGAAAAGTGTGGTTACATCAAGAGTGGGAAAACCGATACTGTTGTTTGCCCCAATGGCGAAGGAATTAGGATTGTCCATATGATCAAAGACGTGAACACGAATGAGAGTAACGAGAGTAAAGAGTAAATATGTTGAGTATGAATGCGCTAGGGTACAACCTTCAGACCAAACATATAAAGCTTCCCGCAATCTCAACAGCATGCCTCACGTTGGTACGGCATACATTATTCTTCAAACCTCTTCCTGAACCGTCTTCCTCTCGCATTAGTCTTTGGGGGCTCGAGAGTATCGACGAACCATCCATGTTCTTCGTTATAGAATTCTGGGTTGGTAGATGCATTTAGCTTCTGATAATGAATCATATCCTTCCTTTCAACGGAAACCTCATTTACGAGATTTGCTATCTTCTTGCCCGTGTTCAATCCTTCGTAGAAGGCCCCTTGTAAGAACCCAAAATATTCTGGACTTGTCGCCTCTCCCGCAAACCATACTGGACCTACGTTCGCGCGGAAATTTTGATGGGCTTCGATGGTCATCCCCGCTGGAATATTGGAGTATGAACCCAAAGCCCAAGGATATGAGCTCCAGCGAGGGTAGTAGAAATCAATAGGGTCTGGGATATCACCAAACATGTCCCGCAGGACGTCCATGATTTGGTCTTTTGTCTCCTTATCTGACTGCTGATCGACCTGGTAGGCGACGTCGCCAGTCACCGTAACGAAGAGAATGCCGCTTCCGGGATGGAAATCTTCGTGGTCGAGACTTTGGAATGCTGGGTAGTATCCCCTTCTACGACTGGCATAGAGGAAGAACTGTGTAGACGTATTCCAGAACACCTCATCCGGGGGAAACTGCATGAAGATTTTGGTGTATAAGCCCATTTGCATGGTCGAAATTGCATCCCGCTTCCAGCTAGGAAGTGTAGGATGAAAGTTCAAGAACGCCGATTGGAGTACGCCAACACTGAACGTTACAATTGCGTAGTCCGCTTCGAAACAGTGTTCATTCAAGTCTGACATTTGGACATGGGTATCGTTGTAGACGATTTCGACCACCGAGGTGTTGGGCACAAAGCGAGCATCATTGGGCTTGAGGAATTCGTGCGCCTCTCCTTGGATGAACGTTCCAAAGCCGCGCTGGTCCAGGACGAATAGGTTCTCTCCCGAGAAATGGTAGAAAGTCGAGTTCTATAATCTCAGTGGAATGTTTCACCCCAAACTTGGTGCAACTTACATAGTTTACGACGCTAAAAAGCTGTGAAGAAGAGTCCTGAATATTGTGGAATTAGCGGCTGCTACAGGAAATGAGGGACCCTACTCACCGCTGGCTGAGCCAATTCGTAATCCACACTGAACCACTCCACAGCGGCTCGGATGTGGTCATATGTTGGATCCCAATAATAATTGTGAAGACCTGCTCGTAGACTTCGATCTTGTTGACTCTGGGACAGAATCCTGCCAGCATCTTGTTCCACCTGTCTATATGCTTTCTCAAAAAGATCGAATGTCTCTTGAAAAGTCTGAGGCCCATACTCGTCAAAAGTCTCAACAGATTCGAAGTCTGAGACATGATTCTTCAACCCGTATTTCCGTGCCTTTTTCTATCAGATATGTAATTCTGTAAGTTCCAAGAAGAACTTACAAGCCCTAATATTGGATTCTCCGGGCCCTCTAGAGAAGCGGAAGTTCCATGTACCTATGTGCTGTTAAGGTACAGGTCTTTCATACGTCTACAAACGCTTAACTCACCCAGTTGGCTCCCTGTTCAACAGTGTATGGTGTTCCATCTGAATTGCTCCCAAATTTGGCAGGATATAAACGGCCCCCAATATGTTGATTGGCCTCAATAATGAGAAAATCCGTTATGTTAGCATCAGTGAGTGCTTTCTTATCAATGGGTTAGTAAAATTCGCGAAGCGAAGAATGGATTAGCACCCACGGCAGCAGTGATACCAGCAACACCAGCTCCTAAAATAGCAACCTTCGTTCGACGGCACTCTCCACCATAATTTTGCTCGCGCCGAAGTGGCTTACAGGCGATGGGCTGGAAGAGTGAAAGAACAATTGTCAGTGTGCAGGGAAGTAATGGTTTCATACTCAATTATTGTAGACTGGAAGGGTTCTAGCAGCATCTTCCGCCAGTTGCCAGCCCAATAGATATATGTGCATTGATCAAACATACCAAAACCAACCTTCATTACCGATACGTTGGTCACATGAACAAGCTACTTGTGGGACTTTGAACACCTGGGGATCTTTACAGTACAAAAAGCCACCGAAGAAATCGACGGATATGGTAGCGTGATAAGCTTCGAGCTTAGATAGGAGAATGCTCTTCAATCTTGTGACATTTACATTCCTTCATGACAGCCACCGAGGAATGCGCAAAGTCGGTGAGCAATGCCTGGTATGGCAACAGTAGTACTGTCTAACGTGAACTAGTACGGGTTCGGAGAATATATCACGCAATGAAGGAGTAAAGGGACCTACCGGAGGATAGATCTATTGCTATCGTGCCCTACGGGAACGGGAGTGACAATGTTTCCATACTTTCTGTAATTTCGATAGATAAGTGCAGCATGACAACGGAGCAGCCCCCAAATTAGCATGTTGATAATAATTTTAAAGTATAATATTGTGCTTTCTAGGGTCACTTCGCAAATTCTGTGAGGCGGGCATGTCTGAAGCCGGGAATTGAGGTGCCCATCTGCGGGTCCCGGATAGTATGTACCATGACCCAATCGGGAGACCTAGAACATGATTCTACATGAATCCTGGAACTGGGGATCAATTGCGAGCTGGTGACGCGAGTTGGACGAAATCATGTGCACCATGGGCCCTTGAATTTCGAACTGTGCGAAGCCAAGATGAGTCACAGTGTCACTGCGAAAGCTCGGCGCCCTCCTCGAAGGATTATCTCAGAACTACAACATGTGAAAGTGGCGGAACCTTTACAGCTGTATGCATGCAAGCGTACATCACCTGTCCTACAATACCAGGTATCTGCATGTGTGTTTGAGGTCCGTGTGGCATTGGGGGAAGGTGCAGGAAGTACCCTGAATAAAGTTTTGACCGCAAGCTGGGTTGGTGGTAAGGGTCAGACTCTGAAACAAAGAAGAGAACAGCATAGCTGATGAACGATTTTGCATGAATTCGCCATCGGTAAACGACTGTCCTAAGCCTTGGCACGAACTGGCTCATCTCAAAGTACCCACTTCCGATAATGTCTGCGAAGGCAGTCACAGTCAGTACCACACCATAGTATCAAAATACGGTACTGTGTGTGCAATGCACACCGGCTTCTCAACAAGCGATGCCTTCGCCGTATGACCTGTAACTGTAATACTACGCGTAAGTACGTTTCGTTGTGCAATGTGTCTTCCTCCCAAATCCAGGGAATTCGGAAGATCAAACAGAGTATTCCGATTCGCTACTGACACTGATACAGAGTATCGTTTCTAAGGTGTTTGCGATAGAACGAGAGCATTGACTGACATCACGTGGGATACCGTGAAAGGATTAGCTTCGTACAAGAAGAATGCACGCTTCGTCAGTCACCTCACACTCCACCTCTACGCTATTGCAGCGCAATCTCTCCGCAGTCATTTTCCTGGTATTCGGGCCTCGTTCCCTTAGGAGATCGACCCAGTGCAGGAGAGTTCCACACTGGGTGTTGTCAGCGGTGTGCTACGCCATGCGTAGGAGTTGTGACTGGGACGGCATGATTTCTGCAGCACCCTTCGAGTACCTAGGTACTTTGGCGGGATTATTCTCTGGATACTTGGGACGAAAATCCTCGGAGAATTCAGCGTGGTACGAAATGACGTCTTACAATCATCGGGTGGCACATCATTTGCTGAGAGCTCGGTTGCTCAACAGCATCACGGTAAAATATCGTAGGCCACTTGGATTCGCGGAATTTGGAGCGAGTCCATGTTTCCCATAGACGAATGTGGCAGCTCTGGCAAATGTTCTCTGCCGCGTGGCGGCAGTCCTATGTAAGAGCGCTTAATTCGCTCTCGATATACTCGATCGAGCAAACTTTATCCATTGACCCGACTGAATGAATTAACTGTGAAGGAGCCTGGTTGCGGATGCATTGCCCAGCCTTCGCCACCACACCGGTAGAAAACCTGGAGATATAAACAGGGGGTTTTCGGTGCAACCTATCGAAATCTATCAAGCTTTATGAGAAGTGGGACCTTCGTTACCCAAGTTGAAGCCATGAAACACTTCTTCATTCGGTCTCCTGCCTTCATCTCCACTTCGATTCGCATTCGGTCATACTTCCAGATCACCGTACCATCCTTTGGTGGCACCGGAGGTCACACTATTCAAAGGTTGTGCTCAAGACTGAAATGCCGCAGGGATCGGCAGAGATTCAACTACCAGGACCTCTGATAATTTGCATCCAGACCAAGCTGGGTATGTCGCACAGTGTGCATTCGCGAAATGGCAGTGTAACAGCAAGTACGCAGGCAACCTCTAGCGAGGTGTGCAAGATGCCCAACCAGTGGACACCCCAAACCTCTACCGTTTCCTACCTTTGCACAGGTAAGCCAATGAGGGAATGGAACCTCAAGCTCCTTCACCAGATTGGCGTCGACCTGACCTGAGCGACCGGTTTGGCCGAAATTGATGAAGGTAGATGTACTCCGACAACTTCTATCCGGTCGCACTATAAGGGCAAAGAGGGGGATTTTATTCAAATGGCTAGTATAGAAATCCAGATATTATAGTGTGTCACCAGACACACGTGAATTGCCATACTCTGGCTGGTTAACCGGGCTGATCATCCGTGCAGCCGTTGCTCGCTTTATTCGGCCCAGAGTGCCAAACAAATTGCGGGGGGGCACCAGGTCCGGCTGTCCGTGCCTGTTGATGAACAAGAGGACCAGGGTTGTGTGGCTGCAGTACTCGATACTGCCAACTATATCTGACTGCCCGCCCACGATAGCGCGCGGTGTGGTTTTCGCGATTTTTCCTGAACGGACACCAAGTCGTCGAAATGCCTACCTACCCGCTCCAAGACGCCTGCCTGGCGGTGATATGTGGCACACCGGTGCTTGCGTCCGTATTTGTGGTTCTCAGGATATACACAAGGCGGAAACTGAACCTACGACTTGGGTTGGGTACGTGGAATTGGGCAGTGCAACTACTCATCTGCGCAACGCTGACAAAGAACTAGATGACTGGTTAATCGTAGTACCGCTTCTCCTCTCGTTAGCCCTTATCGGTCCTTCATACAAACGTACGTTCTATAGTTGAAGTATCATGAACAAATGCTAATATATACAAGATGTCAAGATGTGGCATGTGGGAGTTCACATATGGGACGTTCCTCCTGATGAGATAGAACCAGATTATGACGAATATTACGCCGTTAGTAGGCCAAGATAGATCCTGTTGGGCCACTTGCTAATCAACTCTAGGTGAATATGGCATTCAATCTCTTGAATATTCCGATACTACCGCTCGTTAAAGCTTCCATCATCTTTCTCCTCCTGAGAGCCGGCTCCGTGATCGACTGGCTAAAAAAGGCTCTCTATGGTATTTTAATCTTCACTGTTGGAGCTGCCTTGGTTCCATGGTTTCTGTATATCTTCACATGCCCACCAAGGACTGGCAATACATGGAAACCTACGACATTTGGTGGATTGCATTGCATGGGACGACACCGGATGGGCGAGATGCTCCTTTGGGTCACTTGTGCCAACCTTTTGACCGATTTACTTATCTTTCCCATTCCATTTATCATTGTAAGAAGGATGATGAGCGCCCGCTTAAGGTCAAGACTGGTGGTGTTGGCGGTTTTCACATCCAGCTTAGCGTACGTAAGGTCGCTCAAAACACAAAGCTCACTGCTGATAAGTGTACAGTGTCACAGCTATTGGTGGCGCCAAAATCTACCTACAATACCGCGACCGTCTCTACAGCCTCTTCAAACCCGACTGGACTTATCCAATCGATTACTGCGTAAGCCACGTTGAGAACAACGTTGCCATCATCGTAGCCAACGTACCCATCCTTCGCGGTCTTGTGACCCGTTGGGTGTTTAATTTTCGGACCAAGGCAACACCGATCGAGCGTGAGTTTCGTGGTGATTGGCAATGGAACTCCTCGACGACGTCGTCAACAGTCACTCGAGTCTCAAGGAAGCACAGGTTAGCACAGAAGATATTGCCCTGCATTAAGGAAGACTTTTCATCCAGTCTGGCATCAAGAGATATCAAGGAAATCCGCAAACCAGCCTATCCCTCGCGAACAATCACCAAAGAATACGGCAAAGGCCGGTCTTACAAGTCCCGCAAAGAGCGACAAGACAGTCTCGACAAGAGGTTCGAGAGCGCTGATGATTGCGAAAAGGGAGACGTGATGGAGCGAGTAAGGAGTATAGGGAGCCTAGGGTCCGCGCCTACGCTGGTGGAAAGCAGAGATTTGGATTGGAAACTTGCGGAGCCAGGGAGCCCAATGTCCATGTCGAGTCCCCGGCGGATCTCGAGTCCAACCATGAGTCCGATTACACCATTGACGCCATGTTTATTGAGGGGAGTTGAAGACGAGGACGAAATATACCCGTATCATCCTTAGGAGATACACTAGCATCATGAAAATACAAATTAGTTAATGACATTTCACAAAATCTTGTAATTGTTGTACTCGAAGTGCAATTTGCATCACGATCAGCGCTTTCTTCACGACCAACGCTTTGTTCTGATATAAATATATCAAATCACCGCAAATGCTTCGATACTACGTTCTTCAGCCCTAAATTTTCGATCGATTGACCATTCTACAGGCGTGTTGACTTGCATCACAAATCTCAGAAACTTTGGTACGATTCCATCACAGCTTGGTCGCTCGTCATGCTCCGCACTGCTCTCTCCACATGGCAGCACAGGACACATTCACCAGTGTTCTGGTCGACACAGACCACCTATTGCACAAAGCCGGCGCTGAGGCCCGGCGGCCGCATACTCCATCAGGGATATTCCAGGCAGAGCGTCCGGGAAAGCCCGGCGAGACGCTGGCTGTTTGGGGAAAGGAATCTGGGGTAAGCTGTAAGGTGCTCTGCGGAGTGCAGATTATTGCCGTCCTTTGCAATGGTGTGAGGAGTGGTACGGCAAGGTTTGACGGATCATTTCTGGTTGATACACACTTGGAGTTGCTTGAGGAGGCTTGAAAGTTTTTGCACTGCTCACGGCGCATATGCCTTCTCTGTGGATGAATTATTCGAATCACATCTAGAGCGTACAACCGCAAGGATGAGTCAGTCACCCTGTCAATAGAAGGCGATGAGGTGGCACCTCAAAGTCTATGGCAAAGTCTAATGGCATTATAGCTCAGGGCGGTAATAGTACAATGTCGCTATCACCGAGGTGACGCGGTAGTTCTTGCCAGCTGGTGGTGCGAGGCTAGAGCAGCGAAGGAGGATTGTGTGGATTTGCTCCGCCGAATTCCAGGCACGCAGGTTCAGTAGTCAGGTCACGAACTGGCCATCTGCACTCTCGTGTATGCAAGTGCAACTCTAATCAACGGACGGCTCCAGATCACTTCCCGCAGAGAGCCGTAGCCAGCAGCGCTGTCTGAAAGGGGCAAAGGCAAAGCATCCAGACCTGGAGATGCCACCGATCGGATATGCACGACTTCGACGCCAGAAGACGCCACTCTGCCCTCCCGATCCTCTTACTTTGTGTTCTGGGAAATTATCTCGACGATTCTTTCGCAAGGTGCCCCCAATTCCATGAGGGGTAAAGAGAGCACGTACAAGGCATGAGAAAGTGGGCGAAGGTGTGACATGGGGAGCTGCAAGCTAACCCTCGGTTGATATGGATAAAGTATAGAACCCCAGCACATTTCCATGAAATTTTCATCTGGCTAAATTATGGAGCCGCTCGCTAATACGTCGAGTGTGTGGAGCAAGAAAGAGATGGGGGAGAGATGTACGGAGTGCAGGCTTGAATTTTTCCTTGGAGAAGGGAATCCGAAATATTGGATTGTCATGCAAAGATTGTTTATTGTGGCGCGCACGACGATCTCGTGGACCGAGGGTGGTTGGCCGGACGGACGATGAGACATCATGGAGGAATAGCTCCGGGGGTCGGATAGATATCCCTTGTCTGTGGAACCAAAATTTGTGTCTTTGGGTTCTGCAAATTTCATGTGTTTTTTTCTGTTCTCGTTGTGGAAGCACAACGTGGTATGTAGTGTCCTGGAGAGTTGACATAGCCTGCCATGTTTCATCCCTCCCTCTCATCTCCACTCGCGAAAACCATGAAACTTGGTGACACCTCCTGCTCGAAATCTCAACCATGCTTTCGAGACACTAGAAACAAAGAACAGTATGAACGCGTGCGACGTCATAATTAAATCGCGCCAGTAAATGTCTCATGCGAACATATAATGCAGGTAAGTAAACAAGGCCCTTGAAAAGAATACGAACGCCATCCAGAATCCCAGTGCGGCGCGGGGTGGGTCCGCTCAAGTGAAATGAGGCGTTCATAGCGTACATAACGTGTGTGTGCTTTTGCAGTTGCGTCGTCTACAGCTTGGTAGAGGGATAGGTGATTAGGAATGGTGGTCGAATATGCCGCCCATATGCACAGCGGGGAAGCAATTAGCGGAGTCGTCGGTGCTACCAAGCATTTTCGTCGGAAGGGAGAAGCATGTCCGGGTGCGCGATTAGTGGGTCGATTTTTAATTGTAGGGTATCCATGCATGAAAAGTACGGAGATATCGCATCACCTGGCACCTGCGGGGGAATACCAACAACAGGTGTGGGTGAAAAGACGGGAAATTCGAGTAGTCGTCGATCGTGAGTGGCCAAGAAACGGGTGACATGCATCATAATCACTGATGCTATACCGAAAGTAGACCAGCGGTGATCATGGCAACGGTCATGATTAACCAGGAGCTTGTGGAAAAGCTGGAGCTGGATCCTGTTGAGATTCCAGCCAGGGCCTTGGACAAGTCTTGGTCGTCGTTCCTCGAGCACCCCGTCTTGTCTGTCAATTCCGCTGGGCAAACGACGCGTTTGAAATTCACACTGGTAAGCGTTAGATACTCCCGACAGTAGAGCAACTGAAGCTCGAAGTGATGCAGATAGAGACGTACTTCGGATACAGAGCATCTTCGAACCAGTCAAACCGGAACTTGCAAGCATCCCTCAATTGCTCGGGTAGGTCGTCGCAGTCATCACTGGACTGGACACCCGAACCTGTTTTGCCAAAGACGCTCTGCTCGACCCCAAACTGGTTGGCACAGGTGTTATCTGTGGTGTTCCCACCAGGCAGCTGCATACCTGATTAGACATGTGAATTGTTCTGATATGGACCCATGTGACTTACAGCGAGAGAAAATCGATTTGACTTTTTCATGTCATAGGCGGTATTGGAGGCCTGGACAATCATAGTTTTGCCCTTCAGCGGCTCACTGGTGAAGTCTAACTGATAGCATGCACAGCACCAGAAGTCCTCAACATGGCCCATGATAAAGACGCCGGCGTAACCGTAGGCGAATGTGTCGTTGACCGCCCATGGTTGCTGATCAGAGCACAAATAACCTGTCCCTCCGTTACAACCTGTCCCTAGGGAGAAGTCAGAGGTTGGGTTGTCGTCCTTGTCGCATGACTGCACGGGTTGTGAGACGGATGCCTTTCCTTCCCATGAACACGACGGTTTGCAGCAGTCCCAGAACCGGGTCGTAATGGCCTCTCCTGAAATGTTGAGGTTTGTACTTTGAACAACGACCGCGAACAGGTCTAGAAGGAAGAGAATAGTACGAAGATAAGAAAGCGTCATTGCGTGATAGGAAGTCTGATGCGGGCAATGCAAAGACTGGAGAGCATGATTTATTTGCAAGGGAATTCGCGGTGCCAGACAAATCTATTTGAACCGCGCTAGGAAAAGAGGGGTCTTATAAGGCCGGCCGCAAGGAGTAATTAATCTGGTCCCTACTATGATATGCCAGGCCGAGAACACTCACTGACCTGCTCTGCTGGACCTAGTCTGTTGCCACGCAGGGATCGGCGAGGCATACGAGGCTTGCACCGAAACGGAAATATGCTCTGACGCTTCCTAGAGGTCAAGTAGGTCGAGCACGTTGCCCGAAGTCGAATTAAGCTATCGTCATGCTCAATCTTTGAGTCAATGCGTCCATGCGAAGAAATCCTTCTCCGCAACAATACTACGTAAGGTAGCATTCACCCCGCAGTCCGGCAGTAGCGGGACTGGGGATTGTAGGTGTGGATGCATATAACCTTCATAGCTTCTGGCCGCAGCTTCAATCTTTACCCAGCCTCCGCTAATGTTTTTCCAATTGACCTCCTCTTTCTGGACTTTGCCTGCCATCTGTGCCTCTGTGTCTCAGTGGGCTCCTCCACCTCACCCACCTTCAAATCTCGGCTATTTCGTATTGGCCAACCGAGCTGCACCATACCGCTTCCTCCTCGCTGCAGAATCTGTTCACCCAACATGTTGTGTTACACAACTCAGAAGCACGTGGACTGCTGCGCAGGGAATCTTTTAGGTGTGAGGCCCAACCCCGTAATAGATCATCCAGTCGGCTTCCATCCTAGGATATTCTTACAACATTGCTGTCGCAGTCGGGCGTCCTGGATAGCCCACGGGGCTTTGCCAACTACCTTCCAAGAAATAGGCTATAGGTGTTGAATTCCATTCCTAGGGTAGGGGCCAACGGAGCTGGTGAACCAATAGTCCCACTATGCAGAGCTCGACAGTGAGTAATACTTAGTCTTCAAAGTGTGCAGGATTATGACCGGCACCCCCACAAAAAGTGAGCAATTCAGCTCTTGACAGGACCATTCATCCAGACTGAGAGCTCATCTTGCAGAGGGATGAGAACCTGATCGATTACTCCTTGGCGAAATGCCGGGTCCTGGAGATTCGCATTGGGGTCAGCGAAGCAACGCATGCAATGAGACACGGCACTCTGAAAGGCCCATGACATGTTTCCTCTTTCCTTAGCCATCCAACGCTTGATGACTCCTAAATCGTGTAGTTCATTGCGTGAATGGTTTGACGCCTCGTGCTCGTACAGAGCCTCCACAGACTGATTGAAGTAAATCTCGAGCAACATAACCCCTAGATTCAGTAGCCTTATGCTATCATCTCGGCATTCAGAGTGCGACCCAGCAGACTCTTACACATATGTCAGCGCTTACGTTGCACATGATAATAAACTATGGGACAAACCTTCATTATCACATGTATCTGAGGAGCACACGTGGACGATGTACGGGTGACAGATTTGCGCGTGGGTGATAGCTGAGTGGCTTGGGGCAGTTGCATTCTGCTGAAGAACTATGTCTTTCTTGTCCCATCGGTTACCAAGCCAAGGCGTAGCATGCAGCTGAATGAGTGATGAAGATAGCGTGACGGCAAGGATGTAGCGAGTTTCTCTTGTTAACTTCATATGTTGGGTCGCCGAGTCATCCCGAGGAAGGATGTCAGAAAGCGCGACGAAGTTTTGCGTCCCCAAGCCAAAATCGCGTGTCGAAGCGTAAACACCCTTCAGCTTTCCATGGGTATGGTCTAGGCAAAAACCCGGATACCCCTTGGGTGGGAAATCCTTCAAAGCTGTGCGCAGATCTGTGATTTCGGAAAGTGATAAGTGGCTGGTTTCGGCAGGGAGCCGTGATGTCGATGAGTGAGGGGAGACGGCGATGCGAACCTTGCGCTGACACCTAGTCTTGGTCAATATTGAGGTACATTGGGTTGTTTCTAAACCCCAGAATAGAAATGATTATGATATTTCAGGGACCGATGTAGCGAATGTGGCAATAACCTAGCAGATGGCAATGATTTTGCCTCGTACTAGATAACAAGAGCCCATGCACTTACTTGGTTGCGGTGTCATCAAACTCGATAACTTTTACTTCCGCCATCGTCCAGTCGAGTTGGGAATCGGAAATTGAAATAGTAAAATCGAATTGGCGGTCATTTTCTGTTTGGATCTTGTCCTCAATTTTGATTTTACCTCGCTTCCGTCGATTCGTCCGATCTTCAAGTAGGAGCTTGGTTGCGAAACGTTTGGTCGTTGGTGAAGCCCAAATGCGATTGAGCGTCAAATGCAGCATATTTGCACATTTCTCAATATGCGGCAGAGGCACGGTGAAATGTGATATACGATTGCTTTTATAGGGTTCCAGCTTTTCCGTCTTGTCGTTGAAATTGTCGAGTCTAGCGACGCTTTGCTCCAAACTCTCCATTAGTCTCCTAACTTTCTGTTTCTTCATCGTAAATTTGATTCTCTTAGAGAATTCATACCCACGTGGTTGACCGGGTGAGCACCTGCGGGGATTTGCGACGACCATGGCTTGCAGGTCATTCTTTATAATCTATTCTGCGTCAGTCATGTTCGCTAGTTGACGACAGCCAAGAGCATACATCGTTCGCCCGGTCCAAATTTAAACTTGTCGCGATTTCTGCTATTATTTTTTCGATATCAGATATAGTGTACAGGTATGGTTTGTAAGCTGCTGAGAGCCTCTCTCCAAGTCTAGTCTCGAAAACTGGGTCGGTCCAAAGTGCGGAACTGGGATTGGACAACATGGTTTCGAGTTCGACATCTGAGGTAATAGGCGTGAGTAGGACCCTGATTGTCAGTTCGTACGACGTGTACTGATACCACAGCTTTCGAATGGCTTCGGCGAGCTGATCCTCCCACTTCCAAAATGCTTTGACTCTTCCCAGACCATCCTCATATCTCTCTAGCGCCGCAATAACGAGAGGGATGGCGCCGAGGATCAAGCCTGCCAGCTCGACACCTGACATAGTGGAGTCTCGCTGTGGTTAATCGCATGAGGGAGGTTAGGACAGTGTTGTGGCTATCGTACTGGCAGCCTAGCTGTGGGGTGCGAGTCTGGTGAGCCTCCCCCTGTCAGGTACTGCCCGAAACTAAGCCCATCGGGGAAGGCGTGAAGGTGTTTCCGTCGGGGCTGCACTGACATCGACACTTTTAGGCTTCACTGTCTTAACACGCCATGAAAAAGCGCAGTGTTTTGGGCGTAGGTGGACTGGAAGCGTTGATTTCTTATCCTACAAGCTCTTTCTTTTTCCTCGTTGATGCCCACTATTGAGCCGTGGCCTTAGAGTGGCCAAAAAGCACTACTTTAGAGCCGGTAGGCTCCAGGTGCTTCATCAAGATGACTTCTATCTATGATAGCAGTCTCCTTTGCTTCCGCGACTTCGAAAGTCTCATCCACAAACTAGATAACTCATGTCGATCGGAATTTCTAGACCAGATGCCGCGAGAACTTATCGAGGAACAGCATGGCCGCTTCAAAGTCTGGTTGGGCAATCTAGGGGCTTTACAACGGGGCCACGCCTCTCTCGATTACCGTCTGCGCGAGTCGACTGTCATGAAAGGTAACATAATGAAGCTGTTAGAAGATCTGCATAATAATTTAGAACAAAGTACGTTTCCTCGTCCATCTCCCTCCTACATAACCATCCAAGAACTCTGGGCGGCTTGTGCTCCAGAAATGGAGAGCATAGGTGTATTGTTTTTTACAAAAACCGATTACTAAATTGACAAGGCATATCTGTTGTTACGGGAGATCGTCTCCCATTCGAGATGGTGCAGCCTGACTGGTCAAGCGACGAGGAATCTTCGACTGGTAGCAGTGATGGGGAAGGGACTTTGACTTCTCCGCCGAAGGCCGAACTGCAGCAACGGCTCCGCAGTTTGAACGACGTAATAGCGAATTTGTACAAGCTTTCCTTCAAGGTCCGAACTCCATCCACGGGAACCAGACTAGGAAAAGCAGCAATGCATACAGAAGTGGACGAAGAGACTGGTGTTGAGCTGTTTTCTGAGTACGCCAAGTATGACCGGCAATACGTTCTCGAGGCAGTGAAACAGATGCGAAAACCTGAAGTCGACGTTCCAGATGATGAATCATTCCTAATTGATCGGTTAAGTGCAGCAGTAACAGCGAGGCGAAGGCAGTTTAAATATTGGAGAAGACACGGAAGCAAGCTAGCCCAGGGGTCATTCAATACTCATGAGCATGCCGGGGGCAACCTTCACAAACCAGACTACGAAGTGTTAGCACAAGCTATGCCAGCCGACCCAGTTGCACATAGGAGCCCTGTTCAACTACAGGTAGCAGGAAGCACAATTTCACGATCCGTCCTCTCTGGCACTGAAGCAACGAGATATGACAAGCGCATAGATGATACATTGGACACTAAGTCTGTCATCTCTTATGCAACAACTACGCATGACTCCGAAGGGAAGAGCATCCATCTTCCTCCCCCCCCAACGAATGCAACCAAAGGTGCTGGGTTTGTATGCCCCTACTGTATGGTACTTTGCCCTTCAAAGTACGGGTCTGGCCGGGCTTGGAGGTAAGCATTTAGACGAAATAGAGATCGATGATCCATGCAGCCTAACACTTATAGGACACACTTGCTTCATGATCTGGAGCCATATGTATGCACTTACAGAGACTGCTCTGGGCAACGTTTCAGCAGTCGCAGACAATGGCTGGAACATGAGGGCTCCGTACATAGAAAAGTATGGCGATGCTTCGAGCATGCGTCCGCTGTCTTCAATACCCTGGACGGTTATAGAAGTCACTTGCATGAACAGCACGAGGATGAATTCGAGCAACAAATGGAAGTTCTCGATGTTGCAGAGACATATCTCACGGACGACCGTGAGACTTGCCCTCTATGCCGGGAGATAGTAACACCATCACAAGACTTCCACCTCCATCTAGCTTACCATCTAGAGATGATTGCTTCTTTTTCCCTCCCCAAAGGCCTGCAAACACAAGATGACGACTCGAATGCAGGTAGCAATGCACCACAAGCTTGGAGCCTGGATTCTAGAAGCTCTTTAGGTCCTGAAACCCTCATCTTTCCGGATCGAATCGCAAGCGATCAAGATGAACCCGGAATACCGGAAGCCCCCACCAGCGATCTAGTACCTTCTCATTTGGTTGGAGAAGAAGATCATGGCGATTCATCAGACACTGACTCTGATGATGGTCTATTCATGGTCAGACCACAATACCGAGCATTGGATAAAGGGAAACACAAAGCATCAACAGAAACTGCGGAAGAACGAGACACATCAGAACAGGTACTCGACTCCATCATTAATTGTCCAGTAAAAGGCTGTTCAGCAAGTTTTTCACAAATCAATGATTTCCACAACCATATGAAGCAACATGAACGGCCTCACTATGCTTGCGAATTCGAAAATTGTGGCGCAAAATTTTACGAATCCGGCCAACTTCAAGCGCACTCCCTTGCAGAACATGAAATTGAGATTGAAGAATCGGCCGAGCCCACGACATCGGCTTTTAGTCGCAAAGCACAACACATCAAATCATCTGGATGGGTACGAGGGCAGCTCATTGGTGTCGGGCGTTGTTCACAAGCCAGACTACACTTAGGCGTAGATGTCACCACTGGTGAGCTTCTAGCCATTAAGCAGTTCCATTTCTCAGAGGAGAGTGCGGAAATGACGAGAGAGGATGGTCGCCTACGAATGAGGCGCGAGCTCGTCACAGAGCTGATCGGGATCGTGTCTGAACTCGATCACCCCAATATTGTCAGATATCTTGGCCACCAACTAGAGGGGAGGACATGCTCGATCTTGATGGAGTATGTCCCGGGTGGATCACTTGGAGACTGTGTGAGGAAATATGGAAAGTTCTCGTCATCTATGGCATCCTATTTTGTCCGGCAGATACTTTTGGGACTTGAATATCTCCATGGACAAGGCGTTTTACATCGAGACGTCAAAGCTGATAAGGTTCTGCTTACGGCGGATGGTACTTGTAAGATAAGCTGGACCTTCATGATGAACAAAATAGGGCACTCATATACCCCTGGTGCGGCAAATCCTGTGCTAGGAGGGGTCTTTTGGCAAGCGCCCGAAGTAATAAGATCTAATGGGCGCGACTATACAAGAAAAGCGGCAAGTTGTAATTCATCCATACATTTCCCGTAGCTAACATTGACAGGATGTATGGAGCCTCGGCTGTCTTGTGCTAGAGTTACTCTCCGGTCAACATCCCTTTCCTACAGAGGAATCTATTGGGGCTATATACAAATTAAGTAGCTTCTTGGAGCATCCCAATATCCCAGAAGAAACGCTGCGAGATATAAGTGATGAATCTGTTGCATTCATGCAACATTGTTGGACATTGTGAGTTGTTCTCAATCGCGCCAGATCCGCAGAATTGCTTATCATAATTGGATTCAGGGTACCGGAGGCACGTCCCACTGTTAGCAGCCTCCTTATGTCACCCTTTGTAAATGTCGACTCACCCTCTGAGTTCCAAAAAACTCAATGGCTAGCCAAAAAAGCGAATCTGGATCAGTCCGCTACAGGTAGCGGCCAATCAGGGGGAGAGTCCGCCTCTCTTACCAAGGAGAATGAGAACGAGAGTGTGGGAAAGCAAGACGAAGGAATCGGAGTTTATTCAGCTGATGCCCAGAAGGTAACATCCGTTCACACTCACCTCACAGTTCAATCTGCTCATTGACCATAGGCGAGTGCCCTGTTTGAAGAAGGCGATCCCGTTGCAGCGGGCTGGATAAGCTCAAAATCGGACCAGGTCTACTATGTTTCGTCACGTCTGTACGATGCACCAAGTGATGGATGGGTATATCAGCTTGTGGATGAGAACGGCAAGCCGGTTCAGAAAGGGAGATTTTATGTTGAACCGGAGTTGCTGACGAGGAAGTTATGATCTTCATCCATTCAGAGCATTGACAATGATGAGTAGTCTGCAAACAACTGCGAGAACCCTGCAGAGGAAGTAGGATCATCTTGTAGGGGCTACGAGCATTTCCAGCGCCGTTTCCTCTACGTTAGTGCTTGCGGTCGTAGTTGTTCATAGTCTAGTGAATGGATCGTCGGTACATTCTGTTCGTACCTACCGATCTCCCTCACGAAACAATTTGCGCCGGACCGAATTTAAAGCATGGATGGCGGAGATCTTACGTTGTGGTCTGGACTGTGGGGAGATAGGATTTTGGTCATCGCTCGACGCAGGTCAACTGCAAGGTGTCAAAGTAACCTGGGCAAAGATTACTCGCGCGCAGTGGAAGATCGGCAGTGAATTGTTGCGACACCAAGAACATAGCTGTATTGCCAACTTTCTAGGCGTTACCGAGCCAAGGGCTCCGTAAAGCTACTGAGTGTAGCCGGAACTCGTGATATTGGTCTCTCTCCAAAGCTTTGAGAAGTCTTCGAACCCCCTGACCCTTTTCGAGCTGGCAACGGCTCCCCTCAGTCCTGCTTCTGTGTATCTATAGCTTAGGCCAAGATTGTAATTTTAGGCAGGGGTAATAGAACCCGCAGTGCCGCAGGGGCGGAGCGTTTGAAGATCAGCCACGCGCGATTCGCGTGCGTCAGCGCGGACCTGGCTAAGGTCCCGGCGATTCGTCTGGACGCCATCTACGAAAAACTGTTTCGCTTCATACTTGGCTGTAGCCAACCGCAGGACGTAATCTGGTTCCTTTTTGTTTCGTTTAATGCCGTCTCCGGGCTCCTTCTGTGATTTCCACAGGCATCCTTCTCGGAACTTTTCTAGGCACCCCTCTCTATTCATCACTAAGTGACGCACCGGCCGTAATCGTCCCCTGCAGCGTTGTCGATGTCAAGGCATGTTCAGCCCGATTTGGGAAAGTAATAGTCAGCTCGGCGCAGGATGGATTCCACTACGCTGCTGTTGGCAGGACGTCTGACATTGCCGTAATTTGGACTTTGGATTTATACACACCCTTCTCCTGAACCTTCTACACCTCCTCTATCTCGCTCATTTTCTGGCTTCCGGTACAGGAGTGCCGTCCCTTCATTCAGTTCTTCATTGATTTCCGAAAACAAATTCCGAGTCCGTGACTCAGTTCAGTTCCCTCTGTACCATACTATTTACTCCATTGAGCGAACCGATTGATCTTCTTCGATATCTAAGTCAACATGTATAACAACATCATTGCACTCACTGCAGGCCTAGTTGCCACAGCTTCCGCATTCGATTGCAGCGGCCCGTATTTCAGCTTCTACAACCGGCCCAACGATGCGATCAGCTACCAAAGATTGGATCCTGCTCTTTTCCCTGGCACTGAGAGCCCGCATCTTCACTCCTTCGATGGAGGAAACGGACTCGCCGCCTCAATGAGCTACGAGCAGACTCAGAGCTCATCCTGTACCAGTGCTCGCCTAAAGCAAGACAAAAGTTTGTATTGGCGCCCAACTTTGTACTGGAACGGCAACAACACGGGCTTCTACCGTGTCCCTGATAAATTCTTGAAGCTTTACTACAAGTTCGGAGATGGAAACGAGAGGGCAAATGTCACCGAATTCCCAGAGGATTTCAAGATGATCGCCGGTAACCCTTTCAAGCGTAGCGATGATGGTGATAACCCAGGTGGCATCAAATGGTCTTGTAAGGGCGAGAACTACCAATCAATTGATGATGTTGGCTTCCCCAAGGGTTTCACTTCTTGCAAAGAGGGCCTTGCCACTGAGATTACGTTCCCATCCTGCTGGAATGGACAAGACCTGAACCCGGACAAGCCTGGAGCTCACATGGCTTACCCTACGGCTGGTGGTAAGGGCATCGATGCCTGCCCTGACGGCTTCAAGACTGCACGCTTCCCCGCTATCTTCATTGAATTCTGGTATGATGTTTCAGCCTTCGATGGCCAGTACAACTCAGACGACATCCCTTGGGTCCTGTCGAACGGCGACCCAACTGGTTACGGTTTCCACGCGGACTTCGTAAGTCTCCTCACTGCTTTGCCACAATTCTACACACTAACACCTGTGATTAGTTGAACGGATGGGAAAAGGGTGTCCTCGGAAAGGCTACCGCGGAAACCGGATACTGCAACTGCGGCTGTGGCTGTGGCAATGAGGAGATGAAGGCTTGCTTCGGCGCTGAGAATGTCAATGACGACTCGGATGAGGAATTCAAGTCTTGCTCCGCAAAGGATGTCTATGGGGGAGAGGACAAGTCTCCCGTTGAGAAACTGCCTGGTTGCAACCCAATCCAATCTGGTCCTGCAGATGCCACCCAGGCTACTGGCGAGGGCTGCGTTGCAACTCCTGCTTCCAGCGGCAAGGACAGTTCTTCTGCGTCAAAGCCCACATCTACCCCTGAGTCTTCTACGTATGCGGAGGAGTCGCCTACTGCGTCTTTCAACCTACCCAACAAAAATGTGGGCAACGTGGAGGAACAAGAGCTTCCAGAGCAACGCTCAGAGCCTACCCAAACTGCTGGAGCCAACGAGGAGGAACCAGCCTTTTCCTTTGCTCCCACAGGAAGCCCGGCTAAGCCAACTGGTCCAGCTGGTGAAGACGAGTGCAAGGCACCCGTCTATGTCACTGTTACACCGACAGTATACATTACCGCCGCGGACGCAGAGAGCTCATGTGGAGCCACCATCTACGAGACTCTCACCCAGACCGCCACTGTCACGGTCCCAGCTGCGCAACACAAGCACAGGAGGCACATGGATGTGCACCAACACTAGAGATTTTGTAGAACTTAGAGGGCGTTTTGGGCATAGAGCATCTCTATGACAGACCGCAAGTCAAGTCTGGATAGGATAGACTCAGGTTATGGGAGGCATCGTCGTCAGCTGACACAAAATTACCTTCGTTGTATATATAAAGATACTTTTTTCTCGTCGCGATAGACTCTGCATTCATGGATGCAAAATCGCGAAGGGCATTTCTCACGACCCAGCAACTCAATCCCAGAAGTGCGGAATGCTACGTATTTTTTTTATGACGTTCGGAATCACCGAGCAACTTGGTGATGTGTCGCGATCAACTCACTCCTTGAAATTGATTTGCAGTTGGGGGGAATCAATCCCTATGCAGATCGTTGCGGATGAGCCAGGGTGCCGGGCATGAGCTTGGGACACTCTGTGTTGCTTCCTCTGCAAAAGGTAAAGTGAAAGCTACGTAGACCTTAAATCCTTAGCGCAAATAGCCCTGGTATTCCTCTGAGAATCGGAGATGATGTATCGACGCAGCTAGATGGCCATTTCATGGTTCATGGCCTTGTGCCCAACATCCTCGTTGATTTATACCTTGCACCTCCTTTGTGGGTAATCCTATCAAAGATTATGACACACACCCCGCAGCATCCGGTTGAGATCTGTCAAATACACTCACCGATAATGTCACAAAAACTGACTTGTCCTTTTACTTTTGTTGGTCTTACTATCGTGTAACGTACGAGAAGAAGTGATTACGCTCGCCCAGACTTGCCTGTTACACACATACGTACGAATGGAGGGGCGGGTCAGATCTTGTATGCGAAGCCTTCACTGCATTATATCAGTGTGCCAATTCAGCTGAAGTCTTCAGACACAAGTCATCTATCGCATGTTTTTAGTTGGGGGAATTAAAAACCTGGTTCCTCGTAAAGCAATTGCTCTCATTGGCTGTTTGCGCTCTTAGCCAGGCCTTCAGGCCCGCCAGGCGCACTACCTTACGCCCCAAATCTTTAACTATMCCAGCCACAAAAGCTGACCACCATTCATGAGCGTGCCTGTCATCATGCGAAACTCACTGTGCTTAACTAATCAACCTAAAGATGACTACATACCTTCAATCGGCCTCGTCGCGTTCATATGCTCTACAGTCTTTAGGTTTTTCGCCCCTTATTCGCCAAATGTATGTACGGCTGCAGTCCGCCGGCACTTTTCGCTTCCACCCTCAATTCCTGTGTGATGACCAACTCATCGCGAAGAGAAAGTCATGAAGATGGCGGCATTTTATCAACGTAGGATCATACAAATTTCCCCTATTTGGATGCGTAGGAAATGTTCTACTGTTTGTCGTAGCTATTGCAAGACTACGTATTTGTAGAAATGACGAATAGGAAACAATCTCGATGCAGTGCAACTCCGCTCCGGTCCACGTGAAGATATCACGCGTTCGAAATGCCCCTAGGCACGCCGCGTCCGTCGCCTTTTTTTTCCTGATCGCGCTTATGCTTGTCTGCAGTACTACGACTCCTGTCGTAGATCATAACGGTCGCAATTCGGAGCAGGTTTGTCTACATTGCTCGGCGTCTGGAGATTCGCCTTAACGTAGACTGGCGATAACACGGGCGTACAGCAGAGTGACTGTACAAACCAGAGGGCACTGCGAAGTCCACCCCCGGTATGGTAGCAACTCGAAGCAGCGAAGTGATGGCAAGTACGCCGAGATCGACCTATTATTGCCAGCATCCTGATTCGTGAGAGGATGCAGATCCAGCCTTTCGGGCTCGACTTGGGCGACGTATGAATGTGCACGTGCGAGTCAGTGTCATTTCACGTAACTTACAGACAATAATTCGAATACTTGTTCTTGCCACGAGGTACAGGACGAACACCTCAGGATTACTCCGCATACGTGCCACACCACAGTATATTGAGTTGTTTCTGGTGTTCGCTCGGAACGTTCTAGCCATGTATCCGTGTGAGGCAAACAACAGACGATGTGTTGCTGCTCGGATGCAACTCATCCGTGAACCGGCCCGCAAACGAAATCTTGATCCACTCCTCTCCGCATGCTGGAACTCGTAATCGTTCGCTTTCGCGTAGGTCTCCCAAGGACAGTMCCCCTGCCACAATGCGTAAAGAATGACCTGTGATTGGTCGTGCCGTCTGGTGAATTAATATCGATCGAGTCGGATGCTTGTTTTGCGGCAAAGGCTGAATGATTTGCAATGGCGTTTCCTTAACTTCCTTAATTAGCGAGCACTAAAAGCACTCGGTTGCACCCGCACCCATGCAAGTTACAATCACCGTAAACCGTATTCCGTGTTGGTCGGCGTGACGAGACGGGACAGTCAATGCCGTGGTAACAGATATTTCTTCAAAAGGAGTCGATCCCTCTTCTTCTTCTCTCCCAAGCCTTGATTTCCCTAAAACAACCTCACACACCATGGAGCTTCAGTCGTTTACAGGCATATCCCACACGGCCCAGACGGCCGCCGCTGCAATTATTATTTTCGTAGGATGTCTCTTCGTATCTCAAATTAACTTCAAGCTTCACCTCTCGAGGTTGCCCGCATTTGAGAAAGAGGGAGAGAAGATCATCAAACGATCGACTTATCTGAAGTCCGCCAAGCAGTTGTATCTTGAAGGTTACAAACAGGTGATTTTTTGTCAAGATCTAATGTCATAATCGTTAGTTAATACATCATAGTTTACGGATAAAGTATTTCGCTTGAAAACGTCTGATGGTGAGTCGCCGAGAGTTGTCGCTGTAGATATGTGATATCACTAAAACGCTAATCCTAGGCGTGGAAAACGTTGTCGTGCCTCCGAGGTTTTTGCCGGAACTTCGAAAGTTGCCTGATACAGTTCTTAGCTTTACGAAGGCCGTTGACGACGTCAGTCTCCGCCTGATATGATTCTTACAAAGACTTTGGATTTTGTGTTGACCGATTTCAGACACTGGAGGTCAAGTACACGGGCGTCATCACAGATCAACCAATCGTACCGCACGCGGTCAAGGCTGATTTGACACCAGCCCTAGGTAAAGATGTTACTAAATACCTACTAGCTTTTGGCACCGTAACTGACTCTGTTACAGTACGTCTGAACCCCATCATCTGTGCTGAAGTAGATGAAGCAATGAAGGCAGAGATGCCGTCGTGTGAAGACTGGACCGAAGTATCAATATACATGACGATCGTTCGAATCGTGGCTAAAGTCTCTGGGCGTGTCTTCGTCGGCCCTGAGCTATGTCATGATAAAGAATATCTCGATACGGGTATCAACTACACCATAGAATTGATGAATGCTCAGCGCGCTGTTAAAGACATGAATCCATGGCTTCGACCGTTCCTAGCTACAAGGCTTCCGCAGGTACAAAAGTTGAGGGAAAGAGAAAGACTAGCACGAGACTTTCTATTGCCAATAGTTCAGGCTCGTCGAGACGCAGCGAGAAAACCCGACTATCAGAAACCCGACGATATGCTCCAATGGTTCCTCAATCGCAGTGACGATTTTGGGGGGAAGACCACGGCTGAGATTGCGAAGCTGCAACTTGGAATAATCTTTGCAGCGATTCACACAACTTCGATAACGGTTACCAACATGTATGATTGCCCTGTATATTGGAATTAGCGCAGAACATAACTGACCAAACAGTCTCTACAACATGGCCGTGACACAAGAATACATACAGCCAATTCGCGAGGAGATTCGGTTGGCTATGGCGGACAATGGTGGAATCATCACATCCAGAGCGCTACAACAAATGGAAAAGCTCGACAGCTACATGAAGGAGACGATACGCTTCTACTCTCCAGGCTTTAGTATGTCCCCCTCTCTTCGGTCTCGCGGATATTGACGAAGGTCGCAGCCTCTTTCAGCCGCAAGGTTCTGAAAGGTATTACACTCTCGAATGGTCAATACATTCCTCCTGGGGTTACAATTGAAGTCCCATCACACGCTATATATACGGATAATGCGAACTATCCTGATGGAGATACATTTGATGGACTTCGTGCGTACAAGCTTCGCAGATCCGGGAATGCAATTGACCACGCTCGCAATCAATTTGTCACTACGAACGAGCAAAACATCGGCTTCGGGTACGGCAAGCACGCCTGCCCAGGCAGGTTCTTCGCCGCAAATGAGATCAAGATGATCCTTGCAAGAGCCATTCTAGAGTACGATTTCAAGAATGTAGACGGCGCAAAAGAGCGGTATCCGAACTGGGAGATCGGCCGTGGGGTGAGTACATATTCAAAAAACCTAAGAGGCGTAGCTGTGTCTAACCGAAAATAGACTACCCCAGATCCTACGAAAATGCTTCTCTTCAAAAAGGTGGAGATATAGACTGGGGGAAGTGTCGATAACCCCCTACGTGTAAGACACAAGAGCTGAGGGCAGGGTTGGGGTTAGCCCTATGTCTCATCTGCAGCCCTTTCACACAACTTGCCGGATGGAGGATTCAGGATCGATATGCCAACATGAAAACGTGTTGGGGGATATCTTGTGCGCCCGATATACCCTGTAAGCAGGGATAATATGCAGGATGAAGAGGAGTAGGATTTGGAGGATTCGTAGGGGCTGGCGAAATCCATTCCGGCACTTGGCCCGCCCCGTTTCACAGCGTCCGTAAGCAATAGGCGAAACTCCTGCATTTCTCGGGTTCGGCTTTGTAGAGATACTTCTGTGATGGTTCCAAAGTGTATTTCAAGACTAGGACTAGTTCGGTCCTGTGCACGTGCCTTCGCGATAGTACTATGTCCTGACTAGAAGTCATGATGTCATGTCAAACGCGCTACAAACAACAAAGGGAGCTATGTGGTATATAACATCGTGATGCGACTCCCTATTTCCGATAGCAATTTGACGCGTTTAGTTGCCTGCTTCCTACGTTAATATTATCCGAAACGTCGTGAAGATCTCTTTCACATACACAGTGCAATCGCTATCATGCCTTCTAGTAAAGGAAAACCAACGGACCCTAAACTTAGGGAGAAAGTCAAGGAAGATGTGAAAAATGAAACCAATAAAGATGGCGGCGGTAAAGGCCAATGGAGCGCCTGGAAGGTATTTCTACTAATTTCCTTCCTAATTGGCATGCATTTTCTTACCAATTCCTAGGCTGCCAAGCTATCTAAGGAGTATGAGGCCCGTGGCGGCTCGTACGAGAATGCTCCTGCATCCAAAAATGAGCCTAAGAAGGGAACACCAGAGCCTAAATCATCATCAAAGCAAAATAAAGAGGAGAAAGAAAATTTCAAAAGGAATCAGGATTCGTCAACCCCTGAAGGGTCAGAAAATAAGGAGAATGCCAAGCCGAAAGCTAACACTGGAGCGAAGAAGGCTAAATCTGGTGCTGGAAAGAAAGATGCGAAGGAAAAGCAAGGCACGAAGAAGACTAATGGACAGCAGAGAGGGAAAGAAAAGACCGAAGGTACGAGGCGGAGTGCGAGGGTGGCAGGGAAGAGAAGTGCGGATGAAAGTGAGGGTGGGTCGAAAAAGCGAACGAAGACTTGAAAGTGTCATATTATTGTACGGCGAGACATTGTATAGTAATTCGAAGAATACACAGGAGATTCATCCAACGAATAATTCATCGATCATCATACCTTTGCGAACAATTTAAGTCGTGAATTGACGTCCAAATAGAGTGTTTGAGCTTATCATGGCAAAGTAGCCAGCAGCCAAAGTCTGGCAATGATCTTTATGGATTGTTTAGCTTATTCCAATAGATACAAAGTATCTCCCAGTTTCTCGTATGACCTGTAGATCTTCATTAAAGAGCATTTGCAATTGGTATTTTCAGGGTTGCAGTAGAGGAAAGTTGCTAGCGGTAAGCGGCGCTTGGGAGACCAACAATATGCTAGACGTGGAATATGAGCCCGACTCTGATCAATATCGAGTCGCTGACTTAAATTATCGAACAATTCATCCGTGCTAAATCTGGGAGGGAAATATTGGAGGCTTGATCTCTTACAAAGATACTTGACACGAAGGATCCCTGAATCCCGTGGCTGCAATCTATTTTTAATGCCGGAGATGTCTGGCTATTAGCAAAGACATTTTATGGTATAGCAGTGAGCCAACTTGTATTGAAGTCTTGCGACTCTACATGTATCATGCTCTAAGACATGTATCCTTTAAGTGATTTTTGAAGGTTTTATGGGGCTAGGGCGAATGCTGAAGGGTGAAACAAAGTCAAAAACTGTGAAACGAGTGAGGATAGTGCTGTATTCCGTCGGCTGTAGATGCCTTGAAGAAGCTGGCTCCATGTAAAGAAGGGATACAAAAAGGACAATGGATAAGGTCCCCGTGGCGAGTAATCAAGATTTCGTCGTGGATGAGAGAGCATAGGTCGTTATCATCCCCCCCCCAAGCAAGGTGGCGTTGCTAAATCTACCGTTTTGCAGGATGCTAGACCACTGCGCTTCAATCTCACCCTACACAAAAGCGAGCGCACGCGTCCTGTCATCACAATGACATTTGCTTCCCACGAAGCACGCTTTGAAGTCCGGTCAAGTTCTCGTTAGTGGGGCGGCCGTCTCGAATGGAAAGTACGCCAGGCGCCGACAGGATAATCCGGCCGAAGTGTCAACCCTTCTCTCAACTTAGTATTAGCAAGATACAAGAGGCTTCGCTATACGCATCATACCCAGCTTTCAGTGAAGAGACGGAGTGTCTCAGAGTACGCGAACTTTGGGCGAATTGGAGCTCGTTGTGCTTGTTTCTGAAGGAGAGTGTGACGGCGGGCGAATAGCTACCCAGAGCTCCACATCCCCAATATCAGTGGCCTCACCGGTAAGAGGCAATCCCTGCGTAGCCGTGCGCTTGATATGGACGGTTTCTCTCTCCTCGAACCCGGCTTTCGCTGCGACTGTGGCACCCATAGGCGCAGCTGATATGCCCACCGGTACATCATCGAGATCAGCAAGACGGGTGCACCAATCGACAAGACTCGTAGCATGTCCACGACGCCAGTATGCGGGATGGACTGCCAGGGTACTCAATCTCATCTGCCCTGCAAGATATCTAATGACATGGATCAGTTGCTACTGAGTAAGTTATCTCGATTTTCGAACGCACTTCTTCTTAGCCTCTGCAGTTGCTTCATTGTATTGCTCCAGAGCCATGGCGCTCAGGTCTCTTCTAAGGTCACTGAGCCCTTTAAGCGGCACGGGGGCTTTCAAGTTGGCTTGCTGAATTAGCACCCCTGCTTGATCCTGACCTCAGGACCAACGCGCTTACATTCTGTCTGGAAGGTTCCTATACGCCACGAATCTGGCTTCAAATTTATGCTGCAGACGCCCACAATGGCCACTCCCTGCCCGTCCGCTCCTGGGGTGTACATGTGGTTGTTACCAAGAGCTTCATAGACACGCTCTCTCTCCTTCTGCTCCCAGATGTCTTTTATTACGAGGACAATGGTCGCTGGATCCTTGATAGACGACTCGTATTCAACCCAGTAAGAGGAGAGGGTGTCCTGCAGCCCATGAGTGTGAACTCGGGTAAGGATTGACTAGGACGAACCTCGACATAGTCTGCATAATGTGGCCGCTGGAATTGAAAGGTCGGGGACCAGAAAAACCCAGCGGCAGCCACGGTCACAATTCGAGGCAGATCTTCCAGAGTAGCTAGCTGTACATCTTCCAAGGGAGGTAGACTGGGCTTTAGGGACATTGTGCAACGGACCCGCACCAATGAGAAGAGAATATCAGCAATGAGAGACGACGAGCCGGATCCAAGACCAGAACCAAATTGTCCAGCACAAAAGACTCGTGCTCGGATGATGTGAATGCTAAACTGGGGGGCAGCCGGACTTCCATATGTACTGGCAGACCAAGCATCGCTCCCTGCTAGACGCCGCCTGCGTTTTGCGTACCGGCACACACGGTTGTATCTTGGCCGGACGCAGAGACCCGACAAAAAGGTTACATGTCAATACTGAGGGAGTGAGGTTCCTGTGCATAAGACAGATTTGTTAAGGAAATCTGGGATCCGACTGCTATCAGGCGACTCTCGGGCTGCATGCATGGGAGGGACGCGGCGGATTGCGGCATAGAGAGAGGCAACTGCATGGCTCTATTGGTCGTCAAGTGGGGTGTTAGTTTATGGCAAAAGTTGATGGGGGTCCCGAGCGGTGAGAGGGAATGGGGGATGGTACGGGATAAGCAGTGGTAAAAGGCTGAATGATCAGTGGTGGAGGTGCTACTTGAGAGGCCAGGGGACATGTGAGTTGCCGGCAGCTTCTGCTCAGGCTCTCTACCGATGGAACCCCTCGCTTACCCTACCTTTGTACTCTTCGGCAACCCGAATAGGGGCCCAGCTTAGGGCTGCTCATTCCCTTATGCAGCCTTGGGAGAACGCCGCCCCGTGCCCCGAGACTATGGGCATGTGCAGAAGCACGGGAACTAGTCGCTGCAGCCCTTCCGATGTTACTGCTGCGAATCTGCTTCGTTCCACCAACTTACTTTCTGCGCTGACACTTCGGTCCCAGTCTCTCCTACAACACCCCACACTTTCGAGCTCTGCGGCCTCAGGCCCGCTCCGAGTCTCTCTGGTGCTTATCAACTCCAGCTCCTATCTTGTTCGCCCTCCTCAGCTGTAGCTGTAGCCACTGGTCAGCTGCGCCCGCGATCCCAGGGCAAGGACGCCAGAATCGCCCGCCATGAAGGTCCTCAGCCTGCCCGGAGCCATCTCTCACTCTCACAACTCGCACGACCAGGCGCCCTCCCTCAACGAGACTCACCACCGCAGCCACGGCCTCTATACCGATCTACCACCATGGCATACTCCTCACGATCTCTCGTATGGGCCCGGCCCGTCCTCGGCCCTGACCCAGCGCCCTAGTGTATCTGCCCAGAGTCGGCTCCCTGCGAACTACTCCCACTACGCTGGCACCGTCGATTACGTCGATCATCCGTCCATTCAACCTCCTTGGCCATCCGCAACCTCTTATCGCTCTGGGTGGAGTGATGCTCCAGGCGATGGCTTCACGTCGCGTTCCACGATACCCTATGCTCCTGCTGAGCCAGGCTCGTCCGTGCCGCTTCCCAGCCCGATTACTGCGCGGCGACACGCACCGACCACCACCAACAGTGAGCATTCGACCCATCATGACAATGAATATCGGACGGCAGAACAACACAATGAGGTTCAGCTTAGCACAGTAAGTGCCGCCTGGGTCGCTTCCCTTCTTCCTGGTCTCCATGGCATCACTAATCCTTTGGCTAGGAGTCGTCTCCGCCTGCGAATACCCCACCATACCCTCCCGTCTCCCACCGGGCTGCTCCCGTTGCTCAACTTCTAAACTACCCACTACAGACCACCACTCCTCTGCACGTACAACCACAGCAGCTGGCGGCGCCCGCACCAATGACTTGGCGGGCCGGCTCTAGCTCCGATGTATCACCACCGGCGCACCAGGAATTTCCCTCTGGTCACACAAATGGATCTTTATCCTCAAGTGTGACCATTCCAAGTCCAGGGGCTTTATCCAGCTCGACTTGGAGTCATTTCAATGGAACAACGAGTGCTTCTGTAGTCCCTCCTTTTGAACGCCTGCCCGGTCCGGAGTCTGAATGGTTCCTTGCTGCACCTCCTGACACTGCAAGCCATCCGTCTCTGACTTCTCAACCTGATCAGGCACCTTCATCGTATTCTGCCGCTCATATTCCTCCAGAGGGTGTGGAGCCCATACAGCAAAGGAACCGAAAAGGCAGTACAAAGCCAAAGCGACTGACAATTGCACCTTCATTTGTCTGCAGGCAGAAGAAGAACAAAGTATCAAAGCGCAATGGCCCGCTCAAGGCCCCTACCCGGAGGAACGCGCACCATATGCGCAAGGAACAAAAGGTTTGTCTTCGTTGTCGATTTTATAAGAATGGCGTAAGCAATATGACTCCCGGAACATGTCTCGCTTACTAACACGCCACAGTGTGATGAAGGTGATCCCTGCCAGAAATGCTTCAAGACCCGGACAAGCGCTCGGTCATTCCTAGAGCCGTGCTGTAGAGATCATATTGAGGATGTGAGTTTAGTGCGCCGATGTAAGTGGTTATTGTCACCTCCTCAAAACTGCTCCTGACCTCCTCCAGGCAACGGTCGCTTCAACCAACGTGAGGCCGAATTCGTCAGATATCCTTGGATTGATGGGAGCGACATACATGAAATGGAGATTATATGGAATCTTCCTGGCTACGGACCTGTCATAACGACGCAAACCTTGAGTCTCAAATTCCGCGAGTACTATGCGGATGGGAACGAAGTCAAACCCACTAGATCCATGTGGAAAAATGCCGAAGGTGATGTTAAAGTGGTAGAACAGCCTCCTTACGCCGTTTACGACACCGCGAATTTGCAACTGAGCGTCGAGAGATATTTCCTCTTCAATAAGCAAGCAATGGAGCAATGGATCTTTAGCCGTAATCATCACGACCAAATTGCTCTGCTTACCTATGAAGAGGCGCTGAGGGTTCGCGGCAACGGTCAGGGAGACGGCATACCTGGCCATGGTAGTGATCTCATAGACGTTGCACTACAGTTGCAATTGCTCTCTGTCGTTTCGCAGGGCTACGGCAGCGTATGGACGAGAGGCGTGCCCGGCATTAAAGAATATGACTTCGGTAGCATGGGACACAGCGGCTATGAAGCGTACGATCGCACTGGAATGGATCGACCACTGCCAGCAGCCATCAACCACCAGATGGACGTTGCATTTGTCAAATGCCTTAAGAAATTAGAGGAGAGGTGTACCAAACTACTGGCGGCAAGAATCTTCAAGACCAAGATCAAGCCATGGTACGAGCTTTTCTTGGCCATCTACATCCTACAATTCAACCTGGAGTATATGACACGCAGCGGGAAAGGTTACATCATGTCAAAAAATGGTACAGTAAGTTATAGTCCTATTCGAGCGATAATACGATGCTAAGTCTAGGAGGAAATTGCAAGCCAAGTTGTCAATGTCGTCAGTCAACAGATTGAAAAGTGGGACGAAGCGTTTAGAAATCTCATGACCCATTGGCGTGTGTCACTACGAGGATTCGCCCCCTTCAGGCTAGCGCGAGAGAATCCAAAGGAGTTGAAGGAAAAAGGGCATCTGCCGGACGATGCAGCATTTACTTATATGACTAAAGTTGTTGCTGCTATTGATGAAAGAGGGACGGGTAAGTATCAATGACTGTATTCAATGATGAGTGTGCTAACCCCGGAAGGCCCAGTACCAGTTCCAGTGACTGGAATGGCGGAAGTATACGATTCGATGGACATCCAATGGATTTCGAACCTTTTCAAAGAAGCAGGTGGTTGATTCAGTTATTGGACACTGTAAACTGGGATTTTTTTAAACGAACGAAAAAATTCGAATTGAAACAAAATAAGCTTGCGTTCCCGCTCCCGTGCAACGTTGCTCATCAAGGTGTGTCTCGAATATCTCAGATATCATACAGTCTCTTTCGTAACTTGAGTACTGAGCACGAAATGCCAAAACGATAGGCCTAATCAATATTCCGCCCAACCTAAAATGTGCTGCAATGTAGAATCGCGAATCATAAATCAAGACAACCACCCACGCTCAATCTAGAAATGCAGAAACGACAGCCACCAATCTACTCCTTCCGCCACCCGTTTAGCCATGGCTCTCACGGCCACTGATCTTTCGCCATGGGTCCGAGTCTACAACAGGAAGCTCTTGTCGCCTCCCGCCTACAAAAGGGTCGTCAAAGTTTCCCATGTAGCTCGATGGCTTTTCCCATGCTTGCTCGGGGTCTCGGAGAAACATGCGCAGAAGGTGACGAGGGCTTCGTTGCTCCTTTGCTCCGTAAGCAGTTCGAGCATGCATGATGCTCAAATTGTTGATGAATTGAATATCGCCTTGTTGACGGTCAAGTTTGGCGCAATGCTTCTGTGCATATTCCTCGATGACCTCGAGAGCGTGGAGTTGTTCAGTAGATAGAGAGGGCATCGTTGGGTCCCGGGGAATACGAGGGCTCCCAAGAAGCGGGGCTTTGACTAGCTGACAGATGGGTTTGCCTTTGGAAAAGAACAGGGTAGGCCCATATTCAAGGTATGGCGCTTGATCCCTTCGGCAATGTCAATCAGTGCTTAGGTCTAGAATTCAAATACCGTCACTTACTTTTGTTTCAGCTCAAACGGCCAATCCGCTGCAGCCATAGTCTCTAAGACCTCTGGCTCTTTTTGCAACAACTCATTATAAATCTTCCAGAAGCTAGCAATATATTGTTCGCCACCAGCTCCGGCACCTCCGTCATTTCGGACATGAAGGGCGAGAATATCACCTGAGAATCGATCACTGTGGAAGTCCTACCTATGATATCAACAGGCACTCACTAAAATCAGTACACGAGGGACTTACCATAGCAGACGTGATCTTTGAACCTGCGAGACCGAGGTTCGCTGCCCAAGAAGGAACGGCGTCATGCGTGGCGTCTCTGATGTGGCTCAGAGTCTGGTTTGCATACGAGTCGGTTGCACGACAGGCGCATACGTAAGAGCAAATTCCAGCGAAGGCAATCACTGCTTCCTCGTCGTTAAACTTAGCCGTATCTAGACCTCTCAAGACCGCCACGCCTTGTTTCTGGTGAAGAGCTTCGCTGATTGCCGACAGCTTGACAGCCAACTCCGCGGGCAAAGGAAAGGTCGACTTTTCGATCGACCCTCGGGGCAGGCCAAGCACTATTGCAAATGTCAGTTTTAACTTAACTCCGCTTCGAATATTACTGAGACGCACGTTTGAAATGGATTATAGCAGCACGAATATCCTCTATTTCCTTCTTGTCCAGTTCCTGAATGTAATCCGAACCTTTCAATTCGAGACTTCCCCAAACCATGGGACCTGCCACCTGGGGGGCGAGTAGCTCCGGCTCAGAGAGCATCGACGGAGCCGGGGAGCTGCTACGAAGGGACTCCTGAGAAGACTTTGCGCTCAGATTTGCTGCCATGTTGAAAAACGCTTGCAGGGGCCTATAGGATATTTCCAATAATTGATACAAGTTGTAAAGATTGTCGATAAAATTCGAGGGATAAGAATGGTTGTGGTCTGGGGATTAGGTGTGGTTGGAGGGGCACTTATATATGCATGGAATCATTCAATGCATGGAAGCTTCCATTTTTTGGGACATTTCAATGTATCTCTACATTGAAGGTGGTACCGGGGTGAAGCTGACACTGAGCCCCAGACTTCAAACGCATTCCGTGAGCTGGGAAGCCACTAAAGATCCTAGCAGGGCATGCTGCGGCGTATTCTGACCAGGAGTATCTCTCCGCCTGTAGCCGTCACCTGATAACTATCTAGGCTACCGGTCAGCAGGCAAAGAGTGATCCTTCGCCATTCGTTTCCTCAGACCCGGGATCGAGAGATGGAGAACAAGAATTGGCTCCACGGGGCACGAACTTGAGGCTTTGCCACAGAGACAGACCAGATCCTTCCTGGTCTTCTCAGCAATCACCAACTTCGGAATTCTCGTAGTTAGGACGAAATAAGCCAATGAAATATCCTTTCTAGACGAAATTTCCCCTGCCGGCTCCACATTCTCATCCGTTGCCGGGCGCGGTGCCGCTTGTCTGCACGCAAAAGCAAGCAACCAAGAAGTGGCTTCACCGCATGAAAGGATTGCTGTTGGTCCTGGAGAAGATGCTCAGACCTCGAACGATTTGGGCAAATGCGTGGAGCCGGGACAAACTCTGAAGGATTGCATCGGATGCGATCGCAGGGGCTGGCGATCATTGCTCGTAGGGCTGAGACGAGCAATCCCTTTGTTCTCACCCCAGGTTGGCAGCCGGTAGAGGTATTCACCAATGCACGCGTAGCAAAAGAGCCCCGCATGCTCAGGCCCCCTCGTTGAAGATGGCTCATCAGCACCGTTGCGCAAAGGCCCCTGTAGGGTGGTCAGCTCTTCTCCAAGTGCTCGAAGAAGAGGCGGTGGACTGCCAAGGTTTCGTGTCGTCTGCAGGTCATTGTTTCTGGATACAATCGCGCGGCATAGGGCGATTCGGGCGCTTAGAAGGTCCATTTTGTCTCTACTATAGTCGATACCTGCCCACGTGGGGTGTCTTTGTTCCATCTCATGGTCTTGCGGTCATAATAGCTTCACCGGTATATGTTCATGCGATAAGGTCAGAGGCAGTCGGACACAGGACCACCGGAGCGGTCATGCTGCATCTCTTCAAAGCAAGGTGGATCCGGCTCTCTGCAGATACGTTTGGCACTGCAACAGTCAGGGTTGAACGGGCGGGCTGCCACGTAATTGGATACGGAACCTATGATTGTAAGACGTCCAACTCGTAGCTAGTTTGACCACGCCTCGGACCATGATTGGTGGCAGGGCAATCAAAGATTCATTCCCATTCCGAGTAAGACTGAGGTCCCTCAAGCACATGCACGCCGTTCACATAGGTACATACATTTGGGCGAGGCGAAGCATTTCCGCCGCATATTGCGCCAGACTCAATGTTACGCAGTGGAATAAGTACCGACTTGTTGGATCCTCCGGCAATGGTCTTTTGATATGCGGTCTGGAGCATTCCGAACTTTTGCTCCAAGGCACAATACACTTTGCTCTGACAACACAATAAAGTGCTTACTAGACGTCAACGAGGTCTCACTTCTAGCAGTCTAGACAAGGTACATGGAGGCACGGAACGAGGCGCTCTGCCGAGCGGGTATTTTCATCTGAACGTGCCCGGCCAAGCAGGCCCATGCTGCAGCTCGAGCCCAGTTGGGAAGGGTTATCTAAAATTTCCCATGATGATTCCACTCCACAAAAGCAAGGCTTAGTGAGTTCGCGATCCGGGTCAGCTACCCTGTCCAGCCAACTCGCCAGAGCTCCTTTGTTGGATATTGCATTGATATATAGCAGCGGGAGGGATCATGAGTGGTTGGCTTCGATTCAGCTGGACGCGCTGCCAGACGGGTTGGACCTGGCCACTCCATATCGTGCCGCGCCATGTTCGGTTGGATTTACCACCCTCTAAGAGTCTCGAGAATCCACCCATACGGTATCACCTGGGCGCAAGGCCTAGTTGATGCGGCCACACCCATACGGGAGATGGCCAGTGCTCTCATTCGAGGGCCTTTCTGAACTCTCGGGCTGACTGCGTGTTGCGTTCTCGCAATGGCTTGCAGGGCATGCAGGCAAGGCAGCGATCTAACAAGGACCCATGATATTTGGACCCATGCATGCTCCAGCCCTGCTTGACATAGCCTTTGAACCCGCTCCTCAAAGTGATCTATCATCGCTTCGAGCTCGCTTTTGTGTGGTCCTACCCTACCTCATCCAACGCGTTTTTTGCTGGTTGGCAGAACCCAGTTGCCACAGTGCCAGCAGAATTGATTAGTCTCTGGCATCAATCCTGGATCCGTGCTGCTCCGATACTCACCGTCCTCTTTCTCGGAGATGTTCAACAAATCAGTGGACTGCCGATGCGTTGATGCGGCGTGTCTTGCCTACTCGGCGTTGGAAGGATCAAACAAAAGGACGTTTATCAAGTTGGGACTAGACTTTGGCCGACCTTAGTGACAGGGCGCTACTCCTCAGGCGGCAAAGGTACAGATACATCTTCAACAGTTTTGGCAGACAGTGCACTGCCTTGCAAAGCCAAGAAGGGGCCCCTCCATTTTCCTTGATCAACATGCAGCGGGCGGCATAACATCCAACGCCGGATTGACAGAGGTGTGCGTGAATATCACAGCACGTGATATCGCAAAGGATCTCGCGTACGAACTCGGCCTATCCCCATGCTGGGGGATCGCTGGGATTGCAGAACGTCTTGGGAATGGACGTGCCATTTGCTCTGGCCACACCTTGTTTCATCAATCTCGAGGCATTGAAGGCGCTCTTGCCGCTGTCTAAACTCGAGGTGTGCCTTCTTGCTCTCCCCCAACGTCAGCTCGCCTCGTTTCAACCAAATCCTCTCAGAGCAAAATGCAAGCTTCCGGGCGCGGTTTTCGTTATGCATGCATGACGTGCACTGGGCTCTTATGATTCTTTCAGTCATCTTCTCCCTACTTCGTAAGGCCGAGTCATGAGGCTCAATTCTCATGACTTCGAAGTCTTACGTACATTTTGGCCCTGCCATACGGGCTCACCGCTTCGAGGTATCAATATCAGCTCAAGCAAAGTGTATTGACACTCACTGGAAACAGTTTCCCTCACCGGTACGATACAGCCGTCTTTGCCCCATGCACACTCTGATCGGTGAGCCTGGCAGATGAGAAATCAGGTTGTGCAGCCCGCGCAACTTGCCACCGCCGCAGAGGTTTCTTTGAAGGCATGTGTTGGTCGTCCCATTTTCATGCGGCGTGATCTAGAAGAAACAGCTTCCTCTTCGAGTGAGGGCCGTTATTCCCGTCGTCTTGATTACTGCATTGGTGAAGCTATGCCTGCTGACTCTCTGCTATGTACATCGTGGCCCCCGCCGCATCCGCAACTTTATCCCGGGACGCACAACTCTTCTTCTCCGCATCTTGGGCGGCTACGCCTGGCGACTATTCCGAGCGCCAACGTGGCGCAAAGAGCTTTATTTGGTTTCATTAAGCGAGTCTTGACGGCTCTGTACACTACGTACAAACATCTCCAGAGTCGGCTACGCCCTCTTCCTCTCTCCATTTTCCCTTTCATGTAGCGTTTCGTCTATTTAAAGGCCGACGCGTTCACCGAGAAGCGCGCGACAAGACCCTCTAGAACCAACAACAAAGGTCATGCGTGCTCATGGAGTATAGAGGTTGTCCCGCCAAACGCGTTCGACGCTCATTTCTACCATTTTGGTGCCGATCTCGCGCGACTGAGCCATGGAGACCTTCTTCCCTGGGGCCCGGCGTGACGAAGGCAACATACATACATCCAAGCATCTGACCAAAAGGGCGTGATCTCGTTTGCCCACCGTATTGCTCATTCTCAGTGTCCAACGCGTCATGGACTATCTCTTCTAGACCGTACCTTCTAGTCATTGTCACCCTTCAACCTCTAGGCGCTAGGGTTGGTTCCGGTTCAGGATAGTAACCATCGCTTAGCACATGGGATCTAGTGCTTACTATATATTCAAGAGATATCGTGACGGCCAAATGCCATAGTATCCAGATTTATCGAAACGATTTGGCCCATGGCATCCAACAAAAAGAACTCAAATCAGGTTTGAATCGGAAAAAAATGCCCGTTTCGCTCTCACACTAACTAATACCTACACTTTCGCTACACACTAACTATAGCTAGCTAAGCCGCTTCCTCTCCATATCCCACATCCCAAAGGATCTAGATTTCGTCACCTGCATCTAGCTGTAAGATGCGTGCGTCCTTTCACATTCCTGCGCGTTTTTAGGATAAAACTGGTGATCCCGTCCTCGTCTTTATCTTAGGGCTGAGCACCATGATCCCCATTATTGCAGTCTTACATACATGCGTCGAGCGGTTACTTCCCCTTGATACATGCACGGATTTCGGCCTCCACTTTCAATCATCTCCCGCTGACGCCTTCTGACCTCAGTTTACATCACTGGTGTGGAGCAATCGTGCGATTGTGCACATTGACAATGGCTATGGGCACGGCGAACTCTCGGCGACGGATGATGAATAAGACGGCGAATTTCTACTCCCCAGCTGACGCATGCTCATACTTGGATGCGCATTCTCCATCATCATACGCGTCTATCGGTGATATTTCAGAAATTTTTGATTTCCTTTGGCGTCTTTTGGAGTCTTCTGGTCTTACTACGAAACTGACATGAGGTGATGAGAATAAGCGATACTGCGTTGTACGCTAGCACGCTAGATCCTCTAGGATTTCTAGCGTAGCATACTCTCTTACAATAGATCTAAGCAAGGCTCACCAGGCTAGATTTAAACCAACATGACTCAGAACGTTGCATCGATCTATGGAATTAAATGCTTGCAGATGTTGGTTGGTTTCCTCTCCTCTCTATCGTTCCTAGAATTCAACAACGCCGCCGAGGTTTTCCGAAGGCTCGTTGAGCTCCACAGCACAAGTCTCAAGGCTGATTCCATACGTCTCGTACGTCAACTGGCCTTCTTCGTCTACCTCCATCCATCTCCTGTTTAGGAGATCTCCGTCCTGCGCCCGGTCGAAGAAGTTTTGAGGGGCGAAAACAATGCTGCTGTATGCTTCCGTGTTGCTGAAGGAAATTAGACGAGTTATTTGTAGAGTTAGGCGGATTCAAAACTTACAGCGTCACTGGCACGTCTTCGGCCCGAGTGAAGTGATGCATGCCCAAATTAAACCAGAGCACCAAGTCCTCATTGTCAATACTCTCGCCATCAAAAAATTTACTAAAATCCTGCTGCGGCTTGAAAGGCATGTTAATGTTTTGTACCGAATTAGCATATGGCTCCGTGTCGTGTTGGCGAGATACTGCAAGATGTGACTTCGCAAATTCTGAGTTTTTGAGCGACCAAGGAGAGTTTAATGTGGAGAGGTGAATGTTGGATCTTCCAGGTACAATACGATAGCCTCTCATCTCTCCCCAGGCATTCGTTGCGTTGGGATTCAGGACAACGTACATGGCCTGATTATTTGGAGCATAATTGAATTGCTTCTCTTCCTTCATCATAGAGACGTCCATTTCAATCTGCTCAAACTCTCCAAGCTCGGGAAACCAGGGCTGGGATTGATTGACTGCTTTCAATTCAGATACTTGCAAAGAGTTGGATGTTCCCACGATGTCGAAGTCCGCCTTGTACGTAAGGATATGGTCGTGTAGAGAACCTTGGGTAGCTTGCTGCACTCTGGGTCCCCATTTCCCTTGGTCCGGGTAGTAGAAGGACGATTGAAGGTACCCTGAAGCGCGGACAATCACTTCCAGGGAACCATCCATGTGGAAGGAGTAGTCGAACATGTAATCGTAATTTCCGATTGTAGCAATGGCACGAACAATGAGGGTGGCTCCCTTCACTGTGCCGAGATTGGTGAAGCCATAGTCGTTGGAGCCAGCAGTGCGGTGACGGGATACGGGGAAATTCATGTCGGCTTCGAATATGCAGAGAGAGTTGACGTTGGTTGTTGTGGAATTGTAGGAATGGAATGAAATGTTCAAGAACGTTGAACCCCATGGGCAGTCAAATCCTTCCACCAACGTTCCCATGTCGGATCCAAGAGAGTAGTATGTGTCGTGATATACTGTGTTTGCAGCTTTAGGTTGGTTGCCTCCATACTGTGCGGTCGCTTCTTGCATGGACAACTCGTACATGATCTTCTCGCCTTTGAATCTAATGTCGTAGAACATGATTCCCAGTGTCCTTGTGAAAGACATGTAGAATGACCAACCCATGTACTCGACATACTGGTTCTCCTTATCGAGTTTGTACCTCTTGCCACCAATCTCGAGAGTGCTCGGCGCAAGACGCTCTTCAAGTTCTCGTACACCAAGTTCAGGTTTTCTGTCGAGAAGTGCCCAAGATGCATCAAGAGTCTGGTCGTACTCTTGTGCAAGTTCTCCAGCTTCAAAGGCTGCTCGAAGCTCCTCAACAGTTGGGTAGAACTTTTCGTTCGTAACGAATCCCTTGAGCGAATAGAGAGAAGCATCTGTTCCAGTGCAATCTATTAAGAGGAAGAAGTCTAATGGCGTCATGTATGAAGCCGGCCCTGGAAATCGGAACATGATATTCCGGAAGGACTGGGTTCCGTCGAAAGATGCTGGAGTTCCAGAAGTCAAAGTCAAGTTTGTTCTATCATCGTCAGGGCCAAAGTAGACTGCTCCTTGGAAAAGTGCTGCAGTGATATCGGAAATGTTTGACATGATCGATGTGATAAGGGGATTTGTAGCAGTAGATCTTGGTCCGTCAAAATMCCTGCCGTTGAAAGGTACGGAGCCACCGGAGCCTCCATTATACATGTAGTCAAGCTTTTCAATTGTCGTTTCTGCAGATACTGGAAGAGGCCCGATCATGTACTCTTGAGAATCCGGTTCGTTTTTACCGCCCTCAAAGATAATGGCTCGGGCATACTTTGAAGGAGGTGGTGCATCTCCATCTATGTACGGCAGGACATCAGACTTATTAGTATGCAAGGTATCAATCCAGAATCTATTGTATGTAAGTGAATATATTGGTAAACGAAGGAGTACTTACACATAGTTGTCTGTGAGTACGGCCTCATCCGGGTGTGTTAGATTTAGTCCCGTAGTAGGGTCATGCAAAAGATTCCAAACCGCAAGATTTTCCTCTGCAGAAATTGGAGCCCAGACATTCACCTTAGGTGCTGTTGTCGCAGGTGCAACTTCAGAAAAGCAAGAATATGATGAAGCATTTGGAGCACGTTTATCAAATGCCTCACGCAACACCCTTCTCTCGTATCCAAGAGGTGGCAGTGTAGAAGAAAGAGTAACACCTGACCAAGCTAGGAGAAGACATGTAGAGAGATACATCTTGAATTGACCGGAAGATTATTGCCCCTCCTTGACGTCCAACGCAACGCATCGTTGCTTTTATATCGATTCAACGTAGCCGTGATCCTCCGAACTACGAGAAATTTTACTGTAGACAATGACTATACGAAGATCTCTTGGCAGACTCCAATGATAAGACTAGTACTGACTCTTTTCGCGGGGCGTTATTGACTGCGGGGACGGCATGGCTGGGGTGTAGGTCGACGTTTAGAGCTCCGATCGACCACGGCGAAACCGCATCGAGACTGACATACCTACAGTAATTGGATACGGCAGTTGCCCATGTTATTGACCGCCCACAGCTTGTGACCATCGTCTGAATTTCAATATAAAGTACAGAGTGAGGGGTTACCAATTGCGAGGGTCTCACGCATCTAATACCAGAGCAGTCCTGATGATCCAGTAGTTAGATATCCTAGCCACATGGTAGAGAGCGGTTCCCGGAATTCGGTAAAGGCTTGGTACTTCAAACCGCATGAAGCTATGTCTAGCTAGGTAGTTCCAGCCTGGGACTGTTATCTCGCGAGGTTGGAAGTGGGGTACTCGTATAGCGGCTGGCCTCGTTGTATCTTATCATGCATTACTCGGCTATCAGTGCCAAGTCCTGATCTCTCACCATATTGGACATCGAGTAGTCTGCCAAGACTGTATATCTTGTAGGTTTATCAGTAAAACGCTCATCGGGTGATTGTTGCCGAGAGGCTTTTGCAGACGTCGTGGGGTAGTATCTCTACATACCTTTGGAATCGAGGATAAGTTTGGCCTACCAATAGCGGGTACATGGCCAGTTTCCACGTTATCGGGAGCATGTGTGCCCTGACTTTTGGAAAAGGTAATCCGGTTGGTGCTATTTTTTCGATGGCCTGGGAAGAAATTGCCTCATGTTCGAAGGCTAATGGAAAGTAAGGCGCGAGGTGAAGCGGACTGCAAGTTAGACTGTAATACTAGAAAATCTATAACCTGTAAATAAGGCCGATCAAGTCAGAATATATACCTTGGTGTACTCCTTTAATGTCTAAGCTCTACCTATGCTGAGATTGTGCGCTGGACGGGCAAGGCAATGCGGTTCTTATGAGACGAGAGATTTTGGAGTTCAAGATTTCTGGAGGGCGATTTATTTGAGCAACAGTGCTCTATTCCTTGCCATGAATAGATCTAGGGCTGAAGGAAACATTTCCAATGGAATGAAGGGCAAGAGCCAAAGGTGGTTTTCGAGGATTTCGCTATGAGTTTGTGTAAGGGGCATAAAGCTCATATATATGCATTCCAGCCCCATGCACGAGGAGATTTTCGATCAGCAAATAATACGCTGTATGATCGTGATTCGTCCTATCCCTGGGTACCGTCTCATATTGGCTTGGAAGGCAGATCACTACTTGCGATTGGGCTATTTCAAGATATCTGGGGCGCTGGCGTGACGGCTGGGTGGCTTCACATGCCCACTGCGCGTAGTCTTCCACCGATTTGTATACGGCCACAGTGTATTCGCTCCTGATACCCGCAAATAGGCTCAGAAACATAGGAAAGATAAGAGAGGATGGTCTGTTCGCGTGCCAAAGGATTCTGGCGCTTCAGGATCAAGAAGTGACTAGACACTATTAACCAGCTGCAAAAGAAGGGTCGGCCATGTATCGAAATATAGATACTTGATGAAAATATAGCCAGATTATGTTCAAAGGCAGCCAATTAAAAGCCACATTGGACATACGCTGCTATGAATGAGTTCGGTCTGGGCTATTTCTACAAGCTGTGAGGGAAGCATGGCGCAGAGTAGACTTGGGGAAAGAAAGTTAGCAAAGAGAGCTTGGAAAAAGATTAGTCCTGAGACCCATCGGCCCCTTCATCTTTAATAACAAAGATTGTTGTCTGGATGGACCAGAATGTTTTGACATGAAGAAAGCGAAAGGGGCACGGGGGCAGCACGGCAGGTAGGACGGAAAGATTGCGACACCAGCCAGCTGGTCTGTGGGTCTGGCCCAGCAATTGCTAGCCGAAATGGAACGGGAGAGCTTCCAGGCACAGACAGTCATCTACATGATACACGTCCATCATGGTTCTCCTCGCTCAGACTACGTTGTAGACAAATCCCAAGCCAGTTCTTCGAAGGTCTCCTATTTGATATTCGTCGAACCGAGTAGGACGCCTGAGGAACGTCCGCAGTACCGGCATTAACCCCGCTAGTTCTCCGCTCAGTCGTCAATGATGCAATGATCTCCATACTCACGCGTAGCTTGCCATGAGCACCAGACTTCTCATTACTCCAAGACTAATCACAGCTAAATCTAGGATATTTGAATCTAACCAGCAGTAACAATAGCGAAATGGCGCCGTCTGGACTCGCGATACTGATTGGAGCCGGCCCAAACACGGTGAATCTTGAGATCTCTTTCCCCACACATCTCGAGGACTGACATATACACTTGTAGGGCACGGGAATTGCTCGCATTCTCTCCCACCCTTCACACGGCAACTTAGCCGTCGCACTACTCGCACGCCGCTCGGAATCCCTCAACGAGATAGTTTCGAATATTAAGAAGACCAGTCCAGATGCGGTCCTCGAATCGTTTCCTACGGATACTTCACAAGGTTCACTAAAGAAGGCGTTCGAGGATATCAAAACACATGACAGCTTCAAAGGCTTAAAGCTTTCACTGACAATATATAGCATCAAGCATAGCTCGAAGAAGCCCTTCTTAGAAGAAACATATGAGGAGTTCACGGATTCGTTGGAGACGTACGTTGGAGGGGCGTTCACATTTGCACAAGAGTCACTCAAGCGGTTTTTCGAAGACCATGGAGAGCAAACGTTGCCTGAAGGGGCCTCTAAGAAAGGTGTAAGTGCATCTTTGCAGCTCTAAATTATCCTCTTGATACTAAGTACATGTGTAGACTCTCATATTCACAGGTACTCTAGGCGCACTCAGATGCAGCGCTCAATTCGCCGCGTACGGTGCCGGTCGCGCCAGTGTTCGTCAGCTAGCCCAAACTCTAGCACGCGAGATGAGCGAGAAGGGAGTTCATGTTGTACACACTATAGCCAATGGCGGCATCGCAGACGAAGATGGCGAAGCTCAAAAGACGGGCAAGAAGATGAGCGCAGATGCTGTGGGCGAGACATACCTCTGGCTTCATCAGCAGAAGCCGTGTTTGTGGACTCATGAGCTTGACATGCGACCTGCATGTGAAAAGTTTTAAGAAGTCAGTGTTTCCGGCTCCGTTTTGCAGCACACAAAAATCCAGCCACTGGGCAGAAGGATTATCCGTACGCAGGAATAACGCAGCTGGTGGATGCACTACATCTGACTCTTCTTGAGTATCACTACAGAGAAATATGGGCCAGCAGTCCAGGCACAAACGTGTCACACAAATATTTGGCATCAGTTCAATATCAAAAGACGACGATTGCATTAAGCTTAGTTTAAGGCGTCATCATCCTTCCTTCATTCAAAGGGATCACTATGTTTCATGACTTGCTTTCTTGCTCCTTCTCCACGGCATCCACAACAAAGGCACCACCCAATAATATCGCAGGCTCCTCCACTCTATGATGTTCATAACTACGCAAATCGTCAGCAAATAACATCTCTATCCACGAATATACACTCACCTCAAAGTCCCAACACCACCAGCCTCAAGAATCAAACTCGGATTATCCTTCAAAGGCTTCCCAACCCACCTAGCCGCAAAAGCCCTAAGAATATGCCCATGCGCAACAATCAAAACATCATTCGGTACCCCCTCTTTCCCCTTCCACCCAGCCTCCCCACCAAATCTCCCCTTATGCCACTTCTCCCTAATATCCCCAATCAACTCGTCTAACCTATTCGCCACATCTTCAGGGGACTCCCCGCCCTCGCACCCATCACGCCAAATATCCCAGTCCTCGTTCAACCCGCGGTCTTTCCGCGATTTGCGTACTTGAGCAGATGTCAAGCCTTCGTAGTTTCCGTAATCCCATTCGCGGATCGAGGGCGTGACTTGGATGTCTGCGTTTGTGCGGATATCGAGCGTGCTGGTGGTGGATTGGGAGTTCCAGGGGTATCGGTCGCGGCAGCCTAGGTCGAGGAGTTCGAGGGTGCGTTGGGCGCGGTGTCTGGGGGATACGTAGCTTGATTTCTTTGCTTTAGTATTTCGTGGTTTAGGGAAATTGGAAGGGGTTTGTCGGAGTTTGTTTACATGTGTGCGAGGTTTCCGGGGACGATGAGGCGGTCATCGCCGACTAGGGCTTTGCCTGTTGCTCGGACGCGCTTTTCGCCATTGGATGTAAGTGGGAGCTCAGTCGTGCCGGTGTGGCGGCCGTTAAGTGACCATTCTGTCTCGCCGTGTCGGATTATGAAGACTCGTGGGTCTGGCATTGTTTTGGGTTTCTGTGTTTGGAGAGCTGGGGGTTGGGAATGGAAAAAGCAAATACACAAAGCTAGGACACTTTGTTTGAGCCTGATCCTGGTCTTGAAGCGATTGAAGCGATTTCAATTGGGATGTGAATGAGAGATTGAATCACTGGTCTCTTTTATTATATTTATGGAAGGGAAAGTTGCTATACTTTAGCAAACCTCCGGCAGCTACGGCAATGAAGCTAACATGACGACGGCGGGGTACATTGATGCTTAGCATACCCCACCATAGCTCAATTGAACGAAGAATCCCTGGACAACGCATGTTCAGTCAGCGTTATAGAGGCCTTGGTCAGCTAATTGCACTTCCGGCGGCTTTATACATCTACCTTGTTCACCAATTTTAGATAGTCAATTTCCACATTCAACATGCTTATGTATTTCTAAGAAGAGTGTAGCGTATAATCTCTACATTAGTGACCCACTATGACTGATCTACAATTCATGCATGGAATGCTAGACTAATCCTCTTCGGAGACACATTGGTAGTAAAAGTCTATTAAAAGTCAGCGTTCAACTTTCCTCCAGTTCCCAGGCCCGCGCCGCCTATGTATGAAATTAAATACTCACCATTCTGCCAAACACATTCTGCGCCAGATACGCATTTGGTGCAGCCTTTCCATGGGACCCCATCATAGTAGCCTCCACACTGATAGTACAATGGTACCGGACACCTCGTACTACTCGGCCCAACCTCCCCGTCTCCTGTCTTGGTAGGTTTCATGGTTGTCTTGAGTGTCTATTGAGCCGTTAGAATACTTCGTAATCGACTAGACAGACATTTCGTAGTATCAGGGGTTGATACATGTCTACACAACGTACCTTTGTAGGCGGATTCTCCGGTGGTGGTGTATACTTGCTTGTTGAGCTCGTCTTTTTGGTGGTAGTTGGGCGCTCCGATGGTGGTGTATATTTACTTGTCGAACTTGTCTTTTTGGTACTGGCTGGGGGAGTAGGATTGGTCTTAGTTGTCGTAGTTGGGTCGGGCTGTCCAATAGGTGGGACCTTTACAGTAGTAGGCAGGATGAGCGATGTAGGAGGATAGTCTGTGCATTTAGGACCAAGACATGTAATAGTATAAGTCTTATCCTTTTGACGTGCTTCAAGATGGTTATTCCGCGGAGCCTTTGGAATATTAGTAATTGGATAAGAGACGCTCATTGACTTTCACACACCCCAAGTGTGAGAGTGAGGAAAGAACTGAATAAAATAGAGAGGGTAACCAGTCTCATGGCGATGACGTATAGAGAACAGATTATATTCGCAGTAGCTAGAATTCGCAAATCGGGCAGCTTCTAGAAGATTGTAGGTCGGAACCATGCGCCTGCGAGAGACTTATATTCCATTGAATTAATGAAGGATTCACACTGGCAACACTGCTGAGTACTGCAGTCAGTTGCGAGCATCCCTATGCGCCTCACATTCACTTAGATTGTTTTTCTTGGAAATGCTCGTATTCTATGCTCCAACAATTCGTATCGAAGTAATCTATTCTATCTAGCTATCAGTTGAGTCAATGTCCCGCGCTATCGGTCGATGGTGCTCAAAGCCGATATGTGAGCCGGCAAGGACGAGGGCGCCCGGGCTTGAGAAGAGCGTAATATATACTTTGCTCTAGATGTCAGCAGGGCTAGTCCAGACCTTTGAGGTATGCAATCGGGAATTTCGCCAACTATATATTGTGTGCGTGTGCGTTAGACCTTCTGTTTATCACCACTTCTCTAATCGTGTTCAGAGGGGGTTCCCGAACGTAAAGAGTGACCAGTAGATATATCTAGTAGCTCACAGAGTTTGGAGCCATTTGACTACCGGCGAAGGCAAAACCTACATGAGCATCATGGTATAATCCGATACTATTCTTGAAGTTCTCCATGTCGAGATGGTATTAATTTATCCGTAAATTGAATGAGACTTCACCCCTGTAAAACCTGCAATGGAGATTGCCGCAGGCGCACCACATAGGACAAATACCACTTTGCACAGCTCGGTAGGGAGTCTCGGCTAACACAGGTACCGGTTCCAGGCTCCAGTGAATAGATCTTGATTAGTAGCGGATTGACGAGGCCGTGAGATTTTTTCCTCAGAAGTGGAACCATTGTGCAGCTGAGAAACCGGCAGGCCAGCCAAAATGCTTCATAAAAATTGGAGCCGACGATCTGGTCCGGGCCGATGGAGCGACGCCGCAAAGAGGCCTTTGCGGGTGCAAGCCTGGATACTGGAACGTCAATTAATCGATGCGACCCGAGAAACATCAAGTTCAATGACAGGGGTACGCGATGTAGACTCGAGAACTTAAACAAGATAGTACTTGCTTCGTGTAAGGCAGACGTTGGCATGAGTCGAATCGAAGGATGGGAATCGAACGGAATTTGCTGGGCCCAGTTGAAGTGTATAGAAACGACTGCAACGCTTGAATATTATGCAATTTACCTTCTGTACCAATTGTTAGGCAAAACTTGGAGCCCTGGATCATTGCGGTAAACTTTCCACCAATGTCCTACGCCAAGGTTGTGTGACTACATTCGTCCTTCAACAGCTTTCGGGCCCCATCTTCGGAGCCCTCTATGACTCGCAACTCTGCCGTGAGCGCATACGGGAATTCTTGCAAGCTTCAAAAAGCCGAGGCCTTTCTGGCTGGGCGGGCTAAGCGTTGTGATCTGGAACGTGCTTGGGCTGAGGCACTACGCCGTCGTGTTCACCGGAGTGGGCTCTCAGAGGTTTGAGGAATACCGAGTAGATCCTCAATCCCAATCCATTTCCTAACCAGCACGGCTCCGGATGGCTTCAATTTTCTGTAATATCCGTCTTCCTGCCCGATGATCTCGAAACCCCTCTTTTTATACCATTCCAGGCCATCATCGTTGGCAACCCAAACATGAGCAGTTATACATTTGACGCCATGTTCCTCCGACGCTTTGGTAATGATTCGTTGTAGCAAATGGGTTGCTATACCGTAGGAGCGATATGGAGAAAGTAGTCCAAGAGTAGATATGTATAGGGTTGAAGAGGGTAGGATACGACAGCGAATAGCCCCAATCAGGCGTGGTTTCTCATTTTCAATAGATGAATCGCCAGTTGGGGGCGCAGAATGCCAAAGAGCCATGAGCGTAATTCCATGATGGGGTTCAGTCATTGTCTCTGTGTAGAAAGAGGGAGGATAGGGGACTGGCAGAAGCAAAGCATTCAAGCGCTTGAACCCGGGCACGAGTTCCTCCGTCAAGGGCACGAGTTCGACATTCTGTGGTAAAGCTGGAAGAGAGAAAGGTCTTAGGACTGTAGGATTCGGTGCCTCAGCTTTCGGCGAAGCAGGCGTTTGAGGCAGCTGGGGAGGGGTTTGCGCGGGCGTAGGTAATAGAGCGGGACTCGAATCTGATTCGGTCTGAACCTCAGAATGTTCATTAGGTTTTTTGACAGCCACAGGCTTTTTGAGCCATGTCTTAATTGATGATTGAAGCATAGCTAGACGGTTCAGTATTAGCAGCACCCCCCCGGCGCCCCGGCGAGTCTTCCTAGAGACAGAAGAAGCTGGGAAGGCGGCACGATCGCCCAGCAATGGGTCCTCTATCAATGAGTAAATTGAAAGCGCTCGCGAGACTGAGATGTGTGAGCAGGTGTTGAAGCAGAGAGGTCTCAAGGTTGTTGCTGCTCTGCTGTGCCTCTTCACGCGACAGTCTTCGCGTGTGGCCGATTAGCGTGGTCTTTGCCAAGACCATCCTCCGATGTCCCGACATCTTCCAGCTTCAAACAACTTCAGCGCAGACATTCAGAGGTTCCGGACTAGCAAGCATGGGAGCAGAGAACTCAAAACCCTCCAGCGAGGTTTCTCAACACGTCTTTTCATCGTGAGCGACCCTCATTGGCTTAATTGGCCCAGGATAAACTTGCGACTCGTACTGACCAGATTTTCCGCAGAGACGCTCCTGTTCGATTCTCGAATGAATTGGTCGATTCGCTTCAGAAAAATACACATGTAAGTATGCTTCATCCAATAGCATGATACTATATATACTAATCAGGATTGGATAAAGACCGACTCAACACGATCAAAGCATCAAGAACTACAGTACCAACAACGTCTAACCTCCGAGCTCGAGAAACTCCGCGATCAAGAAGCGCAGAACCTTTCAAAGCTATCCGAGACCCTATCAGGAGAGTCAGAGGCACCTTCCGAGCCATCACTTTCCGAGAAAATTAGCGACGCAACGTCTACATCCGCCACCCTTGCCGAAAAGCAGAAGCAGAGGGAGATGAGCCGAGAAAGCGTCACGAAAGAGATTGAAGCATTGAAAAAGAAGCTAGAGGGAAGGAAAAAGATCGATCAGGTGGATTCCGCCTTAGGCAAGGCAAAGGATGATGTCATAGCTTGCTTGAGGACAAATGACAGACGGCCGCTCGATTGCTGGAAAGAGGTAGAAACTTTCAAGAGGGAAGTAGGGCGCTTGGAGAGGGACTTCGTTGAAAAGACTATCCGGTGAGCTGGTGATTGTTGGAGGACAACCAGCTCTGGTTCCCTTGGGTTTTGTACAGATAGAGAGTGTGAGCAAGTATTCCGGGTTCATAATGGACATTTGTGAGGTAAGCCTGGCTTCCTACAATCTTGATCGTCGGGTATACATATCGTGACATCTCGGAACGCCAGATTTAGCGACTATCTGTCACTGCGAATCTTTTGTGTTACAACTCTCCCCGCTCGCTACTTTCCTCCTTGCTAAGGCTCGGAGCCACTCCCCGTCACATCCTCGTTGCTTCACCCTCTACCCTCCACCCTCTTAACTCTCACCTTCAGTCCTGGCTCGCCTCTCCCTCTACTGCCGGCGGTGAAGACTAGCCGCCTTGCCAACTTTTCTCTCACTCCTTGCACCAGCGTTTCCCTCCTCCATTCAACATCTACTCCCACCCCACCACCTCAACAATCCATTATACAACGCTTTTGACCCTGTTAACGACAATTACCTCTACCCAAACCCAAATCGTTCTCAGACTCCTCAAAATCTTAAGCTTCTTTCCACGATATCACTAGATTGCCAAACGCTCAATTACGAAAGTCGAACTGGGGTGAAAATGACGAGCACTCCATACATTGACCTCACTGTGGAAAGTGACGATGAAGCAGACGCAGTAGATGACACTGGTCTTGATTCACTCACCTTTGGTGAGTTCTTGCTTTTGCTATAATAATCAGGCTGTTTATTGACAATATTCATACAGATTCTGATACAGATGACGTCTTGGCTCTCGAATACGTAACCATACGAGACGAGGATTATGAAGTCATTGAACTGGATAGTGGCACTAGTCGTAGCAGTACAGAGACTCTACCAGAGAAGATTCATATTGAATCCTATGAGCTACCTTGCGGAGTCGTTAAAGCAGGCGTCACGGTAGAACTGAAAGACACGAGTGGTCATTCACCTCACCCGCTGAGGAGTGGCGACTTCTTCCGCATCACCAAGATAGTCGAGGATTGGAAAACCGAGGAGATTAAGCTTTACGGTCTTCGTCTTAGACGTTGCCGGTACAGAAGCCCACAGTTTCCGGGTAAGTTCTCGACCATGTTCCAACATATCTAGAAGCTGATCCGCATTCAGCTAAGTTGAACGACCTTTTCATCATTGCGCATGTCAAGACAGATGATCCGCGGCCATACATGGAACAAGCAATCGAAGAGATCGATGTTGCTGATGTTATTGGTATACGAACTTGCTACCGTACCAACGTTCCCTATGAGTCTTTCAAAGCAACAAGCCCTCTACCAAGTCTCCCGCGAGATATAACCACAAGCGAGCAAGTCAAAGAGTACATCTTCACAAAAGGAAAGCTTATCTGCAGATATGTCTACCTTATTATCTTCGACAAAAACGAGAAGTCATATGAAGGTATTGTGCGGCACGTATCCGACGCCGAAAGCGATGAGTTACCATTCCATAGCCCGCCACTTGCAGAAGGTCAGAGACGCCGCGACAATGGGAATGATGTTGAGTGTTCAATTGAGGCTAATGCGCACAAACATCAAATAAAGCAACACGGCCGCTCCCATTCGCTTGAAGAGGTTCCTCCTTCATCCGGTCAGCAAAGTAGGAGCAACCCTACAAAAGCCTGCACATACACCTTTGGTGATTGTTATTGTGGCGTGGGTGGTACATCTGAAGGGGCGCGCTCTGCAGGACTGAAGGTCTGCTGGGGAGTAGATTCAAATGAAGAAGCCATGGATGCATATATTATGAACCATAAGGGCGCGATTCCGCTACTAATGGATGCTCACGATGTCGCCGGGTTCGTTAACAGGACCAGTTTCCAAGTAGATATCCTCCATTTATCTTGTCCGTGCTGTTATTGGAGCATTGCGCAGTAAGTCTAACTCGACCCAAGATCTGTTAACACAATTACTGACGCTATATTTTCAGCACGAATGACGGAAAGAATGACCAGGCAAATCTAGAAACGATTTACACCGTAGGACCGATCATTCAGAAATTGAAGCCACGGATTGTAACATTGGAACAAGCACCTGGTCTAATCGTTGCTGAAAAGCATCATCTTTACTTTCAACTCCTATTGAATCAGTAAGACATGCCCGTTAGTTATTGATATATTTCTAATATTGCACGTAGGATCACAACTTCTGGTTACAATCTCAGATACAAGATCCAAAATCTAGCTGAGTTCGGTGTCCCGCAACTTCGCAAGCGACTCCTGATAACCGCCGCAAAGAGAGGCACACCCTTGCCTCCTTTCCCCAAACCAACACATGGTCCTCATGGTAGCGGACTTAGGCCTCTTACAACGGTATATGATGCATTGGAGCCTTTGCGAAGCTTTCGACCCCGCACGCAGGATCCCTATCACCAACCTGAGAATCAAAAACTTTTCAATGGCGAGAAATTTGATCCCAAGACTACATTGGTCCGCGACACAATCACCACCGCAGGCTCGCAAACTCTACATTACAGCGGTCGACGAAAGAACACGGTCAGAGAAAACGCTTTTTTCCAGACATTCCCTCGGGGATATCATTTTGCGGGGTCGAATACAACGGCGATGAGACAAGTCGGGAACGCGTACCCACCAAAAGCAGCACAGAAGCACATTCTGATTTGTGCTCAAACACTGGAAGCGTTCAACCATGGCTTCATCAAAGCAGATGAAGTCATTGAAGACCTCTATGAAGCTCTTATAGCGAGAGGAATTGAATTACCTAAGCAACAACCCCCAAACTCCTCACTATCTCGTCCAGCACAAGACCATTTCAGATCACCGAGTCAGAACTTCAGGTACCTAAACCGCTTGGAACCATCCATTCGCTCGAAATCAAAGCATACGCTCTGGGCACGCAACCTCGAGATCCGTGCCCCACCAGAACAAATCCGTCGGCAACCACCTCCACCCTCACGTTTCGGGCTTCTCGATGACATGCCCAGTGTCAAGACCGAGAGGGTAGCAAAGACAGAGAAATCATCACCATCAGCGACGCCGACGCCACGGAAGCGCAAACACAATATATCCGTCTCAGAGCAAATCCAAATCGCCAAAGCATTGGGAGAATTCGTCGAATTGGATGAATAGTCCATTCCTCCCACAATGTGCGGTGTAAGATCGCACGCTCACACATGGAATGATAACGGATCTAAAGCGGACCAGTGTCTTCCATCAAGGACGCAGTATCACACCTATAGAGATAAAAACACGTTCACAATCCTCACCTAAACATATTCTACACCTCTAACCCACCTCTTATACGCCCTAAAAATACCCTCTATATACTTTCCTATCCCTTCTCCTCTCTTCCCTCTTAAAGCGTATAACTCCTCTCTTAAACCCCTTAAACACCCCCCCCTCTTCTCTTTAACGCCCTCACCTCCTTTCCTACCTCTCACCTTAAGAAAAAACGTCTCTCTCTTAAGAAGAAAAAATCCCACTTTTTTTACTCTTAAGAGCGTACTTATTCTTAATATCTCGAAAAAGTACCCTAGGTACGTGAGAGGTACTGAGAGAGGGAGGTCTAAGGGTTAGGATATGCGTCTTAAGCTGCTCTTATTTTCTTTCTTAGGTGGGTTTACGTGAGAGGGGGTCTGAGGTGGAATGAATGGTATGGTCCTTTGGTTGAGGAGTTAGGTCTATGGTGGTTTGGAAATGGGCGTTTGGACTCTTGCTTTTTTTCGGGACTGGGGTTGGATTTTCTTGCCTGGATCTTCCTAATCTGAGTTCACTGGGCGATTTTTCGACTCTTTGCTCTGGCCGGGGTGTCGATGGGTGCGCACCTAGCCGTGGGGAAGGGGGAAATAGTGAAGTACTGGGATGAACTAGGTGATATGGGTATTGCGTATCTAATCTCCTCTCTCTCTCTCCTCTGCGGACAAGCACGAAATATAGCTACGGAAACCCTTTTAGATTAAACACTATTTCCCTGAACCAAATATTTCTATAAAAGTGCCCCAGAAACCGCGCCCAACGCTTCGATATAGACATGTCGACACCATGCACATAGCCCTGTTCCAAATCAACTCGGCACAACATTCAACGTAAAATTAACCCCATTCCCCTTCTCAACCCTAGGCCAGAATTCAAATGTCAATCCAGCCGGAACACCAGCCTGTCTAACGGCCTGCAACACCGCGGGTCTGAGCAGGATATGTGTGTCGTTGAAGTCGAAGTGCGACATGTATGTCTAATCACTTCACATTAACAACAGGCCGAAAGAAAGATTTGAGCTTCAAGGGGCAAAAAAGCAAAAGGGGAGCATAAACATACCAATCTAGCCTGCTGCAAAGGACCCAACCACTGCGTCCACTCATCAAAGAGATACGTACTATTATACAACCTCGCCTTGACACTCGCCAATTTCTTCAATCCCTTAAATTCCATCGGCACAGCGAGATCGGTGTGGGAATTTGTCGCGTTGACGGTGAAATCTGTGGCTATCCATTCGCCGAAGTAGCCTGGTTGCGGTGTGTCCCATTGTACGGCTTGCAGGATTAGGGGCGCGCCGGTGGTGAAGTGGAGGGTTAGGTTGGCGAGGATGCCGGTTTTGTTGGGGGTGAAGAGGGGGGAGAGGAGGGGCGGGTGGAAGGTTAGGTTTTGGGATGATAGGGTGTAGTGTGTCCCTTGCGTGAGGAGGGTTTGGGTGGTGTTGGTGGCGGCGCTGGAGAGGGAGATGGAGGATAGTGTGGTATTGGCTGGTAGGATTAGGGGGAGGGTTTGAGGTTCTATGGGTGTGTTAAGGCGGTGGAAAATATAGGCTGATGACCACTGGGAGAGTGTGCTGCCATCTTTTGTGCTGTCTGCCAGAGCGTTTTGGGTGCCGTTTGATGCGTGTAGGAGGATGGACAGCGCGGTTGGATCTTCCCATGGTGTGGGCGTGTCGACGACAAAGTGAGAACTGGCGTCCCATAACATCATCGTGAAGTTGTGTTTGTGCGCCGTCCGGACTACATGATCAAACCACTTCCACCTCGCCGCGGGTTCTGTGGGTTTGACCTCCAGCCCGAATTCGCCTACAATGATAGGTATGTCTGAGAAATTGCCCCGGACTGCTGCAAAGTCGGATTCAACTGCAGCCTTTTCTGTGTCAGAGCCCCATATGGTTTTTCCCCATGCTAATGCTATAAAATCCCATGGACTATAGTAGTGGAACGTGAGGGCGAGTGGGTTCGTGAAGTTGGTTTTTGGCTCCTCGTACCACTTGGCCATATTCTCTGCGTTGTTGCCCAGCCCTCCTAGAACAACTACCCGCTTACTATTGAAGCCTCCGGCGTCATTGATAGCCCGGAGAAAGAGATCATTGAACTTGTTGAGTTCAGCGGCGTGTTCGACAGTTTCTCCCGCAGGTTCATTCAGAGCCTCGAAGGCGACCATATTAGATTTGCAAGCGAGCTTCTGCCCGATCTGATACCACAAACTGTAGAACTTCTCCTCATACCTGGTATAATTTGCGTTTGCTGTTCTAAAGTCGAAGGCCATCCAGGAGTCATGATGAACATTGACCATGACATACAGCCCGTTCGAAGTAATCATGTCGACAACGTCTGAAACCCGCTGGATCCAATCCGCATCAACGGTCCATGGAGCTTCATCTTTCATATGGTAATTCCAAGTAACTATACAACATTAAGCCTAAGTATCGCCAATAGCTTTGCATCAGAAAGAACGAACCTGGTAATCGTATACCCTTAAACCCAATATTCTTGACATTCGTAAACGTTGAGTTCACCAATGGCGGATTCCCCCACTCCGTCTCGTGAGGAGCATCCATTGTATTGCCTGGGTTCCATCCTGGGTGCAGCGCATTCACAAATGACGATGCGGATATCGATTCGAAGGTTCCATTGCAGGTAACGGGTGCCGCTGCCGACGCTGTCGTCGCCAACGCAGCGAGGATCGGAATAGAAGGCCACATGATTCGTATGCCGACTCCCAAACGATGCGCAAATAATTCCTAACTCTTGCAAAAAGGGCCTAAAAAACAAGTCCCCAGTGGTTCCAAACTCTTCAATTAGAATCCAATGTTCGCAATGGACACGACACGACGGCGCCACAACCAACGTATCCGTATCCGCTATGCAAAAAAAAAATAACCAGCTATCCAAACCAAAAAGAGGCAAGATAAAAAATCCGGGGAAATCAGCTTTCTAAAACAAAATCCCATCTCAATCCCCAAGTCCACCTCCCTCCTTCTATAAATAACATTAGACCATGTATAAATTACTCCGTCGTCCATATTATCGAGGTCACTCTTTATTTCGGCAACCGGGATTCTTTTTTAGATTAACGGAAATGCGCCAGTCGACAGAAGCGCGCTTTTGGTCCCCTGACCCCGGATAAATCTTTTCTTTCTTTAGACGAAAAGCACGCGAGCTCGCGTAGGTTATTTGGGTGTCGTACAAGACAAGGGTGAGGCGATGCGATAAAATGCGATGCTGTGGAGATATGGTGATCGTGTTCAAGGACTGATCGAAGTTGTTTAGTAAGGTATGGTGCGGCTTTAGATAGCTGGATGTAGTGTGATGTGATGCGGTGCGGTAGAGATACGGTGAACGCATCTAGGTATTGATCTCGGTCTTTACAAGGTACGGCCTTCGACGACTGACTTGAATCCTGTAGAGCTGAGCGGTCGTCGTTAGGATGAGGATGTACGTAAGATTGTCGAATACCCACCCAAACACGATACCCGCCACACATCCTAGATCTCCTTGCTTCTTCTTTTTCTTCTCTTCATCATCCATTCAAACAACATCACTAACCCACCTCCCCCCCTCCTCACTCCTAAACTCAAACACAAAATCCTCCTCACTATGCCCCATCTCCTTCCCCTTTCCCCTCCCCACCTCCCCCAAAGTCCCAGATCCAGACCCAGAATCAACAGCAACCTCTTTAACATCTGCCTCCGTCTCACCCCTTCCCTCCTCTTCCCTGTACCCCCTTCCTCTTTGCCCCTCGTCCCCCTCAGACCCCCTCACCCACCTCCTCCTCAAGACCCCCAAAACCGCACCCCTATAATGCGGCGCCGCACAAACAATAACCGCAATAGCAGGTTCCAGCACCGTCCACACAACATTTAGATTCGTGTTTTGGGCTAATGAGGGTGTGAGGTTCCAGATGGTGCGTAGGATGTCGAAGATTATGTCGAGGATGACGAGGGAGAAGATTAGGATTAGGCCTAGGCGTTGGGGGAGTGGGAGGTGTGGGAGGTGCGAGAGGAGGATTGTTAGGGGGAGGATGAGGACTGGGGTTTGTGGTGTTAGTTGAGCGGTGTTTTTATGGGGGATTGGGGGGAGGGAAGGGGGAACGTACGGAGAAGGCCGCTTATGATGTGGACACTGCACCATAGTGCTAGGATGATGATGGCTTGTTTGTAGTCCATTGTCGAACAGCTTTCTATACAGTGGTTCATTCGTTAGCAGTGTACAATCCAAATCTATGTGAGAGTCCCTCAATTCGTTGAGCCTAGTAGGGATCAGCTGAAGAGCTCGTCCACATCTGCATGGACTTCATACTTCAATGTCCACGCCATAGCTATCCTTCTCAACCCCAACATCCAACCCCCAACTCCAAAAAAAAAGTCCAAAAAAGTAAAAACAAAACTCACCGTAGTCCCCCCTACCAGGACCCCCACAAACCCACCCAAGGGTCCCCAACGTAACCCCAGCCGCCAAACCAACAACCACAGTCGCACCCCACCACTTCCACAGAAACCCGTCCACGCTGCCAAAAAGCCCCCAATAAAGCCACAAAAAGCTCGCCTTCACAACGTACAAAATGATCCAAAATAGCCAGGTGATGACGGATTCGAGGTCATTTGCGTATTCGAGGTCGGCTTTGGTGGGAGGGGTAGGGGTGGATGTGGGGGAAAGGTGGAGGGAGTAGGTTTGTGAGGCGTGGGAGTAGGGGATGTAGAGGAGGAGGAGGGTTGTGAAGGGGAGGAGGAGGAGGGCTGATAGGGCGTTTAGGTAGGCGGAGATTTTTAGTGGGTGGAGGTATGGTCTTAGACGGGTTTGTTGGGTGGTGGTGTTGGTGGTTGGTGGGGAGCGGTGGTGTAGGAGGAGACGGCCTAGGGTTAGGAGGATGGAGAGGGTTGTCGTTGTTAGGGTTATTGCCTGTGGGTGGTGGTGTTAGCTAGGAGGTTAGTTGAGCGTGGTGGTTGAGCGTGGCTTGGGATTCGTTCTAAGGGTTGAGAGAATTGAGGAATTTAGGAGGAGATGGATGGGTTGTGCGTACATAGAGACCTGCGACGGAAATAATATGATGTCGAGGGCTTGGTTCGGGATCCTGCCCTACGAGGTCTGTCATTTTGGCTTTACCGTCCTGATTAAACCTCCGAATGAATCTCAAAAATTTATTAAACTCATAGGACAGAAAGAAAGGAGCAGAAGTAACAGCATGTTCACCTCGCCTCACCGGCGAGAACTCCACATGGTCTTAATATCTTGTTCGCCCGCAAAACGTAGTCGCCAATGTGAACTGTGCCTCTCTCTCTATCCGGGATACACGCTCACTGTGCCCCAAAAGCCCTATAGTGGCGTATCACAGCAATCCAAACCCACACAGCATCACTTACCTTATCACCCTCATAATAGCAAATGTTGGTGATGGAAACGCCCCACATCATTTCTCCCAATCGAATCTCACGATGGTGACACAGCAGCCTAGGATTAGAATCCATCCGCGCTCATGTGGCTATCCGCACGTTCCTTACATGCCCTGTGCACACTGCATGCATTGGAAAATCGACTTGAAAAAGTACAGGGCCTGACTCGTGGCCCCCATGTCAATGCTGCCACACTTCCGACCAAGGCTTACACCGCGAGCTGAGAATTCCAAGACAAAAATGGCAAATATCGTCGTCTTATTGGGCGTTTGGTGGCTTTTTGTGATGTGACGAGCAACGCAGATATCGCTTGTACCTTGCTCGTACGAGACTTACATAAGTTTCTTCGACTTTCCACAAACCACACACCACATGAAATGATATCTCTAAAGGTCGCCCTGTGGCTTACCTTATGGATAAGCTGAATCGGTCCGTCGACTGCCCTGCCCTGGTCGTGTAGCGCCGCGCCGTCCCGCACCCGTTGAACCGTCGAACCTTCCTGGTAATTCTGAATCTATCATGCAAGCAAAGTGTTAGTCGCGGACAAGGCGTTCCATTCCGCCGTGAGGGTGTATATGTTTCTGCCGGGAATAAAAGATAGGTGAACAAGAAACAACTTAGGATTAAGCCCAGTCGCCCAGGGAGCTAAAACGTACACGCCGCCGCTCTTGTGCAGTGCGAAGGGATATATGTTATATACAAGTCAAGTTCCCGTGTCTAGGTCCTGTCTGCTACGCCAGAAGAAATGGTCCTTCCAAGGAGATTGGGGTACCTGTTATCAAAAACGGGGTGCAATCATGTCGAATGCGGTTTCTCTAATATTTAGTCCTCGCAACTCTGCTATCTATCGCTCACGCTCGTCGTTCTTCAATATGGGATGCCATCATACTCTCCGTAGCCAAGCGCCAGGTTCATGTTTTGCAAGCACTGGGTTGCTGCTCCCTTCAATAGGTTATCAATGGTGGCATTGACCACGACACGCTTTCCGGAGCTGTGGACGGCAAAACCGCCAATTTCGACACCGTGTTTACCGGAGATGGCCTTGACAAGCGGTGATTCACCTGTGATCTTTACAAGCTTCTCGCCAGCGTAGCGATCCTGGTAAAGATTGCGGATATCCCGGGACGTCATTGTGCGGTTGAGAGGGATGGAGATGGAGTGCTATCAAAATCAGTGACCCGAAAAGGAAAGTAGTAAGGGCTGGACTCACATGAATACCCTGGAACCAAACAGCAACATGGGGGATGAAAGCCACCTCCTTGCCCAACTGGGCCGAGATCTCTCGCTCATGGATGTGGTCAACCAAGCTGTAGGGGATGATGTTGTTCTCCAAGTTTTTGACGTCGTTCTTCGGGCTCGGCTTGGTACCTGCGCCGGAGTATCCGGACACACCAAAGACCGTAGGCTGGCCGCCGATAAACTCTAGGAGAGGCGCAATACCGAGTTGAGCGGCAGTAGCATAGCATCCTGGATTAGCTATCCTTGTTGCATCAGAAAGCTTTCGGCGATCGACGAGTTCGGGCAGACCGTATGTCCAGGATGAATCAAAGCGGTAGTCTGCGCTCAGGTCCACAATAACAGTCTCAGGCTTCTGGGCCTCGTTGATGGCGTCTACAAACGGTTTGCAGACTCCATTAGGGAGAGCCATGACCCAACAATCAATCTCACCCTTTTCGGCCATTTTCTTGACATCTTCAGGAGACAAATTCTCGTAGGTGATATCTCGCTTCGTGTAGCCCTCAAGCTTCTTGCCTGCAAGCTCGCGGGATGAGACATGTCGTAGATCCATGTTTGGGTGTCGGTTCAGAAGATCAATCAGCGCTTGACCAGTGTAGCCTCGTGCTCCAATCAGGGCAATCTTTGAAGGCCAATCCTTGCTCTTGAATTTAATACCATATGGTGGGTTTGGATTCGTGGTTTCAACAGATCGAGACGCGCTCGTTGCGAACCCCCGGGAAGCCGGTACTATCCTATTCGTCCTCAAAGTTGGCCGCGATTGCTGTCCAAGAGTGCGTGTTCCAGATGCCATTGTTGAGTATGCTCGAGCTTGCTGTCCATGCTTCAAACTGGCCGCGTAGTCTGCCGCTCGTCGAAGCTGTGCTTCAAGATTGTGGTCACCAAACATGCCTCTCCCGCGCTGAGAGAACTCGTTCATGAGCGAGACGACTTCTGTAGCGTCTGCAGATCCCCAGAAGCAGAAAACTTCCTTCTCACGGCGAAGTGTACCATCGGCCTTCTCCTTGAACCAGCCCATATTCTCGTCCTGGGTCTCGACAGTCCAGAACATCTTTGGGTACTTCTTCTTCATGCGCTCGAAGATGTTGTCGGCAACGTTAGTGAGGAAAGCATCTTTCGTTGTCACAAAGGTGGATAGCTGAGCGAAGCCACCTTCTTCTGAAGGTGGGTAGACAACAGCAACGGCGCCCATTGAGTCATCAAAGAAGGCCTCGAATGGTCGTGACTTGAGGCTGTTTAAGAACCGGTCGATGACATCTCCAGAATCTAGGCTCTCACGATCACGGAGGAGTGCACTCCGCAGAACGCTAATATCCTCGAAATCCTCATACTTGGTCACAGTCTGGATGCTCTCGCCCTTTCGGATCAAGGTACCACCTCCAGTGTGGGTGAAGAGTTCCTTTTCGAGATATTGCGGGTGAATGATGGCTACACTGGATGTCTTTGGTAGATCATCCAAGAGTTTCTTGACCTCCACAATCTTGAGTTTGGTGCCATACTTGACCCAGGATTGTTGCATAAGTGTGTCGTACTCCTCATCCAAATTGATGGTGGAGATGAGCTTTCCAGTATCGCCATTGAAGAGTCCTCCCTTCTCAGAGAGATATACAATCTTCAACGGCTCCAGCGATCGTGCCAAGGCACCCGCAACCACGTCGGCATTGACGTTGAGGATTTGACCATCCTCGGTCTCAGCCATTGAGCACAAAATTGGGAGCTCCTTGGCCTTGAGAGCGTCTACGATGGGTCTAGAGTTAACATTGGTGATTTCTCCAACGTACTTCCACTTCTCCTTGTCCAAATAGTCCGCCTGGAGGACGCCCGCAGTGATGGGGCGGGCTGGGATACCCCAATCCTGCCTCAACTTCAACACCAGGTCCATGTTGGCCTCTAGGAACAGTTTGCGGGCAATTCCAAGCGTCTTCTTGTCCGTGACTCTGATTCCATCTATGAACTCGGGCTCAACGCCGGCATCCAAGAGAATCTTGTTCATCTGGGGGCCCCCGCCATGGACGATGATGGGGTACAACCCCATGGCGTATAGATGCTGCAGAGCCATGCATAGCGTATCTATGTGGTCGGTGAGAATTGCTCCTCCCACCTTGACGACGGCGAACTGCTGTGACGAGACGGATCTGAACTGGGCGAGGTACTGGTCGATTTCTCTGCGGGAACTGACACTTCCGAGCAAGCTCAGAAAGGCGGCCCGCATGGAGGTGGCATCTCGACTGTCGACGGAGGAAGTGTAGAGGCGTGTGGAGGCGGGCACGAGGGCTCGTGGGAGGGTTCGACGCAGAGCTCCAGAAGCTGCGGTGACTCGGCGGGATGCGGGCACTGCCAACCGAGCACCAGAACGCACGACGCCCTGCATGGTTGGAGGCTCTGTGGCGGCTCAAGGGGACTTGAGCACTCGGTCGAAGCGACTATTCAGGTCGTGGAGGGGAATTGGAGAGGTGGTGGAGGTTGAAGAGTGGAGAGAAGAGACAGGGCGCTCGGTGAGAGCTGTTGCGTTGCGTCAAAAAATTCGCTTGGGCTTCCGATAACGCAGCCGCGCCCGCACCACTCCAGATTCCAAGGTCAAAGTCAAGGTCAAAGCGAATAATGCCCGCCGATGCAAGTGGCGCGGCGACTCACTGCAAACATTAGCCTGGGGTAGCCCGAGCTTGGGGCTTGATTGGCGGTGGGCGGGAACAGAAGAAAATTTCAGCGTGTTGCATCGCATCGCATCGCCCTGGCCCTTTGGGGGGAGAGGAGTCGCCTGATTGACTGCAGCCAGTTTACGAGCGCCGTTGACGTCTCCATCTCGAACCTTTGAACAACCCCCGGCAGAAGGCAATGCTTCATTCACCAAACGAACGGGGGGCCTCCTCCACTCAGCTCTCTTGCAGTTTCCATCCATTCACTGTCCATCTACTCCGTATACTGCAGAAGGCACTATCTGATGATGTGCGCCTAGCCAGACCAGAGCGAAAAAACACGAGAACCAGCCTGCTTTAATTTGTGGGTATGGAGCAAACCGTTCGGGCTAGTAAATAGTAGACGCAGGACACTCGCTCGAGAGCTTGATTGCTTTAGCCTCCATGTCACCACATGTTCTGGATATTGTCTGGCTGGCTGTCGATATTGCAGGTGAGTATGGCTGGAGTGGCGATCCCAGCGTTCTGGCCACCACTATACACAGTACAACCGCAACCCTCAACCTTGTCCATTGCCACTACGAAGTACGTCCAAACATCCACAGCCCTCAGCTTTGTCCAACGTTGCCTTGCCTCACATTATGCATATTGTTCAATGTAGTGTCACAAGCATCACCTTGTCAGTGGACTCGGGGCCCCTTTGTTCTAAGAAAAGGATATCTCCAATATGATCGTGTGGAACCACTAGTAGAAAACTCCATTTGTGTGATCATCATTTCGGCCATTCCCAGGAACTCGACAGCCCTCTATATTCCTTTTTTCATCATCAGAGAGCGGGCGGTTCTCGGGGCGCAAAGTCGCGAAAACTCTACAATTACCCCCCGGCGGATGGCCGAATGCTCAAATGCAGAGAAAGACATGAAACAGAACCAGACCCAGCGCTCCCAATTCGCCATGGACGTTAATCCTACAGGGACATCTGCGTCAAAAAATAGATTGCAGTGCAAACTCCTCGCCAGTACCGCCCGCACCGTCTTTGCTCTTTTCTCGGACGGCTATGCAACTCTTCACACCACCTCCCCATTTCATTACGATATCTAACTAGTTGTGTCGGGGTTGTTGGGTGTCAAGTTTATCGTTTCTGTGTGGCAACGACTGCGGGCATAGTCAGCCAGCTGTTCTCGGACGAGACTGATGAGTACGGAAAAATGGGGTATTACCTGAGGGAACGATGATGATGACAAGCAGGATGATAATTCCGACGATGAGGCACATGCGCATCTTCATGTCCTTCCACCACATCTGCTTGCGCACACGGTTGGCGCCCCTTCGGAAGCCCTGGGCGGAGACGGCAAGGTTGTCGGTCTTGTCTTGCAGGGAGTCCAGGCGAGCTCCTCGCTCTGAGACCTTGTTAATGTTATCCCGCATGATTCCGACGGTGCTGTCGATTTCCTATGGGTGGTTGCGTTAGCATGGTCTTGTGGCGTCGGTTTTTTTCTGAGCGCAATGTGGAAAAATTGTTTTTGAGAGAAGCTGCAATGGCGTGCATCGTTGGACAATGGGTAGAGTCGTCAAACGAGGGTTTGGGTGGGACTCGTCGACGTTGCCTGCGATGATGCCAGATGCAGGTCCAGCTGCGGACAAAAGCTGGGCAGCTCGCATCACCGAACTGGGCGATGACGGAGTGTACAGCGACGGCAAACAGTATAGGAGGAGGAGGATCGTGGTAAACGTACCGCTTGGAGAGCCGCAGTGCGATGGTTGCCATTCTGACCTTGGGCGCCGCCTTGGTTGGCGCCGTTGGCACCGTTGGCGGGAATGTATGGGTCGTAGGGTTGCTCGCGGTCGGCCATTGTCGCTGGGTTGGCTGATGGGATGTGGAATTTAGGGGGTGGGAATCAAAGTCGCAAAGCGAAGCAGAGATCGAATGGACGGGCAGATTTCGAGTGAGTGGATGGCAGGTGGTTGTTTGGAGGATGGAGGGTTCGTTGGAGTTGGATGTGGATGGATGTGAATGGAAGAGAGAGAGAAGAGAAGAGGTGTCGGGAAGAGGTGGAAGGTGGATGGGGGAGGCAAGTCAGTCGGCCGATGCGGGCGCGGGCGGTGGTTGGTTGGATGGCGGTTGGCGGTTGGCGGTTGGCGGTTGTAACGGGCTTGGTCAGAGGGCGGTTTGAGGTGAGGCTGAGGTGGGCTCGCGCAGAAGCCAGCAAGCAGCAGTGCAAGAGAATGCAATCTCAGAATGGACTTTAGGCAGAGGGGAATGGGATAGGCGGGTGTATTAAAGATGGGAGGTTGAAGGAGATATGCTATTCTTGCCGTTGATGCTGTTGGTGCTGTGCTGTGCTTTGCTGTGCTCTGCTTGTGCTTGCTAGCCCGGGCACACGCAGACACACACAAGCACATACGCGTTCTTGGGATCAAACGAGGCTTTGCTGTCCTTGTTCTCTGGCCTTTGGTCGCAAGAGCAGCTGAAAAAGAGCAAGTTCCCTCTTCAAACAAGTTCTTTCCCAGCCACTGCGCCACAGTCCGTTTCCTTGCACGTGACTTACGCCACTTCTCCCTGGATCTCTCCACCGGGCAGATGCTGACTGCTCCTTGTTAAGTGTACTCTCTGTGAATAGAGAAACATGGTCAGCAATCGCAATTACGTCCATCATCCGATCCTAGAACATGACGAGTCTCCTCGCCTGCGCTCCCTCTTTCGGGGCCCGCCTCACAAGTACTTTATCGTATCTGTGTACCTAGTATTGTCCACCTTCTCCGGACCGCTAAGCTGCTGATGAGTGATGAGCGTGCCAGCAAGTGGCAGGTCGTAGCTCGCAGCTCGCAGTTAAAAGGTCAGAGACGCAGCCCACCGGCGATTACGCAGCGCCAACCCGCTTCTTAATTTGGTTCCTGACCTGGCACACGCTGGCATCTGGCACTTTGCACCCTTTTTGCAAGGAAGACCCGCGACGGCCTCCCTTCTTTGGTGGTTGTTTTTGAAGCACTCGCTGAGACACTCTACGCTCCAGCTCCCCAGCTCCCCAGCACTCCCGCACCAGGCGACACCCCGAAATATGTAGGCGTAGACTCCCGTAGTACAGCTGTACTTCCCGAGTGAGAGTTGGGAGGAGCGAGATTCTGTATGGACTCCCGGACGAAGCCTAGTGGTTACTTGAATTGCGCATTCGAAACAAGTTGCTTTGCCCATTCTGGGAGAATCTGCTGCCCGTCTTTGACTTGCCCTGCCCCGTTGTTTGATGGATCATTGCGTGTGCTCAGGCCCCGGAGACCAGTCCCGTTCGTGTCCAGGTACTTGGCGCCCTGGGCATTGCACTCTCACTCGCTGAACAGGCCGTCGACTGGTCAAATGGCCCTTAATGGTCCTTGGAGGCCCTCCCGCCATGTGCTGGGTCCTGGGGCAACTGGCGAACTCTGGGCCACACTTGCCCTGTCGCCGTCCCTGCCGCCGCTGCCCGCTTTTGCTCTCGCGCCCTCGCCAACCTGCTTGAAGTCTCCTGAATCCATCTCATATTATTGTCAAGACAACGTCGACGCCATCGTCCCCCGTCCCCCCTCCCCCATCCTCCACCCCTCCCTCGCTCTCAACCCTCCCACCAGTTCTACCCACACTCACTCAATCGCTGTCCGCCGTATCGCACCGTCTCTACGTATCGTCTTGTTAATACTACGCTCCGACCGCCGCATCCCGCAGCCGCTCACACCTCCTGTCCGAAGTCCAGCGACCCCCGACCCGTCACTCGTTTCAGACTTCACTCCGTTGAATATCATCCCCCGATTCCACGTCCCACGTCCCAGTTTATTCACCGAGAACATACCTTCTACCATCAAACAAACTTCCACTCAGTTTGCTTGCCTCGGTTTGCCAAACCAACACCAACTGGCCGCGCCTTGTTACACCCATCCATCGACTTCCTCGAATGTGCATAGGATCCACCCGAGGATCATTTAGATTATAGTGGTGCAGCATAGTCGATTTCCCACAACATGAAGTTTTCAGTCGCCGCCCTTGGGGCGCTAAGCCTGCTAGCATCCAATGTTGGAGCCATCGATTTGAATGTGGACGATGACAGTGAGTTGGACCCTGACAACTAGCGACATGCGCTTTCCGCAACTAACATGAGCCTCTCCAACCTCTAGACTCAATCAAGGAGGCTACTTCTATCGTCGCAGCGGGTATGCGCAAATGGTACACTGGTGACAAGCCTGGCGATGTCCCAGGAAACTTGCCCGATCCCTACTTTTGGTGGGAGTGTGGTGCCATGTTTAACGCTCTCATCGATTATTGGTACTATACCGGCGATGACCAGTACAACCGCATCACTACCCAAGCGATGCAGCACCAGATTGGCGACTACGACGCCTTTATGCCCCCCAACCAGACCAAGACATTAGGAAACGATGACCAGGCTTTCTGGGGAATGGCCGCCATGTCAGCAGCAGAGAACAAGTTCCCAGACCCGGCAGACGACAAGCCGTCATGGCTCGCCCTGGCGCAGGCCGTCTTCAACACCCAGGCTGCTCGCTGGAACGATGAAGCTTGTGGAGGTGGCCTTAAGTGGCAGATCTTCCCCTTCAACGACGGCTACAACTACAGGAACACCATCTCCAACGGCTGCTTCTTCAACATCGCCGCCCGTCTGTACAAATACACGGGTAACGAGACATACAGCAAATGGGCTAAGGACGCATGGGATTGGCAGCTCAACATTGGTCTCATTAGCGAGGATTACCATTTCTATGATGGTACCGACGATCTCAAGAACTGCAGTGACATCCACCACATCCAATGGAGTTACAACGCGGGCGTCCACATGGCCGGTGCCGCTGCCATGTGGAATGTGGTACGTACATGTTGTTAAAAGAATCTTAGCAACTCAGTTCACTAACAATAATTTAGACTCAGAGCGATTTCTGGAGGGAGAGGCTCTTGGGTATCATCAAGGGAGCCGATGTCTTCTTCCACAAGGATGCCAAGGATGTCATGTTCGAAGTCGCTTGCGAGCAGAACGGAAAATGCGATGTTGACCAACGCTCTTTCAAAGCCTACCTTGCCCGCTGGATGGGCTACACCGCCAAGGTTGCACCTTTCACATATGACCTCATCATGCCAAAGCTCCGTGCTTCTGCTGCTGCCGCTGCTCAACAATGCAACGCTGGCGAGGACCAAACAACATGTGGTTTGCGTTGGTGGCGTGGCGGAGAGAACGACGGCTCCTTTGGTGTCGGCGAGCAAATGGCTGCCCTAGAGGTCATGCAAGCTCTTCTCGTCGATAACGTTGCCGGACCTGTGACGGAGCGAACTGGTGGTACCTCCAAGGGTAACCCCTCTGCTGGAAGCGAGTCCAAGGACACGCCCATTTCGTTCAACGAGATCACGACTGGCGACAAGGCTGGCGCTGGTTTCTTGACCTCGCTCGTCCTGATTGGTATCGTTGGTGGTGCCTGGTGGATGGTTTCGTAATGTAATAGTTCGACAAGTGGACGGAATGTATATATGGAGTGGAGATGAGCACCGCGCGCCTAGGGGAAGAAACGACTTGAAATGTATTTTTGGATTTCGTGGAGAAGTCCAGGTGGAATTGGAATTGGATGGTACATCCCATACGGCCTACGCGCGCCGTGTTGTAAAACCCTTACTTTTGGAGCCGACGCCGTTTTCTTGTTTTTGGCGATATTGAGAGTTTTCCTTGTCGGCATCATATCCATATCCATATCATAACCGTATTACCATCATCCATCATTACTATATCCACCTATCAATATTCATATTCACACGTCATAGCACCCACCACCCTCGATCGATGCAGTGGCTGCTTATCCATGATAACGGCTTTTTTTCTCTCTTTTTCTACGTCTCTCCTTGGCTCGACAATTCGGCTTAGTCCGAAAGTCTTGTATTTGAACTTGGCAGTATCTTTTTTGGGATATTTTGGAGTCTAATTGGGATTTTTGTTTATGAGAGCTCGTGTGCTTTGTGTTGTGCTATGAGCAGAGTTGCTGTGGTGGGATTGGCTGGGTTGATTGAAATCAGAATCAGAATAAGATCAAAGAATCAGATAAGTAAGAATGGAAATAGAAGAATATAGTTTGGTATTGTGTATAATTGTCTAACCATGCTTATGGTTGGTGAATGTTTTCTTGCTTGTGTGAATGTGTATGTCTGTGTGAGTGTCCACGTCTGATGCCCAACGGAAGATTGGGAATACCAACTGACAAACCAACAAACCAACCACTCATACCAGACCGTGGAGCTGATCTTTCAAATCATTAAAATGGAGTAAATAAGTTGACATGACACGCAACTTTACTACCAATTACTCCGTTTTCTCAATCATATTTTCTCGAAAGTCTGTTTAAGTGAGATTGATAGTGCTAGATTACAAGTCTATAGAAGAGTGTTCTCTTAGCAGTGTTTTAGTAAGAGTTATTGTGTTAGGTGTATGATTGAGAGAAAAGTAGAAGTGACCTCAATCTCAGCTTTTTTGATTATTTGTACGTTGCATAGTTTTCGAGTCTTTGCTGTGGGGAGGAGTGGGCATGGCTGAAGACTGGATATGTGGGTATGGGCGTGAAAAGATTGGATACGAGAATCAAGGAGATTGAACATGGTGTAGTGCAGTTTTTAGGTGGATGCTGTTCTGCTGCACTAATGGGATGGGTGAGAACTTATTAGTGATTGCATATCAGTAGTACGATCGTTACGTGAGTTATGCTGGCGGATTTGTAGTTAAATAGGTACTACGATAATCTACCGGGATAGGGCAATTAAGCTTATTTTCCTTCCTGTTGTTTTGTGTTTCATGCCGGTGCTCTAATTTAGTCCCGGTCATTCCGTAGTTGACGAATTCTGGTGTACTCTATTCCCCGCTTGGGCGGTGCTGAGGAAGTCTCGATCAAACCACCCTAGAATGTTATTGTATGCATCGGAATTGAACTTACGCTACAGCTAATATATGTCGTCTGATTCTCATTATCGAGTGACACTAGATATCGACTTACGTTGGTGAAGTTTTGCCCGGTCCGCATGTGACTTTGTGTTGTCACTTTGGCTACCGAATATTCGATACCACGAAGAACTCCATCTCGGCGATTTATGACTACATCGTCTAGCGTGGGGGATTTTGCCACGATTGGGCACGACGAGACACAAAAGTTGGGTTTGGTACTAGTAAGCTCGTGGCCAGAGGTCAGGCGTCATCACCCGAGCATTCCACAATTGGCGATGCTGGGGATTTGTTGCACAGGGAGGACGAATAACCTGGAATGTAGCCGTCATGAAGAATTATGCGGAGACGAAGAATGACGAGTACCAGACAAATGTGGTTGGAATGACGGAGAGGCTGGGGAATGCGAATTTGAGTGCTGATGGTCTACCTGAGACAGAGCAACTCGCTTCCAGACAGTGCCGCTCAGGTACGTGAAGAGGAACGGGCACTGCCGGTTCACGGGCAGAGGGTGATTGGAGTGCCCGTGAGGTTGATGAGTGGTAATATAAGGATGGTGACGGTTATGGCGATGGCGGTGAAGGTGCGGGTTTGAGTGATTTCGTCATCGGGCATATAATTGTGAAGCGTCTGTGGCTTCCATCCCTACTGTGGGGAAAGCCCACGATGGCAGACTGGGGCATCGGGCCGGGAGTGACCTAGCTTCCAGAGGACGCCGTTTGGGTAAAGGGCCAGGATTTGGGTCTGGACACGACACGGACGACGGGCGTTGAAGATTCTTGGGTGCCCATTCGAGTCGGCAGTCATAAGCAAAGCGGCATGTCGCCTTCCGAGTGGCCATTGCACGATGGGCGTGCGCGTCTGAAGCTGGGGAGATGCAAGTGTCCACGGGGTCAACCTCCCAGGAGACATAATCTAGACTGTTCTGAGATGGACCGGGGAGAGGGGGTTGGGGGAATGGTAGATGCGCCTGAATGGAAGACATTCTTCGCAGGAGCATGCGTGGTGAGGATTCGCGTGTGGATGAATGGGTTCCGCGGGGGTTATTGGGCACGCTCTTTTTTCGAGGACATGGAAAAGTTTGAACTTCTGGATGATTGAGGGCTGATCTCGATATGGGCAATTTCCCCCAGGGAGGCTTCTTGGGTGGGCGGCGAGAGGTCGTGGGCGAGGGCGGTGAGGTCGTGGGATGGCTGTGGTGGCTTTCGCGGGCCTTTTTTGTCGCGGCATGACGTCAAGCTGGAGCGTGACAAGACCATCCGCCCAGTGGCCCAGTGCACCCACAGATGCCAGTGCTGTGCCAACGCAGGCCCTGCGCACAGGCGACGCACTCCGGCTGGAGCACCTATCGTGGGCCTCGCAGCGACTGGCCGCGGTCAGAATCGCTTCCTTTGATACATCGTGGGCCAGTCTAGGGGCAAATGCTTAAGACTTCGACCTCGCCCACTACCTAGGTTATAGAAGGGACAGCATCCGCCATCCAGCACGTCACCGCACCATTGCCGCCTTCCATAACCATATTTCTTCTTCAACTACCACCACTACTTACCAACTGACCCCTTGCCACCATACCTCCACCACCTCCATAACTTTCTCTTCACCATCGACTCTAATACGTCCTGGAGGCAAAGGAAAAAAACCCACTGATCTGATTCCTCCACCTATCCGCCATCTCCGCGCTATCCCTCGTCAGGACCATCGCGCCTCTGTAGGGACCTCTCGCTCCAATCATAGCCGGCCCATCGCTGTGCCTCTACGTCAATCACCCTCACTCGCTCGGAACCGGATTTCAGCCCTGTTGGGTGGCCCCATAGTGCAACATGGCCGCGCTGGCATTCAAAGCCTTGGGCTACGGCGCAGACAAGATTCCTGACAAATTCTTCGAATCCATTCCAGGTGGCTTCTTTGCTCCTCCAGAAAGAAAGGACTCCAAGCAGCGCAAGAACCCAAACAGAGACAACCGACACAAGAGTGAACAGAGGCAGAGTGACCGTTCCAGGCGTCGACCCACCCGTGACCGCACTCCACCGACCGATTACTCCGACTACAGCGGATACGACGACACAGATTACGAGAGGGAGTACAGGGAAAAGCAAAGGCGCCGACGAACACAGAGCTTGGGACGTGACAGAAGTTTGAGCCGTGGTAGACACAGGGAGCGAGACAGTGACTTTGACAGAGCATACGACATGGATCGCGCTGAGCGTGGACCCGAATTCCCTCCCCCTCCTGGGTCGGAGTACAGGCCATACAATCCAGCAGACTATGCTCCGTCCGCTGCTGCTCCAGGCGTGAATGGATACTACGACGACCGTCGAACTTCTTCGCTCGGTCCCGAGTACGGCTACCCTCCTCAGGTAAATACCTTTCCTTTTCGCCCTCGACGTGCGACTGTTGCAGCGGTACCATCGTTGGCTTCGGCAGCGAAATCATGCTTGCCTAAGTCGATGAACAGGTCTCACAGCATTTGGTCAAGCCCTCTCCTATCTCCTAGATCACCAACACTTGATGCTCTCACCTACCGCGGCTCTCCGCTACTCACCTCATTCTCGCCTTCTCTTGAGCCGCCTCTGGCAACCCTGATCCAACGTTCGCAAACTAACTCTCCCCAGCCTGTTCCTCAGCCTGCTCCTCACCAACCCACGCCGGCTCCCTCTTCGTCTGCAGCGCGGTATACTCCCGGTGCAGGCTATACCCCATCCCCTGTGAATGCTTCTGTGCCCCCGCCAAACCCAGGCTATGTTCCCTACGTTCCCGCAGAGTACGCCCCTCCCAACGCAGCAGCGTATAGGGCCCCGGGTAACACGTATCCGTCCCCACCACCATTCTACCGACAGCAGTCACGGTCACAGCCCTCTTTGGAGCTTTATCCCTACAATCCAGACCAGCCCGCCTACGCTGGGCCGCCGAATGATCATGACAGTACCTCGTCCTCGCGCCATCGCCATCATCGGGATGGAAAGCATCATAGGGCAAGGTCTGCTGGTCATCACCGTCGCAGCCGTAGTCGAGTTGCTGATCAGATCCGTGACAGATTTGACGGCCTCGATGGGCGCGAAAGGGGCCTGGCGGCTTCAGTAGGAGGCGCGTTGGCTGGTGGGTTTGCGGGCAATGCTGTCGGTCGCGGGACACTGAGTACTCTTGTAGGAGCGGCAATTGGCGGCATCGGCGGCAGAGAGTTGGAGAAGAGGCACGAGAAGTAAGTGGAGATGATGCAGATGAGGTGGCGCGTTGCTAGGTTTCATGTTGAAGAAGCAGCATTGCGATTTCTTTTCCGAGTGTTTTACTAACTGTACTTTTCACAAACAGGAAAAAAGCGACGCGTGATCTATCTCGACCGGCAGAAGATCGTGAGCGGGAGCGGGAGCGAAGCCGTAGTCATCGTGGCAGTAGACGACGGGACGATTACTCTAGATCCCGGTCTCGAGACCGCCGCAAGGATGATGTCGAGTATGACAGCTTCAGTGAATCTGAGTCGGATTCAGATGGCCGTCGCAAGATCAGACGCCGTCGTCACGCCCGTCGTCCAGCCAGGCGCGATTCGGATGACTTCTAAACCAGTCTCCAGGATGGAAGACGATTGAAGGGAATGAGTGTATTTTCCCCTTAATACTTTGGACCGATAATACCTTGGAAGCGTATTTTGTTTCTTTGCACATATAACGATTAACGACCATGATCACCATTACGAAACGACGAGGCACGGATTACACTGGCTAGAAAATTTGCATGGGCAGGTGAAACAGGTAGTGGGTGGTTCTTTTGCGGGTCCATTCCCAGAGATTTCCCTGTTGAGTCGGCACTGTTTCCCCATGCTCAAGTCTTGGGCGGCAAAGAAGATTGTATTCATGTTCAAAAGCATGGGTCAGGGTTGTTAGCGGAGTAAGGTCCGGCGGGAGGATGGGAATCTTGCAATATCGATTTCTAGAGGATGGGCGCGTGGCATTGATGGATTGGAGTATTGTAGCAGTTAGAGCGAATTCATCATTCAAGCTAGAAGGGACCATTGAGTGCTGAGCAGGCTTGTGATGTTACAGGTGGGGGATCAAGGGATCTAGGTGTGTCTTTTTTGGTGCGAGTGGCAAAGGTTGATAGATGCGGAGAAGTGTGGCTACAGTGCCTCGAATTGGCGTTGCAGGCGGGCGAGATTTCCCACGTGTGCTCCCGCGGGCGGCGGGCTCGGGGAGAGCTTCTCGAAGGGTTGGAGAAGATGGCTAGAATGGGTTGGAAGGGCTAGAAGAACTAGAAGAACTAGAAGAACTAGAAGAACTAGAAGAAGTACCCAGACAGGGCGACAGGGCGCCAGGGCGTGAGAAAGCCCGTGGCCAGAGATTACGAGCTTAGAAGCCATCAGGGACCAGTAGTGGGAACCAAGGACAAACTGGTCCACCTGCTGGAGACTCTAACCTGATGGGCAAGGTGTCGCGAGGCGAAGGATACAATGAGAGACCCCCCAACGTCCAGCCCATCCAGCCATCTAGCCATCGTGCCAATTGTGCCAATTGTGCCATCGCCATCCAGCCCATCAGCGACCATGATCATCAGGACAAAGAGTGGCCGTTGCGGAGCCCGTACCGTTTCGGGGCGGGATCAGATTCCCGCCCGCGTCTGAGGTGAGGATGAGGGCACAATCTTCAGTGCGCAAAAGGCGCGACGTCACTTGGGGCCATCCTCATCCCGCCTTCACTTGTCGACTTTCTTTTTGATCTGCCCTTGCACTTTGCATACTCTTACACCAACCAACCCTCTCGCCCGTTTGCTGTCCCTCCATACCTATCATATCCACCGTTTGGGACCAGACAAGTCAGCCCCATTGCACGTTTAGATTGCAGGTTCAACACGTCCACCGTCGGGACGCTTGATTGCATATCTAGGTTGTTGGTGCGACCAACACAAAGACCACAAAACATTCTTTGGAGCCTTTCTCGCTCTTGCTCTACACTCTTCTGTTTGCCCTCTTCTTCTTCACCTCTTTCCTTCCTTCTCTCTCCTTCTAACCCCCTCTTCTCCCTTCCCTTACTTTCTCTCATCCCCCCCCGCGGCAACAGTAACCCCAACCTCGACCTGCTCTCACCCAACGGGGTTTCCACCCAGGTTGGTCTACTGCGGGTAAAGTCAACGCTCCGCCTTCCTACATATATGGGGTAATCTCCTCGACTTCCAACAGCAATCGCATCGGACATTTCATGTTATCCCAGCTATTAACGTGATTGCGCCCAGCATCTTCACAACAATCGTCCGCCCAACATGGTGTTTGCGCCTTGTTACTTCCTGGATAGACTCCCTCCCGAGCTCCGGCTCTCTGTATACGAATATCTCCTCGTAGCCAATGAGCCGATCAGAGGTAGAACACGACGAGACTTTGCGACCTATGGCCTTGATCTCGCCATACTCCGTGTCAATCGGCAAATTCACGAAGAAGCAAACTCGCTGTTTTATGGCAAGAATGGCTTCCACATCACTAGCGACCTTGCTGAAGACCACGACATGTCGAATCAGGTAGAGCAGAGACCAAATCGCGGCGCCCTCTCCCACAATATCATACCGGCATTCGACCCTCCTCTACACCCAAATACGTGGCCGCTTCTCCGTCACATCACAATTGACCTCTTATACTACAATAAGGAACCGGTTCCACTTTCCAGCGCGGCATCCCGCTGGAAGCCCGAGGACCCTGGCGCAGCAGCCTACATAAACGCTCTGACCCATCTTCTCGCAAAGATTGGCCCCCAATTGCTTTCTATGCGACTCTCGGCCGAGGTCTCAGAGTCCTTCTGCGCCCGCAAGTGCCTCGTCTCCTTCTTCATCTGCGACCGTGACCGCACCTTCGCCCGCGCGCTTTCTTCCTGCGGCAACATGAAATCAATCCCATTCAACTTTGAGTTTCCGGATTGCTATTTCCGTATCGAGGTTGAGCCGGACGTCTTCTTGACAAAGTCGATTCTGCTGCTGGCCTGCCAAGTCATGTTCTGTCAGAGTCAGGTCAGGATCGATACTTTGTTGGCGGCGTTTGAGGGAGGAAGGTTGAAAGCAATGCCAAAAAGAGAGAGGACCGACCTGACTCCATATGTCGGTCCGGCATGGCCAGCCAAGAAGGTCGACCCCCAACAATAATGTTGAAGAAGCCGTGGCCTCTTGAAGCTATGCATTCAAATTCTGGGGCATAGGGCTTCGCATTGGTTTTGGTATGAGCTAAATTTGACATGAGCTTTGGCTCTGATTCTGACGCTAGTGTTGGCGTTGGAGTTGACATTGACATTAGGATTGATATGATCTTTGGAATCAAGATTGATCACAAGGTCGGTATCGACATTGACATCGAAACCGGCATCATCATCATCGGCGCATCTCTGGAGTTCAGCATCAGACATGGCTTGGAAGTATCCCAGCCCGCATGGATCATGGCGCAAAGGTGTGTTATGAAAATGGTTATCAGCATCACTGAACGATGGTTGCATCAGCCAATCACGCGGTAAAATAAAAAGCAACCCCCGTGTATTATCTAGACAGCACTTTTTATTCTGCGTCGAACGACTGCATTACGAGTGGTATATAGATATCACGTCAGAGTAGTATAGCATTGCTAATGAGAACTCATGATATGATTGTGCTTGTTTTCTACTCGTGAGCTTTGGATGCTCCGTCTACTTCTACGTAAATTCGTAGTAGAGGAGGAAGAGACGTGAAGCCTCATGATCTCATATCTTGTGACGAACGGTTCTGAAAATGAGCAAGAGTAAAGCACATGCACTCCTAAATATAGAATGATAGAAACAAAATCAAATCCCTAAACTCAGCCTTTGCCCATTCACTCCCCGCCCACCCCCTCAATCCTCTCAACGCCAACGCCCACCTCAAAACTCCCCTCCCTCCCCTCCTCAACAGCACGCATAACCTCCTCTGCCCTCGTCGCAACCGCCCTAACCTCCACCCCAACACCCTCCCCATCCCCAGCAGCAATCTCCCCAAACCTCTCCCTCCAAAACGCCCACCTCTCCTTCCCAAACCCACTATCCCCCTTCCATAACGGTCCACCTCTAGTCATATCCGGCACCTTACCCCTACCATGCCCAGGTTCCACAACATCTTCTCTATCATAAACCTTCGCACCGAGGATGAAGATCCAAACAACAGCTGCGGGTATCCTAGCAGAAAGTTTCCCCCTCAAGGTGCCGGGGATGTGCACCTCGTGGGGTTTGTCATCATCTGTGATGGGTTCCTCGAGCGCGGAGCGCAGTGCCCAAATGGCGTAGAGATGGAAATCTTGGATCCCCGAGGCTGTCAGTAGGGCCAGGAAGGCGTTTAGATTCGTCCAGGCGTGACATTCGGGTTCTGTGTAGCCGGATCCGTGGCCGGGGGTGTCGTTGACACAGCTCCTTGTCACGTGTGCGAAATTGTGTAGGTCCGCGTAAAAACCGGTTTTGAATCCGGCCATGGGTTTGGGGTCTGGGTGCGCTTTTATAGATGCGAGGAGTGTGGTTAGGGAGGTCATTTTGGGGGATGTCCAGGGGGTGAGACGCGCGGTGTGTAGGATGCTTAGCCAGAGGTCTTGTGTTGTTGTGTATAGGTCTTGGTTGCTGGTGAGGAGGGCTGCGTCGATTGGGTCCAAGAGTAAGGAAAGGGTTTCTGAGAGTGAAGTTTCGCTGTTTAGATAGGCTTGGATTTGGGATGGAGTCTGGCTTTGCGGTGACGGTCGGAACCAGTCTCGTATCTCTGCGATGGCGGAGATTTGGCTGGGTTCGTCGTCGGGGTATTTGGAGATTGCTTCTTGGACTTTGAGGTTGGCTTTTTCTGTGCGGGGGTTGGGCATTGTGATGGTGTTGTTAGGGGTGGGTTTTCGGTGTCCTTTTTCGAGGAAAATTGTCTGTAAGGTTACTTCTTTCCGTTTGTGTGCTTTTTGTTTTGACGGGAGTTTGGTTTGGAGAGATATGGGTGGTGGTGGTTATAGATGATGGCTGTGGCGGTGCGTTGATCCTAACCCCACCCACGAGCCTCTTATCAGCCGTGTAATTGGAGGCCATGCAATATTAGACGGCACTTCATCCTACACGATTTTCACGCCTTCATTGCGTCTCCCGCGATTCAGAGACGAAAGATACATTCGGCGATGCTAAAAGACTGAATCATCATAAGTGCTGGATAGTTCATACACATACTATATAATTCTTAGGTATACGTTATTCTATTCGTTATTCGTCTAGGTACATAGTAAGTCTAACGTAGTAACAATATGCAACCTCTCTATAGACCAAAGCCTCTCTATATTCCTACCCGACAATTCGATATCTTGTCGCCTCCTCCCCCGCCTTCAGTAAAACCAAAGCCCGGTACCATCCAACTCCCAAACTCCTGATCCGTCTGACTGATCAACCTCTGTTCTCTGCGTAGGTATTCCGGGACGAGGAAAATTCCCTGCACAGGGAAATATACTGAGTTAAGTTCGCCTTTCTGAGTAGTTCCTCACTGTTTATGGTTTTGGTAGTCTTGGTTCTTGGGCATAGAATGTGACAGCGCCACCAGGGCGCAGCAATACGACTGATTTTATATTCATTCAATTAAGAAAATTCGTTGGGTATGCAAACCAGTGTAGATTTGTGGTGGTTGTTGTTGGAACTCTTCTGAGGTATTTCGGATCGGTTCAACGGCTTGGTTACGGGGTTGTCCTGAGGTTTAGGTCCAGAATGTAGGGTCGATGGTGATGATGCCTTTAATTAAACATAGGTTGCGTACTACACAGCTTGTGTGGAGGTGAAGTTGGAGTATCCGATCCCGATTTCTTTGGATATCGATCTCCAGATGTCGATTTAGCGCCACGGCATACATACAAGCAGGGATCTGGATCGATGGCGTATGATGCAGCAGAGGAGACGTTTGATCGACCGAGTCCGCGGAAGTCCTCAGGGGCATAGGCTATGATGATTTGGAAGGGGATTTCCCTGAACTAGAGGTGCCGGTTGCAGAGCCGGACGAGGAGGAAGATGAGGACTGGCTGCCTTGAGGGCTTCCGGTGGATGTTGTTGAAGATGGTGATGAGCCTGCTGAAGTTGAAGTTTGGTATCCCGATGACGAGGAACGTCCGTCATTTCCGGTGTGGAAGATGTGTGCAATGTTGATGTAAGGAGCCATTTGTACACTGGCTAGTTTTCCAGAGGTTGCTGTATTGGTTGTGATTGTGAAGAGCGTTGTAATTTGTCGATTTCACTTTAGACTTATCACTAGAAGTGCACTTTTATATATCTCTGGAGAACCCGGCGTGTCGTGGTTCTTCTGATGATGCGCACATCAGCGTTGTGCATTTCCCCTGTTGGTCTCGAATTGAGACTTGCAAAGCATAGGAGGGTGACGAAAGGGCGAGCATATCAAGATAACGAGGGTGATTTTTGAGTTGTTCACAGGAACGGATTGGGTTGTGGATAGTTCAAGTGCCGAAAGTGGACGAACTTGCCGAGAAGAGAAACAATAGGGCAGACACAAACTTGAAGAAAGATTGGGCTGACGTGATGCAAGATCCACAGGCTGCTCTGTTCATCGCGTTCAGTGGAGACGAGGCATAGATCTGTCTTTGTTAATTGTCACTCATTCGACACCCTTCTGAGGGGACCTCGCTGTTTTGCGACCCATTCGTTCTGAAACATACGTAGATTAGAGTCCGTGACAGCCTCGTATTCGATTAAAAGTCGCTTGCAACTGCCGTCCGGTACTACTTGCTAAACTCTTACTCGAACTCGACAATGGTCTTCTAGAACCGGCAGTGCCTCAAAGCTTATTATGCTCCCTTCGCTTCTTTATCCTCCTTCAGTCCCATTCTTTTCCACAGTGTCGGACTTCTACTGTCACCGAGTCCCAATATTTACACCCCGAGAGTCCGAAATTGGGTTAGTCGCCTGAGTCTAGTCTGAGTACGTGGGTGAACCGCGTAGATATACGAGGTGTTCTGGAACATCGGTCGCGCACATGGCATTAATCAATTAACCCGACAGCCAGACCTGTAACCTCGACATTGCAACCTTGCCAGTGTTTGGATCTTTTTCATATTTGGCTTGCGCTGCCATGTCCTTCTTGATGTATGATCCATCATCCGGCCAATACTCGACGCTACCAATGATTACGACTTCGTTGGCATTATCGCCAAAGGGATAAATCTTGACAGGCCGATGGACGCGCTTTGGAACACCGTTCCACATTCCCTCATGTAGAGCTCTGATTGCTAAAAGGTTTATGATAAGTATGATAGCTTGCATAGCCTGTGGAGAGAAATACCATCTCGTCCACGAAATTGCTGACCAGTAGGCACAACGAGGATACCATCTTCAGTCCAACATTCCGAGTATTCAACGTGTTTACCTTTGGTGTCTACTTGGGTGTAGTAGTGCCTGATGAATGTCTGAATGTCTGGGTCAAGGTTACATGCGGGAGGATACTCTGAAACATAAGGGTCGTCGGAGCTCATGTTGGATGTACTGTACACCAGGGTGCTCACTCAGATGGCATCGTTCCGACCACGCAGCGACCGGGCCCCGACTACATATGAAATGCCACTCGCCTTCCGACAAGCTAGTTCAAGCCTCACGCTTCTCATGGCCGGAAATTGAAAGACGGAGAGAAGAGTCCGGGTGTGTTATAGCGTGAAAAGCGCCACACTACGCTGAATCATTGCGGGGCTGTAAGTGCGGGGGACCTGACTGAGGTCGAAGTGGGATAATATCTTCCGCCCCTTCAACCAACCACAAAGGGCTGACCAGACCAGTGGTGGAGCTGAAGGAGTGCCATGGGCTTGTGTTCCTTTCGTGGGAAATCAAGCGATAAAAGTACTGTTCAGCTTTGCAAGGAGTTGACCAGTTCCTAGCTACAAATACTTACCAAATGCTGTAAGAATGGCTTACTATTGTCAACTAGCTCCACGCCTGATCTGCCATGTGCAGAAATGGCACACTTCAATGTAAGGAACTCCATCGTTTCTAGGATATGAGAGGTTCAGATACATATCCGAGGCTAGTCCATAAACTATCTGCCATTCTTGGGAGATGGAGGAGCCTAGGGGTACAAAAACCCAGGGTCCGCCTCGTGCTACTCCGCGCCTGGCATCCTCCAGCTTCTTCAATTCGCACCTGTAAAGAACCTCTACCTCACAATGGCACCCACTGGAAACCATGCGCTTGTTTACGGCGCGTCCGGCATCTCAGGCTGGGCTATCGTCAACGCGATCTTGAATGGCTATCCATCCAAGGATACCTTCTCCAAGGTCTCTGCCCTGGTTAACAGGCCGCTGACACGGGAGATGGCTCTCTGGCCTGATGACCCAAGATTACAGATTGTTTCCGGTATCGACCTCTTGAAGGGAAGTCAGGAAGAACTGGACAAGCAAATTAAGGAGAAGGTCAAAGATATTGACACTGTCACTCAGGTATACTTCTACTGTAAGCGACCTCGCGACACTGGTACAAATGCAGGAACTTACGGATTGCGCAGCATATAAGCAAGACGATGACAACGATCGCGAATGCAAGACCAACGAAGCAATGCTCGAGCGTGCTGTTACTGCCGTCGAACACTTGTCCCCGAAGCTCTCTTACGTTGTGCTCCCATCCGGAACCAAGATCTACGGATGCCAGATGCTTGACAAATTCCCCTTTGCAAACGACTTACCTCTGAAGGAGACACTTCCACCAATCCCAGAACCAGCTCTCTCCCAGCTCTTCTACTATAACCAAATCGATTGCTTGAAACGCATTTCAAAGGGAAAGAACTGGAACTGGTGTGAAGTTCGGCCAGACAATATCATCGGGTTTGTGCCAAACAACAACGCATACTGCCTTGCGCAGACACTTGCATTGTATCTTTCGTTATATCGGGCGATCGAGGGCGAAGGCGCAAAAGTTCCGTTCCCAGGAACTGCAAAGTCGTGGAAGAACAAATACAATGAGTCGCCCCAAGATATGGTCGCGAATTTCTCCATCTATGCGTCGTTACACCCAGAAAAGACCGCTTCGCAAAGCTTCAATGTCGGCGGCCAAGAGGATACATGGAGTGGAAAGTGGCCTGTTATCGCCGAGTACTTTGGCCTGAAGGGTACGGGACCTGAGGAGAACTCACCACAGCCTGGAGCCTACATTGCACAGCACAGGAAGCAATGGGATGAGCTCGAGGCAAAGCACAATCTGAAGAAGGGATCCGTGGATAGCGACATAACCCACCAAGGTTTCCAGGTAAGCATCGCAAATTCTTGCATTTCGAACGGGACCTAACGCATTAACAGTACTACATCATGACAATGTTCGATTTTGACCGACAGATGAGTATGGAAGCATCGCACAAGGTTGGTTACACGGAGGAGATCAGAACACCAGAGACATGGAAGATTGCTTTTGACCGCATGAGGAAGGCCCGTGTCATTCCATGAGCCCTTTTTCCCATCAAGGAAAGTGTTTGTAAATAGTCATCGATCTCTCTCGCGGGTGGAGTTTGGCAAGATGCAAGTAGTAACTCAGTGCCGGGCGACCTATACTCCAAATGGTTAGAAGAAGATCGCAATTCACTCAATCACCGCCATGCGGCCCCCTGAACAATTCGGCAATAATGGGGAAATGTTGTCTGGAGATAATCTCTCTATCCTCCACTTTTCATCAGAGCCTCAGACAATGCTTAGCAGCTGCAACGCCACCTTGTGTTCCCACGCCTCCCTCCCAACGCTATTCATAGCTCAGGCCCCCAACTGCGACCCAAATCGTAACTGATCCGGCGTATGACGTATCCCGAATCCAAGACTAGGAACCCGGGCAGTGCTGGACTAGCACTACTTTGGTCAAAATCTTGCAAGACCCCCGAGCCTCATCATCATCGCCTTTCCCGTGTATGGAAATGGCCCATAGAACGGGAAGCCTCAAAGTTGGTAACTGAGATCTGCTATAAGAAACTGACAAGACCGAAGAAAGCTAATCATTGGAAGGAAACCCAAACTCTCCATCGCAATCGCCATCGCCATCAAAAATCTCTCCTTCGTCAAAAATGTTGAACTTCAGTGTTCGGCTGTTGCTGCCAGTCGCGATCCTTTCGCTTTGTGAGTAGTGTTCCCGTCAAACCCCTAATGCAAGTTTCCGGATGCGCATCCTTTACTCCGTACAAATTCTAGATTCTGAACATCTCTGTAAAAGCCAAAAGTTAATATCCATCATTTAGTCCTTCCACTCATTCAGAGCCTTCCCGCCGCCGCTCACAATGAGCTTCCCACGACCGTAAAGCTAAACGTCCTCCCCCTAGGAGACTCAATTACTTTCGGCTGGCAACCAGAGCAAAGGGAAGGTACAAATGGATACCGATATCAACTTGCGAAGAGGCTCGCGGGCCACCAGGTGGACTTCCTAGGGACCCAGAAATCCGGAACCATGCAAGACAACGACAACGAGGGCTACCCAGGCGACAAGATCCAACAAATTGCGGACAAGATGGGTCCAGCTCTTGACCAGGGACCAAACATCGTATTGCTACATGCCGGAACGAACGATCTCACTCCCCAGAGCGATGAGGCGTCGGACAAAGATGCGCCAAACAGGCTCGGAAAGGCGATTGATCAGGTTCTCGCGGTACGCCCTGATGCTATCGTCCTTGTCGCAAAGATCATCCCCGCAGAAGAGCAGGTCAAGCAGAGCAAGATTGACACCTACAACGATGCTATTCCGGCTGTTGTCCAGAAGAGAGTCGATGCCGGATCCAAGGTCCAAGTTGTTGATCATTCTGTTCTCACGCTTGAGGAATTGATTGATGGAGTCCATCCGTAAGTTTGCCAACTGCCATGTCGTTTTCTGAATCATGCTAACAGTTTGCACAGCACCGATGAGGGTTATGCCCACATGGGTGACATTTGGTACGAGGGCATCGTCGCCGCTGCATCCAAATTCACCATCTCTCCATAAATAAAGTCAAAAAAAAGTAGAATCAAAGTTTTGGAGATAGGAATCCGGATGCATGCCGAGATTTCTAGATGTCCAATATGTATAAAATCCGGATGGTCGGCTGCCCGGCATGTCGGCCACGCGCCTCTCTGGGGTGCATAAGTGGGACTGTTGGATGCATCTGGGATGTAAATATTAACGGTGTTTATGATTGGTTGCAACAGTTATAATCTTGCATAGATTTCGGCTTCGGTTAGTTATTGGGTATATACCAGATACATTATGGATATAGAATATTGTTACCACCACCCCATTGCTCAACTTGAACTTGCGAATATGGAAGTTGGATCTACTAATCACCACAGAACCCATGATGAGCCGAGCCCAGTATATTATAAACTCACGGACTAATCACCATCTAACGCTCAAAAAAGAGCCGGTATTCCAATTGGCGGTTCTCCTCTAGATTGGTCTGGTACGTCTGGATGTTCGGAGAATCGACGGATTTATGACTCAAGCGGGAAAGCCTCCCTTCGGCACACGATTCATTCCATTTCGATCTCTTCGACTGCTACTGGTCCAAGGGGATGCCGCCCTCCGCCGAAAAGCACCAGAATGCGGGGTTCTACAGCACTACACCACGCTACTGTGCCTTGACACATCCACCATCAAGCTTCAACAACGTGACCTGCTGCAACAAAACCGCATTATCTCTAAATATCTACACGTGAGAATCGTCTGAGTGATGAAAGACCACACCTGTACATAAAGCCCATACATAACCACCTACAAACTTGATATTGGAGATTATTTTGCGATTTCAACACTTGATCAGCACACCTGGATCGCGGCAACAGTTCGCCAAAACATATCCGTCAACGGCACCTCAGGGCTGGATAACGTAGGCAACGTAAGGGCTAACTAACCCACACAACCCCACGAAATTCCCAACCATGCCCGATAATTCCACCTGTTCTTGGTGGCGTCCCTAGCGCCTTTCGTCCCTGTGACCACTTGAAATGGGTATATTTCAAGCGGACGTGGCGGCCCTTTTTTGAACTTCTGTTCGTCTCTTTGAATTGTTGTGCGCTTCGCTAGCTTTTGAGGGCTTGAATTGTCGGTTTTTGTGTCCCTGGTACACTCTTGTTTGTGATACCGTTCGTTTTCCTGGCCTGTTGAGAGAGGTTCACATTCAAGGTCTTTTGTGGTGAAGTATGGGTTTCTTTGACGAGGATCGAGTCCGGCAGCTTGCCATTTGGACACCAATTGCTGTGTGTGTTTCCGAGTTTGTTATAGCAATTCGCGTCACTGATATGTTTGGCAGTTTATAGCATACTTCTTCGTCCAATCTGTATACCGGCTTACCTTACACCCACTCGCCAAATACCCAGGTCCGATATTATGGCGCATATCACCAGTCCCATCTATCATTTCGCTGCTACAAGGTCGAATCTCGTTTGACTACAAGGTCTTGCACGACAAGTATGGTCCTGTTGTTCGTGTTATGCCCAATGAGCTCTCTTTCAACACTGCAAAAGCATGGGAGGATATCTATGGCCACCGCATCGGTCTTCCGAACATGGACAAGGATCCCATTCACGTCGGTGCGGTCGAGGCTATTCCTGGTGCAACGAATTTGACCATGGCTCCGGATGCGCATCATGCTAGGCAAAGGCGAGCACTTGCCCATGCGTTTAGCAAGCAGGCACTGCTGGAGCAAGAACCGATTCTTAAGGGATACGTCAATCTGTTTGTGCAGCGTCTGCGGGAAATGGCACATAAGGGCGAGGCAGCCAACATGGTGTCCTGGTTCAACTTTTGCACGTTTGATATCATTGGTGATTTGAGTTTCGGCGAGCCTTTTGGGTGTTTGAACGATGGTAAGAACAACATAAATAAACTTTTGATTCGTTAGTTGACGATTTCTAGGCGAGGGCAGCGAATCCGCAAACTGGGTAGTCTTGATCTACGAATCGATCAAAGCCGGCGCCCTCGAGCAAGCGACGCGCCGTTTCGCGACCCCGGGGTCCTTTGCTCAGCGTTTCTTCCTCTGGTGCATTCCCTCCATCATCCGGGAGCGTCGGTACAAGCATCTGAAGAACTCGACCGAGAAGACTATTCGTAGGATGAACACCAAGACTGAGCATCGTGACTTCATTTGGTATATTCTTAAGCAGCGTGAGAAGAAGAATGAGGTCTCGGATGACGAGGTTATTATGAATGCTGCGCTCTTTATGTAAGTCAATAGTTTTGCATATTCACCCATACAACATACTAACTTGATGTCCAGCGTTGCTGGTAGCGAAACTACTGCCACTGAGCTTTGCGGCCTGACAAACTACCTCCTCCGCAACCCGGAGACCTTTAAGAAGCTGAAGGATGAATTACGCGGCGCTTGCAAGAGCGAAGCCGACCTCAACATGGACATTCTGGGCAATCTACCCTTCATGAACGCTTGTATTGAGGAAGGTCTACGAATCTTCCCGCCAGTTCCAATTGGCCTTTTGCGCACTGTGCCCAAGGGTGGAAGTATAATCGATGGACATCACGTGCCTGGAAATGTATGCCCTCAGCTCTATTACTACCTAACCTCTCGAGATTGTGGTACTGATATATATCATTAGACGTCTGTATGCGTAGCAAGCTGGGCCGCCGCGCACTCCCCCGCCAATTTTGCCAACCCCGACTCCTTCATCCCAGAACGTTTCCTCGACACACCAGACTCCAAGTCCCGCTACGGCAACGACATCAAGAAGGCCGCTCAGCCCTTCTCTCTAGGTCCCCGAGGCTGTATCGGCCGCAACTTGACATATGTCGAGTTGCGCTTGATTCTAGGCGCGCTGCTTTGGAACTTTGATCTCGAGTTTGCGGATGGTGCGCCGCTTTGGAATCCTAGAGAGGAGTTTAAGGGGCTTCGGGCGTATAATACTTGGGAGAAGAGTCCGTTGATGGTTAAGTTGACAGATATTAGGAAGACGCCTGCTTGATGTGGGGATCAGATTGAGGATGGGAGGGGGTTAAAAGGATATTGAGCGGTTTGTCATGGAAGAATCATGATTGAATGATGGGAAATGCATGGAGGATCACATTTTTCGGAAGTGTTTTTACGAACAGCAAACGTAGAGAGATTATGACAGCTGATCAGCTTTGTCTCAGCGTAGCTAGCTATCTAGTATCTATGAACCGTCAAATACATCAAGTCCAATACTTACTTATCTCCTTGCAAGACACACACAGAAGACTTCCAACACCGACCGCTCTAAAGCTACTAATTTCCAAACTTCACATGCGTGTTGAGCACTCCTTCCCCTTTCCCAGCTCACGTCATGAACCAGGGACGCGAACGGTAAGTTCCAAAAAATTTCTCATCTATACGAAGTAATATTGGTGGAGCGGAAATTTTCCTCTGCGAAGCAGTTTAACCGGCAGCAAAGCATGCATGCATGGTGGATCTTCGAGGACGTGCGCTATGGCAGGGTACAAAATACATGGACCATGAAGTGAGAGAGGGTGAAGTTCTGTTCGTTTTGTAGGGAGGAATGTAGAGGGTGTTTTGTGGTGTGATGCGATAGATTGAGGATCGGGGGGAGCAGTCCCACGATGTTCTTTATTCATCTCCACCATGCCATCCATGGCCAGCGCGTCACATTCGACCCCAGACCCGGTCTGTGGAAGTGAGCACGAACAGCAGATTACATACATACATAACATAGGTACGTACATATTTCCACCCCCCCCCCCCCCCCCCCGTAAAACTCCCATCGAGACTTCATTCCCAGGCGGGCACGGGCTCGCAAACAGGGTGTTTCCGTAGTGTTCGGAAACTATGTCTGGACTCTGGACGTCCTAAGACCCTTGAAGAACGGAGTACACAGTACCTGGACAGCTATCTAGGCAAGATAGGTAGGTAAGGAGCTTTCCGTGCGTGCGTGTGCTTTTTAAACTTTGACACGCACAGCGTGCGAGGTGCCCCGTGTCTGGCGAAATGCACCTGCAGGCCAAGATAACCTACAACCCCTGTGCCTGTATCGGAATGTGCTCTTTTTGGCACCCCGGTTCGCTGGGGGGGTATAAGAAGGCTTTTTTGTGTGGATTTGCGAGGGTTTCATGGTAGGTGGGGAGGTGTGATGGGCTGTAACAGTACTATATAGTAGATGTGGTGAATGATGGTATGGGATGAGATGAGACGAGACGAGATGTGGGGAGTGTTTGGTCTTTCATCGGCAGTGGATTTTCGATTAGTTATTCAGTAGATTAGAAGGCGTAATGAGGAATATCGAATCAGCTCGTGTAAAGCTGTAATGCATAGGGGCGTTCGCGTGTGGCGCTCGCCTTGTAATATGACAGAAACTATATGTACAAAAAAAACTCCCCCATGGCTGGCGTCGCTATTGTGGCTGTCCTCTTGACGGAGGBGCTAAATMCCCGCCGTTTTGGCTAGCCGATGACTCCACGGTTGATTGAGGAGATCCTGCTGCGTTGGATCTTAGCTCAGTTGTGCTGTGAAGCTCAACCTCCTTTTGGATGTAGATACCCTCTTCAGGGTCGTTCCGACTTTTCTTGGTGTGAAGTGAACTCAGTCGTTGGCTGAAGGTGCCAGTCTTGCGTGTGCCGCCTCTTGAGGTCAGTAGATGTGGTACAACCTTCTGGATGAGCGGCCGTAGTGTTGGTAGACATGCGCAAAGGATTCCGCAATTCAGTTCCACCACAGACCAGTATGCTGAGGGTGCGTTGTCCCAGAATGGATCGTGGGTATTGATGCCCTTGTGTAAGGTGGTGAGACGGATAAGAGAAATGACGCAAGTGCTGGACTCATTAGTGACTCGAAAAGTCGAGAGTCTATTGCAAACTTACAAGAACCCTAAGCAGAAGAGGCCAAGAAGGAGGTACTTTTGTTTGCGCCCGATCTGCAATTTGATGACAGGAACTATGGGGATAAGGAAAATCATGAAGTCCGTAAGAATGTTCATGGACGATGTGAGATACCTAATAACACAGGTTGCATCAGCACGGCGCCATCATCACTGATCACTGTACTCACCACACAGGAAGGGTATATATGCATTTTCCGGTCATGCTTGGTATGATGGTCGTAAGCGGAATACAGGAGAACCCAACCACAAATCTGGCGTTCATGTTAGATCGCATTCACGGTGGAAACCGGGTGATTCATACTCTTGAGTGATGCCCCATGCAACAATGCCGAGAAGGAACCAAAAGCAGACTTTTTGAATAATCGCATTAGGAAACAGACGCCGATATTGGATCAGAAACGAGATTTTCGTTAACGTTTGCGCGGCATTGTAGATTATGATATTTGAATAAAGACACTGTTGATTGTCAACACTGACTAGATTGTATTTTCACGAAGAACTAACCTTCAATTGCTTGATACCGTCTGCTTCAGGGACAAATTTGGTGTGTTTTCCGAGACCGTATACAACCTCTGATACTTGTCAGTAAGTCTGTGAGGCGATGGCGGATTCAAGGGTACACACCGAGTATTGTAGTGATGGACACAGCAATTGCGAGAATCTGAGCAACACCAATAGTCGCGTCATCAGGGCCGACGATACCAAGAATGCGACTTCGAGTGTAAAGCCTCAGGATAACACTTGTAGTAGATAGGACAACGAAGATGACAGAGAGGGCGTAGATCATAGGACCTTGCGACTCTGCCGCCAAAGCAGCATCGCTCTGAGCCATTGTTGAAGCTCGGATGTAATCCGATGCTTCTTCGAATAGCAACAGGATGTCGATATCTTTTTAAGACCTGACCCGAGCGCAAGGAAACAGGGCAAGATATAGGTCCCCCATATCTTAAGACGCTTTCCTCGTGCTTGGGGTACGGGGCACGGAGCAGGACCACTTCGCCTCCATTCACAAAACTGGTAGTGCCTCGTCCGGCATCCCTGCAGCACAAAACGTAGCTTCAAACTTAATTTCAATGACATTTGCCTGGATCTGCACGAGGTTCGAGGGTTTTGGGGTGCGGGGTTCCCGGCTGAATCATGTCCTCACATATATCCAACCAACTGCAGGTGTGTAGCGAGAGCGGTCAGGGCCCGTTGTTGAGTCCAAACTTACAGGCGGAAATGACGCAAGCCCACTTCATCGCAGGTTTTCTTCGTTGCAAGAATTCTTGATGGTTGCAGACACCATGACCCTTTGCGAAGCGTCTTGCCAGACTTCGTCACCTGCATATATGGGTGATGGTTATGGTTCCCGCTAAGCGTGAAACTTTTCAAGCTCGAGGCGTGGCTCCGCTGATCAAGGTACAGACTCGGTGCGCCCTGAGTCCTAGCGTTACAGTTCTGCTGCTGTCAGTCCTTTAACGGAATGGTACCTGTTGCGGCGAAGGTTCTTAGGTTTCGTATTCGTGGGCTTCTCGATTAAGGTGCGGTCTAGTCTTTGGTTGCATTGTGGTGATGAATCTTAGCTCCGGCACATAAGCAAGGGAGTAAGGGTCTCGCTAATGATAGGATTTAGGAAGTACTACGGGATTCCTACTGGAGGATCCATTCGTGGAGTCGAGATTGGAGTGATGGGCAATCTGTCTACACGTGCGCCAAGGTGAATTGACAGCTAGGCGAAGCTTAGCTAATTCCCGTGCGGTTCCCCTCAAAGATCCTCAACACCAGCAATCTAGTTGCCGTCAATCTAACTGAATCACCATTAAATTTCCTTTTCCGAATGATCGGGCGTTCGGATTTGTTGAATCGCGATTTTGTACCCCATCTCTTGCGAAAGCATAGATCGGACGATTATGATCAGTAGCCAGACAGACCTATCGGAAAGCGCGACCTGAATGAAGAGGCAACAGAGTTCAGACATATCAGCCACTTACTCACAGTTAACCCCAGACCCGGTCGGCGGTCGCTGATGAGCTTCCTACTACTGCAGGTATGGCCGTTACTTCACCGTGTGACAGCTGTGAAGGCCAGGATCCATGAGTCGTAGCCGCACGCCACATGCTCAAAAGGCCCCGGATCTGCGTTGGCCTCAGTTCAGATATGGTGTCGAATATTCCACCACGAACTTCGGCCGAAGTGACGAGTACAGCGAAACTTTGATTTGCCAATTTCGATCGTGATACTTTACCTGCTTCCAGATAATGTCTTGGTTACGGCAATGGAAAGCGCCCACAGAGCTAAAGAACAATAAGGTTTGTTCTCCGGTGGCCTTACACAGCGTGTTCGGACTAATGAACTTGGCACAGAAAGTGCTACTCCACAATTTCAACTCGTGATCGTCGTACAAAACGTTCAGTGGCTCGAGGACCCACGCGAATTCCAGGGTATAGCGAAGCCCATGCTTTTCAGCATGATTGAGACGCTGTATTACGGTCTGGAGCGAAAGAGGGCTTCGAAATTTCACACAAGTATGCCAGGTACTTGGCCAAGCCCCTGTGCCGGCTCCTATAATCGCAAATTATCCGTTGAACTTGGACACGGACCGAGGAGCCGTCGCCTTATAACGGACAACGGATATTGCTATTGAGTTCTAAGTCATCGACGTGCACTCCATTCTATGGTGACTGTATGAAGTATGACTAGTCAAAGTCTCTCTGCTCATTGCCAAATCATCAGTATCTCCTCGGCAGCGACATCCCATGTCTACCTCTTTCTTCTTCATCAGACGAATCATCTTCAAACACAATCGACACTCTGCTTTCCAAGACGAATCTTTCCTCACTTTCCTTATCCACATCATGTTCAACTTCTTGAGTGACATCAATCATATCCCTTTCTCTTCGTCTCCTTCTCATATAACATGCATCGAAAACGACAACGAGCGCAAATGTAAAGGCGAGCACCCCGGCTACAACTCCAATTCCAATCTTTGCTTCATGGCTTAGCCCATGACTTTCCTTCGCGACTGGGGCTGGTAGAATAGAAGTTGCCGCAAGCGCCGTCGACTGAGTACGCGTGGAAAAGTGCATCCCATCGGTGGAGGCAGGCACTGGAATAACCGTGAAGGAGCTTGAGGTGTACGTGGTCCCTTCCACAAACAATGATTGTGGTATCATCGAGGGTCGGCGGGATGAAGACGCCGTCGAGAGATTGGAAAATGGCGTTCTACTTGTAGGGCCGAAGACGCAATGCTGTTAGGTGTAAGTAGACCCGCCCCTTTTGAAGGCTCTTCTCCATGGAAATGCGCACCGAGCAGCTACTTTCTGTTGCCACTACGATCCCATACACCGCCCATACATCGTTCGAGCTCAACATCGCAAGAACAAAGACACAGATTGACGAGACCGCGAAACCCAACATTCTCGGTGGTCGGAAGTACCTATCTCTCACAAGAACGTTGCAAAAGAGGGGAAATCTAGTCTATATGTGTGTCCTTGCTTTCACACCGAACAACACACGGAGTAGTATTTCAATGCATGGTGAACCTGCAGTAGTACCATGGAGACGTTCGCCCGGGAGACCCGCCGCATCCTTTGGGCACAGCGCATCCAAAACAACATAGCACGAGACAGCCAACTAGGCTTTCTAGTACCATGGTGGAGAACGTCTCTGCGCCCTTGCGTGGGTTATGTGCCATAAGCAACGTCGGCTTACCGTTCGCTGATCCCTTTCGTCGAGGAATGGAAGGTGCCTTGTTGACCTAGCAGCACATTGATGTACGACATCTGCTGTGTAACCACCAACGGCGCAGATCATTGACCTATGGTCGGTTTCACCACTGCAGACCAATCAGCCAGACCAGGCCTGTCTCCTCAGCTTAACTTGATCTGATGTCTTCACTGAGCCTTACATACCCCCATTTCCATCTTCCAATCATTCGAATTTACCAGCGTAAAAGACTTTAGCGTTGAAGTGTATCGTGTACAACCTGACTTTGGCAACTTCATTATAGAATGCGGCCGCTTACAAACACATGTCTGAGACGAAGGATCTGTGCTAATTATTCATCATAAACAATTGCTCGGCCTGGACTATTCAGAAATATGCTTAGTCTGTATTGATAGAAGAGAAGGCGACGACATCAGTCCCATGGAATACATCAAAAGTTTTTCTTTTATGTGCCTGTAGGTCACCCTCCCGTACAGTCATACTCATTGTATGTTGGGCTCATACGCTCGTACCCACCATTGGTCTAAGTAAGATAGTGCAACATTTCTTAAACTTTCATGACCCCCAGTGCAATTCTATTCTACTATGATTCTAGAATCTCTTTTTCTTCTACTGGATCTTCCGACTCGAATCTTACGATGGTGTGTTCGATCACCGTGATAATAATATTGAGCTTTGGCTGAGCGTAAATGATTTCTTTTCTATCCTTTCTTCCGCCATCTCTTGCCGATGATATTGGCAATCTCATCGCAACTAATTGAGAGAAGACATTAAATTATTCAAATAGAGAGTGGAGGGTGGGGAAACTCAGAGTCACGTTCGTCTCGTCTCAGTGAAAGTGTGGCACTGTGAGTCCCGTGCCAGTGCAACTATGACGCAGTCTCCAGCTTCACTTTCACCTTAGTAGGAGCGTGCTATACCGTGCAGTCTGTTACGGTCATTGGTGTCCTCGCTCACCTGCATTATGTAATTTCGACGGACGTTGTTCTCGTGAGACTATTCCCAACCGCTCTTGTCTCTTCTCTTTCTCTCCGCTCCAACACTTTCCTCTCCAACTCGAACACAACTTCCTTTACCACACAGCCCTTCGCATAGAGGACAAAATCTTCGCCCCGCCTCAGCTATGAGGGTTCTCGCACTCGTTCCGGCGTTGCTCGCCTTAGCCGCAGCGCTTCCTGCGACAACCGTCAACCCCGCTCGGAAATGTGAGTGAAGTTTCGAGTCTGACCTCGAACTTCGCATTGACAGTTCATAGTGGCAGAATATGCTGAGCCCCAGTCGGCAGCTCGATATGATACTATCTCACAAATTCCTGGCCACCACAGCCCTCGTCCGACAGCGGTCAAATTAAATCTTCCGTTTGTGCATGGAGGCATTGCAGACAATTTCGAGACTGTTCGAGTACGAAACGATCAGGACTTGGCTCTTCGCAACGTGGAGGGCAATTATGAAGAAGTTGCTCAAGGACGGTCAGCTGTGGAAACCAACCAGCTTCATCAAGAAATTCAGCGCGGATCTCCAACGTCGGTTGATCGCACCCCTACGCCTGTTCAGGTTGGAGACACTGCCGACAAATATCCTACCCTTCATGTCACACTTTTCACCCAAAAACAGCATGTCGGCTTCTTAGTGGGACAGAGGCTTTATGATAAGGTCATCGAATGTCTTAACCTCATATGCGGTAGGGAAAAGACTGGATCTGGGTCCGAAGTGTGCGGGACAAACAAGGCGTTTGACAGCTGCAAGATCGACCAAATCGCATATGAGGCAAAAGGAGACCATTTGGCCTATAACTCAAACGTATGGGTCCATGTCACGGGGGCCCATTTCCCCGCTGAGGGCATGCGCGAACTTCTGATGGAGCAAGCTGCTGCGGCGTTCAAGATTGCATCTGAAGATGCCAAAAACTGCTACGACGTTAAGCTTGATAAGATCAAATTCAATATGTGCAATGTCATGAACAGAGTCGAAGTGGCGATTGAGAACGGCTGGGGKGGAAAGGTCGAGTTGAATGTGGAACTTGCATTTAACACGCCCACCGAAGCTGGCAAGTTCGACTGCGTCGCCATTATCGAAGCCAATGAGAAATACATAGACGACCATACATATCTGAAATTTGCGAATCTCCTACAGATCGACTCACAAGCACTTTTCCGGCAAGTGAATTGTGAGCACTATCGCCCACCTGTTATTCCACCCCGCATTGGTGGGCATGAACAGGGAGATACACATCGGAGAACGGATATGGACCTCGCCAGATCAGCCATCAACACTGGACGCTCAATTAATAACCCTTTCGTCAATACTGCAGTGGGGAAAGGTGTCTTGCCTACGGACGAAGACTCAGATGCCCCCACAGTATCCTTTAACAACGAACACGGCACCAAAGATCCTTTCATTAATGTCAGGATGGGGAATTTTAAGACGCATGTTGGACTAATCCGTGGCTTCGAGCTGACCGAGAGAATGGCCAAGCTTCTCGACAAAATGTGTCCTCCCGGAAAATCAGGATTGCAGACGAAGCAAGTCTGTGAAGCTGACACGGGGTATATTGAAGGCGTCGGCTATCACGATAAGTTGGGTTCTTACAAAACCGGTTCACACCTCGGACTGTTTATCGAGAGCGCGTCCTGGCTACCTGGATACGATGGCGTACGCGAGGCCTTGATTAAGACAGTTACCCAGGTCTTTGGTATCATGTCTAGGGATGAAAAGAACTGCTTCGATGATACAATCAAGGGCAAGTTGTACAAATTTTGTCGCATAGGCCACTATGTAGATGTGGATATCTCCGCCGGGAACTCTGGGGGTAACGGAGGCGGAAATCTCAATGTAGAGGTCTACTACGAGAACCCAACTACGGGAGGAGCTTTTGATTGTTACGCGGTCCAAGAGGCGGTTGCAAACTACCTCTCGGGCAACATAAACGAGTTCAAGTACGCCCTTAAGGTCGACAATATGGCCTACAGTGCGAATTGCCCAGATAAGACGGTCACCCGCCGCTCTATCGATGCTCGTGAGCGTGGCCTCTTCGTCTCAGTGTAACTGCAGAGGAAGAAAAAGAAGTAGATTAGATGGATGCCAGCCCTGAGAATCTTAGTAGGAAATGAGACAATAACCCAGGCCTTTAATTGAGGGCGCTGGATACATGGCAGGATTAAGTGGGTGATATTCTGAGAAGCATCGAGCAGAACCTTCATCGGGGGTAAATACTCCTGGAAGTTGCTTCCCAGATATTGCTTTACTTCATTTCATGCAATGGAATCACTCTCCCTTCTGGTCAGGTAACGGAATCATGAAATATACCAGTTTCTTCGTACGTGAAAGATGCAATAGTGCCGGCCCCTGAGCTCCTTGCGCCATTCAATGAGTATAATTGTGACTGTGATTTGAGAAGTTTAATATGCCACCCTGATAGCAACTGCGCAGGAGAACTCTTGCAGTGTTCAAGATGGGGCGAGTTCGTTATCGCCGACAAGTGTCTGGTAGAGTGTTTCTATTATTAAATGCTGTAAACAATTACATCAGACCAGTTTCGTTTGCATCGTAGATAATCACCAACACACACGCTTCCATCCAGGCCCAGAATATCTCAAGCTGCCACGCGAAAGTCTGGCTGAGCCTCAGCCCTTCAACAAGTCAACAGTTCCGACAAGAGAAGACAATCAAGCATCAACCTCAACCTCCTCGAACTCAACATCAAAGGGATTCTTATCCGAGTCCAAGACCCAAGAACAAACACCAGACCCACCGCAAGACCCCGACATATTCTCCCCAACCTTAAACGTCGCTCCACCCGTAAACTCCTTTCTAAACGCACCACCCGTCGCCGTCTTCTCAGCACGTCTCGTAAACTTGACTTCAAAGCTCGAAATCGCGAAATCAGACGTCTCCAGGATTTCCATGTACCAATAGCCGTTACCGGAGCCGCCGGAGCAGGGCCATATGTGGTTGAAAGGTTTAGTGTTGCGGAACCAGATTGCTTCGCAGAGGCCGCTGTTTGTGGGACCGGGGATTTGGACGTCGGCGCCTTGGGCGTCTTTGCCTAGGGTGATGGTGTTGGGGTCTGTGATGTTGGCGCGGATGAAGGAGAAGGCGTCAGAGCCGGGTCGGCCTGAGGGGGAGTAGGTGTTTAGGCGGGTTAGTTGCCAGGGTGAAGAGGTGTCTTGTTGACGGGGTTGGAAGGGAGCCGATAGGGCGCTTGTGGCCAATGCCAGGGTTACGGCGAAGTTGGCAAGGTACATTATGGATTGATTATTTTCGTTTATTATTATATTTTATTTGGATGGTTGAAGATGGAGATGGGAATATTATTATGGGTTGGGGTAGCGACTGTTGTTGAGCGGGTGAGCGAGTGTATGGAGTGAATATGGGAACTGACGAGGAACTGTGAAGAGAAAAAAGAATGCCCCTCCCAGTCCCCTTTATGTTATTTAATATCTCGTTGGCATGATGTAAAAAAGCACTTTTCAAGTTCCCTACCTACAGGAGTCAAGGTCCATGTCCTCCTAACGGTGCCGCACTACCAATACAATCCCAGGCTTCTAGACCCGACAGGGTAACGTTCGCTAAATATAGTAAGATCGGCACCGTTTAACCTTGTTGTCTTCCGCCGCTTCGCGCTCGCGATGTCACCTCGTGCCTCCCCCTGACCAGATGTAGTCTCCTTTTCGCTCGTATTGTGGCGGGCGATGGAAGGCAAGTTCGGAGGTTAGTTCGGAGGTTAGTTGATTAAATCACTCCACGAAGTCGATACGGACGTTGTGAAACGAGAATTTGTGGGGTTACCAGACGGTGGATTGATAGCCAGCGCACCACATACGTAGGAGCGCCGAGTTCTGTATACCTGTATATCTAACGATTTGATTTCGTAGAATGTACTCGTATTCGTTTTGTGGGTGTCACGGAACTGTGGTCTTCTGTGCTTCCATGCTCGCTCAATAATATCCTATTCGAGCCCGGCGAGCCTCGCGAAGGCGGTCCATGTGTAGTGAAGAGAAAAGGGTTGTTCGATTTTATCTACTCCTGGACATTGTTAATGTCGGCGATGTTGAGAAATAGGCAAAACGTTGTTGCGCAAGTGGCTATATGCGGAATGAAGCCGCCAGGAACACTTGGCTTCTCCTTAATCGGGTCTGCGGGCTAACCCTTTAGTACACGATCCCTGGCATGGAACATTATTGGATGAAGGGTTGTCGAAGTCGTTTTACGTTTTGTTTGGTCAGTAGCTATTGGTAGGTGCATCTTGTTGACGGTAAATACGTGCAAGTGGGTCAATGGAAATGATGCCGCACTCGTATGACTTTCATTCAGTACGAGCTCAAGCATCAGGACCTACGTAAGTAGCTTTACATCCCTACCTTCATCCCATAGATAGTACCCCAAGCGTGATTATCAGCAGAGGGGACTTACATCCGGTTCGTACAGCAGAAGTAGGTATAAGTCGTCAGATGTTGTGTTCCACACGGAAGTCATACGTATGCCCGGCATCCATCCACTTTTTGCTCTAAGTTAAGACCTCAGCAACGACGTAACCACTAAGGAGTCGGTAGAATGGAATTTACATATCTCTTCCTCGGAATCAAACGTTTTCCTTTCAATTCGTCAATTGCATCCTGAAATCTCCCACGTGTCCTGACATCCAATCCATTCTATCGATGTTAGAGTATGGTAGGTGGAACAGGAAGCCATGGACCACTTTCTTTCAATCGGTTTGTCTGGGAGCTCCTACATAGACACCACATTGATTTGAGCCGTAGACGAGGATAATATGTTTGATTTGTTTCACCTTTACATTGATTCCGATTGCTCTGAGGAAGTTTTCGAGCATCTATCTTAAGGACGACTGCAATTCACCGCTTGCAAATCGAATACAAAGGTTCAAGAGAAAAGTTGGGGTTTTAAGAATCTTGCAATTTTGTGAAAGACATTATGTCTTCGAGCCAATCAATAGCTCCTCGCCTGCATGTTTCATAGCCCCTCACATAGTCAGTCCTTTCCCAAACTTTGCAAACCAACTCACACGACGCAAGGGGGCTACAGTACGAGATATATGGTTAGCTAGGATTCTAGCATACGCCTCAGTAACCCTTACGATTGCTCTAGCAAATCGTATTGCCACCACCCTCGAGTTTTGATGGGATTCTAAGACAAAACAATCCTAAGTTCCCTTATTTGGTTGGACTACTAGTCCTGCACAGCCTTACAAATTCAGCGCACTGCATAATCGGCATCAAGCTAACGCATGGAGCTTTCTTTCTCTCATAGGCCTGAATACTCTACTGTCCCATGGCCTCGTGCCGGTTTACCATGGAAGAGCATACTAGTCGTGATTACACATCATTTGCCTGATTATACGTATGCTTTGCCTTGCGGCAAACCCTGGTTCAATGTACGGCGCTCGGCGGGGTAGTTCACATGGAAGTGGCTACCAAGGTAGGCTATGAGCTCGCATACCTACTGGTCAGGGTCTTCATTGGTAATCCGTACAATGCTTATCAAATATGCGGTGTATCGCATTCGACTACTCTGTTATGGCTATATAGATCCTCGGAATCGTGCACTTCGCTTCAACAACCGTTTCTCGGGTCAAAATTTACAACGCATCTTGCACACAAAATGACATCCAAGACAACGGCAGGCAGAGTGCTTCTAACAGGCGCAAACGGATTTGTAGCCTCGCACATACTCAACGGTCTCGTGGAGCGAAACTATCACATCGTAGCGACAGTCCGCTCCGAAAAGAAAGCCCAGGAAATCCTCAAATTGCATCCGACATGGGAGCCATACATCACATTTGTCTATGTTCCCGACATGACAGCCGAAGGCGCCTACGATGAGGTCTTCAAGATTGGAAATCTGGATTATGTTATTCATAATGCGAGTCCTTTGAACTTTAGCGCGACTCAGATTGAGGAGGAGATTATTAAGCCGGCGATTGAAGGGTGAGTATTCCAATTCCGGGTCGATTGATTGGATTGTTGATGGGAACATAGTACTGTTGGCCTCATATCTTGCGCCCACAAGGCTGGAGGTTCATCGCTGAAGCGATTCGTGCTTCTTGGTAGCGCTGTTGCGGCCCTCAACGAGTTTGAAGACAAGACTAAAGCAGGGAAGCCGTATACTGAAGCTGATTGGAACCCGGTGAGTAGTACTCTCCGCAACACTTTATTGTGGTCTAACATCCGCCTAGATTACTCCCGAGTACGCGATCAAGAATAAAGACACTGTCGCAGGGTACAATGCCTCCAAAAAGCTTGCAGAACAGGCTGCTTGGAAATACATGGAAGACAATAACCCCGCTTTTGACTTGACGGTCATCAATCCAGATATCATTATCGGGCCAATGCTGCAGTATGTTCCTGGGCCAGCCAGTGTCAACGAAACGAACACATTCGCCGTTTACAATTTCATGAACGGCTTCCACAAGTCTATCGACGGACTTACCTTTCCCTTCTACCATTTCGTAAGTTATCTAGTAGAGAAATCCAGGTGGATCAACACTGATTCAACCAGGTGGACGTCCGAGACGTAGCACGAGCTCATATCCTTGCACTTACTCAGCCTGCTGCATCTGGCAAACGCATCATCCTTGTCTCGGGTACCATTTCCCCACAGCTAGTGATCAATACTATCCGCAAGCATTTCCCTGATTTGCGAGATCGTGTCATGGAGGGGCGCCCTGAACAGTTGTTGCCGCCAGGCGCAGAGCCAACCGGTTGGGATACGAGTAGAAGCTATGAGGTGTTTGGGCCGGGATGGGGGTACATTGGATTGGAGCAGAGTGTTGTGGATACTACGAGGAGTATTTTGGAGTATGAAAAGAGTTGGACTAAATGATCTTAGTGAAAGGTAGGCTGAGAGTTTGGCTTCCTTGTTGAGCCCGGGTCGAGGACAAGTTGAGCCTCTACATAGCGTGCCTAAAAATCTAAAAGAGTCTATCCAACTCGGAACCAGTCCCCGTAGTATTGAGTGCTTTATTAACATCCGACCTGCTATGACTGATATCTTTGCTATACCTCTATTGATGGACAGGACTAGAGTAAGACCATCTTCTCCCTAACTATCTGGATAGGATTGTGAGGTGCTCCGATCACATGATTTTGAATGTAGCCGTGAGCTGGGCAGTAATTAGTTCAACTGCTAAGTAGGTATACATATATACTGACAAAAGTCCCACCACAGTAGTTCCCAGGATCTACGAATACCTTTGTATTAGTGTTTACCTCTAAAAAACTTCCATTAGCCCCAAATGGGCTTATTGTCAATAGGCGCACTAAGCCAATTATAGATGCCTTATGTTGATAGAGTTAGCGACGTTGATGCTATAGTCGTATCTATATTGCACATGAAGGTCCCTAAGGAGTGGAAGATATGGTGTGCATTACTTATGTCATTCCTTTAGCTTTCTCTTCGAAGTGCTTGATATGCTATTGGTGGACTTGTATGTCAATGTGCAAGTAACGTGATTAGATTAAGACTTCTTACTGCAACCATATCTTGCTCACGCACATGCTCACGATTTCCCTGATGGCATGATCTTGTATACTTGCTATGCATCGACGCCAAGACATCCATCTAGCCGATAGTGAAGGGTAACGGACTACGATCAACGCCTATTGTGCCTTATTCTGTCATCCTTATACCCGGGGTTAGAACTTTTGGCATGTTGGGGAGAGTTCGATCGGCATGGGTTTTTTTTTAGCGCGGTGTCTTATTCGATGAAAGGACAGAACCGGGCCAACCAACAATTAGCGAGCGCCTCTTCCTGTTGCTTGTTGTTCGCGGGCCTCGAGACACTGGCCGCTGATCGGGCTATCTGCATATTCGGTAAGGATGGAATATTTCCGTGTTCCTCGGCACCTCTCCATGTAAAGGGCCTAAGCAATGTGTGTTGGGAGAAAACATTCATGAAGACATTCATGAATTGTAACATCGTGATCCAATATCAATATCGTTAGTTTTAGGAATCGGAGTAGTGAGTATCATTTGAGGCTCCCGCAATCTGCTGAAAATCAAAGACCTCGCCACCTCACCCTACGTAGAGGTATTTGGAAGCTATAAGTGCCAAGTGTGCCTATGTTTTTATGTGACAGGGGGATGCCCCATGACGTATGAGGCAAGAATATTTATCAACACCACAGAAAACGGATACACGAGGGCATCGTGAATTGATCGCCCTTGTACTAGAAGGTATGCAAAGAAGTCAGTTGCTGTTGTTAGTCTACCATGGAAAGTTGGAGGATATTCAAGGCGCATAGTGGAGTTTGACAACCCCTGCGAAGGTATCGTGAATGACCCAGGACGGCCGGCGAACTCCATCAATCTCGGCCGTGGGAGGTAATTCATTCCAGACGAGTAAGGGAGCAATTACGAGATGAATAACTCCGATCTCGCTCTAGACTGTAAGTTCTCTTTGTGAGAGCTATTTTTCTGTGAATTAGAGAAGAAGGGTGGGTGGGAGTGTCCGTGAATTGCCGTCGGGCCATGTTGAAACTTCTAGAGTCCAACCTGAAGCAGGGACCGCTTTCCATTTTGTTGCTAGTCGGGCCGTGAGGTTAGGGCCTGGATCTGAAAAAGCTCACTCACACTGATAGGAAGGGCTTCCGTCGGTGTAGAGCGTGCAAGTAGAAAGTAGGGGAGAGTTGCAGGTGAAGTGATAGCCGGAGTACCGGCCGAGGGAATCCGAGGTGCGCACGGGCCTCAGTCTAGTGCGATGACCCTCATGGCGATAGCATCATCGCCCCGTCGATTGCCGGCAACACGCTTTAGTATCCAGTTTGCGACACGGATAACCTCACAGCTATCCTACGGAGTTGCTACCAATTCGCGGCAAATCACTGGTTTGTATGCAAAAATTCGCAGCAACATTGGCTAATTGGTCAGATCGGACGTGGATTCCCCGCGTACTTGGCGCTATCACAAGCCGATAACGAGGCGAAGAGCTTCCAAGCACCCCTCTGTCCGAACCATCGCTGCATCATCCATTCACCTGCCGTCGGTCTAGCCTCCTTTGAACAAAGAGATCCTCGGCCCAGCTCCCAGAAGCAAGCTCCAGGATGGGTGACGTCTGTTTTATAAATGTTTTATCCCCGTCCTCCTCTGGACCTTTCCGCACCTTGATTTCAGAGCACAGCTTTCCTCCTTGATATCTCCCCAAAGCTCAGAGATCATCAATCCTCCATACACAATGACCGCCAACCCAGACTCAATCCTCCGCGAGGTCAATGTCCTCGGTTCATTGAATGACCAGAACAGACATATCCTCAGCAAAGATGCCGCCGTTTTCCTAGCCCTCCTCCACCGCACATACAACGAGCGCCGAAAGGCACTTCTTCAGCGACGGGTTGTCCGACAGGCCGAGCTAGACAAGGGAAACCTTCTCGACTTCCTCCCCGAGACCAGGCACATCCGTGAAGACCACACATGGAGAGCCGCTAAGCCAGCTCCTGGTTTGGTCGATAGGCGGGKGGAGATCACTGGACCAACTGACAGGAAGATGGTTGTCAACGCCCTGAACTCTGACGTCTGGACATACATGGCCGATTTCGAAGGTGAGAGCTAGAGCTTCAGCTTTGCTGTGAATGGGAACTAATAGTTGCAAAGATTCTAGCGCCCCGACATGGGACAACATGATCAACGGCCAGCTTAACCTTTACGATGCCATCCGAAGGCAAGTCGACTTCAAGCAAGGTCAAAAGGAATACAAGCTTCGCACCGACCGCGTCCTCCCCACACTCATTGCTCGCGCCCGTGGATGGCACTTGGAGGAGAAGCACTTCACTGTTGACGGAGAGCCCATTTCTGGCTCATTGTTCGATTTCGGTCTTTACTTCTTCAACAACGCAAAGGAGCTCGTAAAGCGAGGATTCGGTCCTTACTTCTACCTGCCAAAGATGGAGTCCCATCTCGAGGCCAGGCTCTGGAACGATGTTTTCAACACTGCCCAGGACTACATTGGCATGCCCCGTGGAACCATCCGAGGCACTGTCTTGATCGAGACCATTACCGCCGCTTTTGAGATGGACGAGGTAAGCAACACTGACAAAATTGAAACAGTCGCCGATATTAATATCAATGGCAGATCATCTACGAGCTCCGCGACCACTCTTCTGGTCTCAACTGCGGTCGCTGGGATTACATCTTCAGCACCATTAAGCGCTTCCGCCAGAACCCCAACTTCGTTTTGCCCGACCGTGCCTCTGTGACTATGACTGTGCCATTTATGGACGCATACGTCAAGCTTCTCATTAAGMCCTGCCACAAGCGAGGCGTCCATGCCATGGTAAGCTTCACTCCTATAATGTCCCACCATTCTGTACTAATGTATAATCTAGGGTGGTATGGCCGCTCAGATCCCTATCAAGGACGACCCCGCCGCGAATGATGCCGCCATGGCCAACGTCCGCGCTGACAAGCTTCGTGAAGTCCGTGCCGGACATGACGGAACCTGGGTTGCTCACCCTGCCCTGGCTGCCATCGCCTCTGACATCTTCAACACTCACATGCCAACTCCCAACCAGATGCATGTGCGCCGCGAGGATGTCCACATCACCGCCAATGACCTACTCAACATGAACGTCCCTGGAAAGATCACCGAGGAAGGTATTCGCAAGAACCTCGACATCGGGCTTAGCTATATGGAGGCCTGGATCCGCGGTGTTGGCTGTGTGCCCATTAACTACCTTATGGAGGACGCTGCAACTGCCGAAGTCTCCAGGAGTCAGCTTTGGCAGTGGGCCAGGCACCAGGTGCCCACCGCTGAGGGCAAAAAAGTCACCAAGGCCTACGCTCTCCAGCTCCTCCGCGAGCAGGCCAAGAAGTTGGGTGATAAGGCACCTAAGGGACACAAGTACCAGCTCGCCGCCAAGTACTTTGAGGGCCAGGTTACCGGAGAGGATTACGCTGAATTCTTGACTTCGTATGTATTCCCTAGTTCACAAATATGTCGAACGATTACTAACACTCAATCAGATTGCTCTACAACGAAATCACAAATGTGGGTCCTGCCAAGGGTGCTTCCAAGTTGTAGATTGCTCGTTTAGCTCGTCGTTTTCAACGCTCGCCTCGTTTTATACCTGTCCCACACCATCCATAATTCCCTGAATGTCCATATCATATCCCGCCTCTTTTTCATTTTCTATTTCCAAAAAGTTTTGGAATGGGACTAGTCGGCGCCTGTTCTTTTGACTAAGCGGGCAGCTCAAGATGAATCATTATTTCTTTTTCTTGCATGGGAATGCGATGGATATGGGTCGAATGAAACCAACCCTCATGTATTGTAAGCTACAACAAAATCAATGAATGGAACTGAAACGCCTTTTTCAAAACAAATCAAACCATCATCATTCATGTATCATGTCTATCACCATCATGTCTACCTCTTGCTTGCTTACTTGCTTGTTGCTGTGGGCGTTCTATCGCTTTCCGACGTGCAAATGCTGCGCTTTTTTTAATTCAAGAAAGTTTTGAGGCTGACGTATTCTTACTATGTTCCGACTGCAGGTCACTAGCCCCGTTTCTGCGCTTAAACTTTAAATGTACCAAGGTTCGGTCGACATCTCGAGTAGGGGCTTGGTCCCACGGTTGACATGTGATAATAAGGGTATGGAAGGGATAATGGCTTTATTGGTTGATTGGTTGATTGGTCGGTGTGTTGGTATGGTTATGTATAATGATTGGTCCTTTGTTCGTTTTGGGTTCCGACAAATTGTTTTGATGACTTGGTAATTTGGTATGGGTATTCAGTCGTTAGCGCTTTATGTGTTGTTGTATATATGATGATGCTGTGTTATGAAATTGTAATCGTCTTCTTACCTTGCTTGATGTTTTGCATTGATTAGTACGTGGAATAAGAAGTCCCGTGAGTTAGTAAAAATATGAGGTAGATTAGATTTCGAAGTAAAGAAAGAAAGTAAAGAGTTTATAAAGATCTATCCAAGGAAATACATTGTTCCACCGTCATGCCTTGAAAGAAAATTGATCCGTGATAGGCGTGTTGTGTAAGATCACAGAAGAAATTGAAGCTGTTGGCCATAGTAGGTTTGAAGATGAGTGGGAATTTTCCAACCCTTCTTGAAAACTTTTCGATGGCCTTGTGGGCGGTCGCCTAGCTTCCGGGGTTGAGAGAGGTGTTGGAAAAGTCGGAGGTCATTCCTGATACGTCCCTCTCTGCAGCTTCCCTCCTGGTGGGTTCATCGACGAGTTTCTCGAAGGCAACGTTGATAGCCCTCTTGACTAGGCATGATTAGTTTCGAACATAGTCTATATTTGCTGCATTCATGTCACTTACGATTTTTGGTAGTTTGCATCCTAGCTCCAACTTCGTTGGTACCAGGATCTTCTGCAAACAAATCATAATCCTCCTCCTTGCAGGTGCATATGACGGGTTCTTGTCCTTTGAAGAATGAGCTCTTCTGTGCCTCAAGTTCGCCCTTGCTGTAAGCTTTCTGGAGTTCAAATTGGAGATGCTTCGGTATGCCGGGATTTTTCTTAACCCTTCTGTCGCATGCTATAAGCCTCAACATGTGAAAAAAGCAGGTTGTTCGGCCTTCAAAAGCTGTGTGGTTTTTATCATGGTAAATGACCATCATTCCAACGGTCTCTTTCATGATAACGCTGTCGAGCAGTTTGTACAATCGTTTGTCTGAATCCATTGAAAGCGGGTGGTTGTTCTGCGTTCTTGGGAGCTGTATCAAAGCCAATTCGGTGCGGAAATCCGTTGTTCAGAAAATAGTGATGTTAAGGAGTCAATGTTAAGTTATTAAGAGAGTGTAGTTGCTCGAAAGCATTTATATATCAACCTCTAATTCCTCAGCTTAGGGCCCATAGATAGAGCTATGATGTGTTAGTCGAACGTATAAAAGCCAATAGCGTAACTGGTGACTCGTTAAGTTTGGGAAGCGTCAACCTGACTCTAGAAGACAGGCGCAATGTGACACGAGCAAGGGGAAATGGATGAATCAATCCGAATGACGAGTCCTTGACTAAGACCACTATTAGTATATTCATTCATAGAACTCAACGACCCAAGGAATCACTTGCATTAGAGTCACTTTCAGGATAATAAAGTCATTACCTTGCAGCTACTCATGACACATCTTATTAGAGCTATTTAGGTCTAGGGTCGAGAAGGAACGCTCAGTAGGGGTTTGAATGACGGTACCCAAACACTAAAATGATTAGCCCTTGAACTGAACAGAGCATTGAGATCGTAGAATGGGAAATCTCATTGATTTCTAAATCATATATCTGATGTAGTTTAAGCAATGAAGATGCATTATGGCACTGAAAAGAGCATCATACAAAGGAGGAAGTCACCACCTTCCGGTGTCAGGGGCTGGTAACTAATATTTGACCGGGCATTGGGACTAGAAACTCATCATTTCGCCCTTATCATTTTCGATGCCGAGAATCTCGCATGCGGCGTCGACAGCTAAGTCCACTATGATATATCACGTTAGCTACGGTCCTCAGAACTCTGAAAACTTGACTTACGGCCAACTTCAGTCGCACCGAGTACATCGTTGCAACATAATGGCATATCCTTGCCTAATAACAAGTCCCCTAGTTTCAGCCCTTCTGACACTTTTGTGGCTTTGAAAATGGAGTCCCGAGAATTTTGCGTCCGACGTATCCAAAAAGTCCAAGATGTCCAAGGTATTTCAGCTTCAGCCTTAATGCAAGCGTAAAGTAATTTGATATGCTTTTTGCATGTTGTAACGCCTTTCTTCCTTTTGCCGTCTTTAATGTACATAACCTCCAAAGCTTCGGTGTTATTGGGATCGAACTCCATCGATTTGAGCGCTTAGAGTGGTTTTTTGGTAATGGAATGTATGTGTGAATTCGGTAATCGGCTTATTGTTGATTCGACTAACTGATATGCGGTGAATTGTGCTATGTGTAGCCCCTTAGAAAATAGTACTCATGAACTTGTTCTATATCCAGGAAGACATTACAATGAGTTAAGTCTATTCGGATAATTGTTCCTGACTCTTCAAAAACAAATCATCTGAAAAGCCATACGTATTATTAGTGCTCATAGATACTCCATTACATAAGAAGGGCCTAAAAAGATATAATATGACCCTTAATCCTAAAGGTTGCTACCTAGTTTTATAAGATAAGAGATATTACAATAATTTCCAACAGAACACATACTATAGTAAAGCATAAAACGCTTATAGAAATCCAAATTTAGCCCTAGATATATGTAATATAACGAAATTGTTGGATATGATTTGTAAAACCCATATGTTCTAGTTCAAAAACTCTGCTTTCCATTTGTGCTGATGGCTCAACGCTAGAACCTGTTGTCTGACTTACTGTCGTATATATTGCATATGAGAAGCGAGAAATCGTTTACCCTTAGGGGAACTATATGAACTGAGACTAGTTGGTTGGTTAGTAGGATTATGTGACCTAGAAAGGCAAGGACTGGCTCTAAGAAGCACAATTCGGAATACGAGGCGCTATGATGTGAAGAAATGCCAAGTCCCGAGAGAATGAAAGGAAATGATCCTGTTAAAAAATGTTCCGATAAGTTAATATATCAAAAATCTTTCCGTTGAAAACACAGGTTCTTATTGGAACTGATAGAGTGCCGATTAAGCGTGGGCGTTCTCCAACCTAGATTCATAAAAAGAATCGAGGTTTTTGATTGCATTACTCGCATTTCGAGTCCGTTGGGGAGGTGTAATTCCGTCGAGAGATAAGCAAGGAACTTTCAATGAAGCCGCGGCAAGGATTCTAACTGTGCCTCATGATTACTATAGTTTTTATCCATGTACGAGATGTCAAGATTAAGTGCTTTGGCCGCCTCACAGATAAGGTCCATGACTACTTTTCATTAACTTCATCTAGGTCTTTCTCGGGCTGCTACTTACGCTCTCTTGTAGTTATAGGAGGTTTTGAGGTGCTGTTCAAGCAACATGATCCATCATCCTGGTCGCTGAGGAAGAAATCCATTTGCCGGTCGAATGCCTCTGCGTTAAGCTCCCTTCAATCTTGAAAGTATTTTTTGGGTGTTTCGGGTTTGGTATGCTGATACACTTGTAAAGGAACTCGATATGCACACTGCAGCTTGTTCGGCCTTTCACTTCCGCGCCTAGGGATCTCTGATAACTGACAATGACTGCTACTGGAACTCCAGACTTGTTTTCAGAGACCGACATTTCGAAGCAAAGGATCACAGAGAAAATAGTTTAAAGTTTTATTCTTGGGCCTATTGACAGTGTTTCAAAGCCTTGTGATATCGAAGTTAGTTTTTCCGTCATTGAGTATTGCTGCTTAGGAGCGTTCGTGAACCTGTCTGTGACTCTTCTATGTAGATATGACCACCATGAGATTCACACTAGAAGTCATGCCCACGATCCTATACATTCACTTAGATGACCATAGCTTAGACAATACGACTGATGGTAGATAAGTCCAAGTCATATAATAAAAAGGGAAGTGTAATTACTATAGTAAGAGTTAATTAAAGTTGAAATATTGTCCAATGAGGAAAAGAGTAATATAATCGCATGTTGTTAGTATCAAGCTTCATAACAAGAACCATTTGTGCTGACTTAGTAGCTGGGGGAGGAGTAGTACTCACATTTCGAATAGATATGCGTTAGGGGATTCGCAACGGGTCTTGCAGATCTTGACCAAAAGGTTTCAATGCACCGGAGCTGCATAAGCAACAAATTAAGGTATGGAATATTGTATTGAGAGATGTCATCTATGGAATTATCGTTAGGCCACAGATCGGCCCAATCGTATGAAAATTCAATGTTCAGAGGTGAAGTCCGGGGAATATGCTAGAGTTTTCAACACTCGAGGGCCAATGACAGTCGCGAAGTTGTAGGTCTTCCCATTCTTGGATTCCTACATACTCAGTTATAGAACTGTAAAACCCAATTGAAAAGTGCTGGCCGCAGATGCAGAGAACTCCAATGACTTATCCGCATTCAGACCCCGCTAGGTTCAGCATCCTGGCTCGTTTCGCCCTCTTTGCTCGACTGTCCATTATTTGGCCCGTTACCGTATTTTATGCCTTTCCAGTCGCACGCGGCTTTGATCTGTTCTTTCACTATTCGTAGTCAGCTTCAAAAATGTGGCATTTCTATTTCTAGACTTCTTCACATACAGCCTTTGGTCATAGTTGACATGGGTGACTTTTTTGGACAGCAAGATTCAGTCCCTCCCTCGTGGTTCTCCCAAAATCTCTTATAATCGAACTTGTCTTTGAGCACCACGTCCGTAATGAGGATGTTCTTGCCTTCCTGTTTCACTTCCGGGTCCCAGTTGGTCTTTTCGCAGTACTGACCCACCAGTTGGCTGTGGTAATTGCAATCGATGAAGCCATATATAGACCCCAGATCGTGTTTACCGGTCTTAGTGAAGAAGGGGCATATAATTTTTATGGCTCTTGTATTCGGTGTTACAGCATGTTCTGGCATATTGTAGTGATGTTCGGTAGCTTGGACCGTATGGGCATGAACTAGTCGGACGATAAAGTTTGTATGAATTGTATGTCGTTTGGTAAGAAGGTATGCTGCTTTGGAACAATTGTTAAAGTTTTAGTTTAGGAAGGTTGTATGCAAGAAGAACCGTTCTTCAGCCCAATTTATATGTCCTATTCTGACTGTTCATCAGAACAAAGCGCTACATAGAGTCATATCTAATGTGACATGCGAACTGTTACTCAAACGTCAAAATCAGTATCTGATTCATAGAGGTGACGAAAAGACGCATGACTACTATAGCTCAAGCTACATTTGGGCCTTTGCTTGAGAATGACAACAACAGTGAGCCTTCTCCAAATTTTGTGATGTGCAAGCATCCTTGTTACTCCAAAAGACAGTCAAATGTAAGCAAATTCATCAATAAGCTGGAAACTGAATGCAAAGTGAGTTGCGCCGTAAGGTTTTCGCATAAGGAAAGGCCAGAGGAGTGGCCAAGGCCAAACCTCAGCACGAGCGCTCGTTGTTTACAGTGTGGAGAACGGAATAATATGCATTATAGAATAGTTTTAGGACAGGTGTCCATAAGCCTTTATTGCTGATCATGAGTTAGTTCATTGATACCTAGGTCACGAGGAAACAAGGTGCATATCCACAAATATGTATACTACAACAGCCGTATCATGGTTTAGATGCAACGTTAGACAAATATAGTTGGCTTAGAGCTAGACAAAAATATGGTCTTAGTAGTATGACCCGTCTTACTTATACCTCATGTAGGTTTAGGAGATGTTTCCTCTGAGTAAGACATAAACTATTCACGAGCAGTTAATAAAGCGCCTTATCTAAGACTTTGTAAAGTAAAGGCCCCTAAATATCTTCATTCGTGGCCTAAAGGATATTAACACTTCAGATGCTAATATCAAAATTCCTTTGACACAAAAACGAGGCTTATTGTGGGACAAGATAAAGTATGAAATAGTGAATACTAGACATCCATCAGAACAATGGAGAGTCTAGTTTAAAAGAAGAGAGTAAGCTTTAGGAGTGCACCCGTTCTAAGAAGGAACCTAGACCTCCAATTCTTGTTCTACCTACCAGCAAGCTATATTTTGTGTTCCAGCAAAAATCGAGATCTGGGTCTGTTTTTTAGGATGGAGATATAGACTAGGTGTCTGAATGAGATACGTTCTGAAGTCAAATTAGCTGGTTTTAGATCCGAAAACCTGCATTCGGGTCCATCCAAACCTGATGTTTATTCTGGTTGGACTGCTGACTCGATTCCCTTCGTATCCTTCTGTTTGTCTCCGGTCTCTGTTCCCTTCACCTGCTTCTGTCTGTCTTTTATCTTGATTCCCTGTCGAATGCATACCAATTCGATTAGTTCATGGACTACTCCCTGTTAGCTCTAATATTGAATTGTGTACTTGCGTGTACCTACGAGCGTTTGTCTCCTTGGTCCCTGGAGAGCAGCATTCATCCTCCCCCTTCTTCCCATAAACTCTATCTTCCTCGTCTTGATTCCGGATTACAATGGGGTTGATTCTGTAGAATCTTCGATCGATTATTGCCTTGTTGCACTCCTCGAGTAGGTGTATGTGACGAATGCAATTGCTAGTCCACACGCCCTCTGGGATGTAAGAGCTAACTTTGGGGTCTGGGTCTTCATGGCGAATGTCGGCGCCGGTAACTGCGTAGGCTATTTTCGGATATTCAGGCTTCTTGAAACGAGATTCAATTATAGTTGAAGACATCTTGAGTATCAAATATAGTTTATTTATTAGTGCTAAGAGGATTTATAGCAGTTGATCGGGCTTGTCGAAAACAAGTGTACTCTGAGGTTTGGGTTGGTTGCAAGGAAGAATGTACAAGGGCCGTTATATATCTACTTTTAACTGTTTTTGTGAGTAGTCTTTGATTGTAGACTCACATTGTAAAGTCACAGAGTCGTTGTTGCTCAAATTTCTAAAGACGTAGGTTGAACAAAGCGTCGGATGACAAGAGCTATGTGTGACAATACGCGAGGGTTACCTCGATCATTGTCATGATCTGTGCAATAACGCAAAGAGCCTTCATTAAGATAGACACATGAAGCCCAACCCATCTGGTGGCTGTCTGGGGTGTATGACAACAGTCTTAACATAGTGACTAACATGGGTTGCTGGCTTAAGCTACTATGAGCACATTGTGCATATCGAGGGGTATAAGAGAGCTTACGCTACAAGAGCAGTGACATGTCGCAGGCAAGAGTATGACACCGGCAAATAGTGCCTAGTCAATCCCGAAGGATGAATTTGGTATCATGCTGGTTTTTATTATATGCTTGCAGAAAACCACGGCTGCTATAGAGCCATGATCTAATTTAGAGAATTAATCTAATTGTTACTAGGGAGTTTTCTTGTATTATTCCCACACGATTTCAAGGGAATCATTAATTCACCTGCGAATATTAGAGCATCTGGCACAAACAAGAGCAATAAAGGGTGGGAAAGATTTCCATTTGGAATGATTGTTCTATTACGGTGGGATAGGGTCATTCTTACGCCTAGACAAAGAGAAGTCTAGTGTAAAGTTAGGAAATCAGGTAATGCAGAGAAGTCGATGATAGAGAACATTCCCTCCTTCCTGTGCAATAGCCATGCGCGGGTTGTGCGTCATAGACTTCGTTTTCTGAGAGTCACCACCCAGTTTGAAGGATAGAGACCTGATTTTTAGCTGAGACACACTTTGGACATCTGTTGTGGGTTTAGGCCTGGGATTCAACACGCCGAAGTTCGTAGCCCCTAATTCTCTCCTGTCGAGACTTCTATGGGAATCCCTTCCAACTTGCAGGCTGCTTCGATTTCCTTGTGAACCATGTTGGTCGATCGAGCACCGGTGCAGCATGATTGATGGTTTTCCTCTTTTCCCCTCGCCCAGAATTTGTCCTCATGCTTTTTGTTCTTAAGATATTTCTCTCGAACCGAGAATGTCCTTCCTTCTTCGAAGGCCTTTGAGCCTGGATTTGCTGTGGCCTTCATGTACTTCCACAGTAGAGCAATATGATGAGGGCAGTTGGTGTGTGCCCAGCTCTTTCCTATGTACMCCTGCCACTTCTCGTCTTTCTGGTCAAGCAAAGTGTAGAATACCTCATAGACCTTTTTAGGGTATTCGGAGACAGGTTTGGAGACAGGTTTGGAGACAGGTTTGGAGACAGGTTTGGAGACAGGTTCGGAGACAGGTTCGGACATTGTTGGACTTGAAGAATATTTCTCAGAGGGCTATGAATGCCAGGGAGTTCGATAGATCGTCTAGGTTGTTGGCAGCGAAAGTATGTAGGTGAGGGAAGTATGTAGGTAATGTATGCAAGGATGGAGGGAATAATTGGGCTGTATTTAATAGATCCCTTACGACTGGTGTGAAAGTCGTATTTCACCGTTGACTCTTGGTGAACATAACCCAGATCTTGTCAAAACATCAACATTCACATGTTCACTATGTGTCGCAATAAATATTCTAAAGGCTCCGTCACTAGAATATCACGGCGGAACATTCACAACAGAATGATGAAATATTCAGCAAATTCATGGAAGTCAGTATTAATAGAAAAGCTAGTCAAGAATATACGATATGGTGAAAGGTCTGCAATAGCCCCGAGAATAAGTAAGGTCATGGCGGGCGTTGAAATACAAAGACTACTAATAGTAACTATAGAAGCAGTCTAGGTGCGATATGACTTGGGAATAGGGCGTATTTCGCAGATGTCCAAGGTCTTTTTGCTTACATCCGGGCGTCTAAGAAATCAATGCCCATGTGAAAGTGCTGGATTTAAGGAAGTAGATGATCCTTATCCATTGGGGACTGGCAGTGAATTCAGGGGGTGAACGTTTATGTGCACGCATATGCTTTACAATAAGGAAGAGCGAATGAGGAAGGTACAGTAAATGTTTGTATACTTAGTCTGTCTTGTTTATCTTCAGCGTTGCAGGTCGAGTACCAGAGTGCTACCTTCTGTTTCGCAGTTGAGGTTTTTTTTTTGAAGCATTCAGCTATGCAGCTATGACGCAGCATGCTGAAAGTGGGTGAAGTAGCTGGGTGTTTTTCTAAGACACTGGAAATCAGTTGGATTGATAGAGACAACGGTATACATCTTGACCGAAAGTACCCTTGTAGAATGTGGATGAAGATTTATTCGTGTGGAGGCAGCGCCAACTAACCATGCAGCCAAAAAGCACAATAGCTGTTGCTGCCTTGCGGTGAGTAGTTTTCTTAGCCACTAAGCTATGCTTTCATCTAATAGTCCTTGTTGGCACCTTGTTTCCGCTGTCGCAGATCACAGAACATCATTATTAATAGCACGAGAGAACGATCAGAGCCTTCCGTGGTTCATGTATTGGACTCGCATCACCCATCATGCTTTCGTTCGAAGCTTCGGCATGTTGAAGTCCTTTCTTTAGGTTTTGGTGGCTCAGAAAGGGGAAAGTTGCAACCACGAAGCTTAGTACGCTTCGGTAATTTCACCTCGGGGACGGGTCGACCTGTTAATATCAATGGCTAAAAACAAATGGCCACCTCCATCACCATGTCATATACAACCCTCTAAAAACCCGGTCTAGAGGATTGGCAATCGTTCAAGCACCCAGGTACGGGCGACTTCAATCTTTCTCTTCCCCGTGAAAATGGAAAATGGTTAGGTCCAGGGTATTCAAGCAATGTAATGCATAGAGTCCAGAATTTCAAGATGGAACGCCAATGCGGAATAAATGTCTCGTGGTCGCCATGTCAAAACGTGCTATCGTGCTTCCCATCAGTTTTTCGTCAGCCAACTCCTTCTCGGTAATCGATTGACAACATGCGATTTTCCAGAATCATTGGACTTATCAGCGCAGCATCGCTAGTCTATGGAGCTGCTCTCGATAAGAGGCAGTCGACAACACAGGTTGTCAAGCTCTCGTCGCCAACATCAGCTGAGGGTATCGCTGCTCGATCCAATGGCCAGCTCTTAGTATCTTTCTTCGACAAGGGCGAGCTATGGTCCGTCGACCCTGCTGCTCAAAAAGCCTCCAAACTTGTTAGCTTTCCGGACACTACATGTTCCGGTGGCATTGCAGAGATTGCGCCTGATGTTTTTGCCGTTGTTGCTGGACAGTATGGATTCTCTGGTGGAAATAAGCCTGGGTCTTGGGGGGTCTGGAAAGTCGAATTTACTGGTGACACTGCTAAAGCTACACTCATCAAGAAGGTTGCGGATTCTGGATTCTGGAATGGTCTGACTGCTTTCAACAATGAGACTGTTTTGATTGGTGATGCTTCCAAGGGTGCGATATGGAAAATGAACATCAACACTGGCGATGCTAGCATTGTGATCCAGGACCCGACAATGACTCCAGGCACCGGGTAAGCCAGCCTCGTTTTCTTGATCTCAATTTGATTCTCGCCTTGACTGCGTCAAATCAGGAGTTTTGTCGTTCAAATGGTAGTGGTCGTATTCATTATATCGTTTTGAGGATGTGCTAACGAGGAGTTAGTATTCCCATGGGGATTGACGGCATCAGATATGCCAATGGTACCATCTACTTCACCAATGTGTCCAAGAACAGCTTGCACAAGGTATCCGTCGATGAAACCGGAAAAGCAACCGGATCCATCTCCACCGTCTGGTCCAACATTATGAGTGATGATCTTTGGATCGGTCCTGATGGAACTGTCTACGTTGCCACAGGAAGTGGAAACAAAGTTCAAAAGTTGGGAATTGATGGAAAGGTTAGCACTGTCGCTTCTATTTCAGGCTCGACCGCATGCACACTCGGCAGGACGGAGGCCGATAAAGATACTCTCTATATCACTGCAAGCGGACAGGTCGCATCTATCAAGCTGTAATCCTGTTGGGATGGAAGTGCTGCATATATGTGTTGGGAAAGGTCATGTATGAAAGCAAATCAGCTTCTTGTAAATACGCGGCACCGTATACGCGCTAAAATCACTCGCTTCTCGTTTACAACATTTCAAACAGGGCGCCGAATTACAAACATGCCTACTTAGACTCCGAACTACTTGTGGAATCGTACAGAGAGGCATATGATTGGCTAGTCACTAGTCAGGGACCTAAAAAGTGCACCGGCCTTTTGGCCAGCGTGCCCGGACCCCTAAATATCTTCACTCTTGAAAAAGGTATAAGAGGGCAACTCAGCTTGTTTCTAGTCTTTATTAGATCTATATCTTTCATTTCGTGGAACATTGACTTTCGTTTGCATCATGGAGTTGCCGCACGAAGTACGCCAATTGCAGATTCCTTTGCTCATGCTCAACAATATTGTCGCCCTTGGATTTAAGCCTGGCGTGTTGCGGATCGCAATAACATTTCCATCTGTCATCGTACTGATATCACAGTCCCTGTACGCAAGCGATGACTATTACGGCAATAAATACTCATTCAATTGTCTCGCATTGACTCATGTACTCAGCTACTTGGACTGGATCATATTGGCCAGTCCTGACAAAGAACATTGGCACAAGATCAATCACAACAATAAGTACGACGAATCGCAGAAGAAGGAGAAGCGTCCTGTGCCGCAATCGTTCTTTTCGCGAATATGGTGGGGAATTCGGCTCACAACCACCAACCGTTACACAGGATGGTCTCAACAAGTGAAGAATGTACCTATCGAAGTACCCGCAGATTATTCGAAGTGGTAAGTGCACGAATCATCAAGCAAAGGAAATAAATAAATTAACATGTCCAGGCGATACTTGTTCCGGAAATTGCTTCGTCTTGTCTTCATGTTCGTGTGGGTAGATACCTTGAACGCATACACCGCAGCTACACCCCATGGAGCTTACCGACATTTCGAGAACGGCAAAGTTCCTATTGGGCTCACAGGCTACCCTTTACTATATCAAGCCATATTTACATGGATTCATATCTTCATTACATATACTTCATTAGAGATGGCGAACACCGCTTATGGCATTGCAGCTGTATTACTTGGCTTTGCTTCTCCACGAGACTGTCCATCAATGTTTGGAGACCTACGAAAAGCTTACACAGTGAGGAATTCATGGTCGTAAGTGACGCGGTCTCTACTCGCAAATTGAATGATTAACATTATCAGGTCCGTCTGGCACCAAGGATGCCGCAGAATTTGCTCCACTCCCGCCACCTTTCTCGTCCGAAAGGTCTTGCAATTGAAAAAGGGTTCATTTGCTTCAAAGTACCTCCAGCTATTCGTTAGCTTCTTTTTCAGTGCCATTGTCCACGGCGGAGCCGCAATGCTTGCACATAAGTCGCTTGACGATGATACTGGCTTCGCAGTCTTTATGGCACAAGCTGGAGTAATAATGATAGAGGATCACGTCATAGATTTCGGAAAAGGACTGGGATTCCAGGATTCGGCACTGTGGCGTTTCATTGGATACATTTGGGTTGTTGTCTGGTTTGGTCTATCCATTCGAACATACACATCTGCTACTCTAGACCATGGTTTGTGGATACACGCTAAGGCGACAGATATTTTCGGTGTTGGGCCCCAGGTGTAAAATTTCTATGCATATCGGGTAAAGATTTAATTCCAGGCATCTTTCGGGTATAGGGATTCCGGTAGACTATCTAGCACTAACGATGTGAAATAATGAGCTCCGGCGGTTAGGGGTGGATTCTGTCACGTGCCAGGCATCCGTTGCTGGTGCCTTAAGATTAAAACTACTTCAACATCGATGATATCTTATTGATTCCCTCTACTCATTTCCAATTAATTTGAAACCTCCAGAATGACACGCAGCGCAGCACAAAGAGCAGCTCGTTGCTCACGACGTCAATTGCGAGACCAAACGCGCCGTATATTTCCCTTCGCACGGCTCCCCATTGAGCTTCAGATGTTTGACACCCCAACCTGACTCCCATGATTTCTGCTAACATAACATTTAGGACAATTCTCTGTAAGTGCGATATGACTTCTGTCTGCCGCCTTCTACGACTCAATTCAAACATCAGAAGTCTATTCCTCACCTATCCGGAAGCGCTCCTCAAGGACCTAGTCTGCGGTATTCCCCGCCCGATATCCGATCTTCTAAGGGTATCGTGGGCATTGGACTGCGTCTCTGACGAAGACTTTGATCCCATCAAGACTATCGAACTCCTGGAGTCCACAAGCATCACGAAATGGGGCGATCTATACACAACCATCTTGTCTGCGACCGACAATCCAGTCGAAACACTCAACGGATTTACTACCCTCCTTGATGAAGTTAACACGGCATCAGAAATATATGCCCAAAGTATCAATGCTGCCATGGAATCCTTTCAGAACCCGTATGTCCAATCTTCACGGATCAGACTCTCGTTAGACGAGGCCATCCGGATTAAAAGCGGCTTCTGGATCTTGAAGATATTTTACCAACTTTTGAATAAATTCAGATATTGCTCCGAACCGTATGACTTCATTGAAGTCTTTCTTCGAGGTCTGCACCCCTGGCAGCAAGAACAAGTGGCTTCAATACAGTACTTTCTCCGTATGAAAGGAAGCCATCCAGATACGGTTGGTAGGCTTTGCGAACGGTCGAATTACTTTCGGAGGTACTTTGACTTTCATGATCGAATAGTAAGATTGAAGCCAAATATCATTGCATCGACGTCTTCAGTTTTCAGTCTCGCGAACATTCTTACAAGAAACGGTCTTGGAATAATCGTGTCTGATAGCCAGATTCCCAGACAAGTCATGCCGATAGCTCCGGAGATTTTACCGCATATCAGTTATGGGTGGGTTTACTTCCACTCCGTGAGACAGGTCCCAGGAATGACCAGAAATGTGTATGAAAGACTCTTCTTGGAACTTGGGATTTTCCTGTGGGACAAGGATCGACTCACAAATTGGGGATTTGCTGATCCAAGTCAGTATATCGCCGTATGGCAGGCCTATACTACTTATGTGATGGAACTGGAATACGACTTGCGAGTAGCAAACAACTATTGGATTGTATGAGAATCACAATAAGATAGGCAATCTCGAGTTTCAAGCGGAGTGTGGCTTTCCCTAGCAGATTTGACCCTAAGCTTCATGAGGAAAAAGGATTGCACAACTAGTCGCGAGCGTGGCTTGATAAGCTCTCAAATTCGTATGGCTAGATTATAATAGCGGGAAGGAACGTTTTCTTAAAAGGCAAAGACTTTGTAATCTGCGAAGCCCGAGGTACGAACTCCGTACCGCGAAGTACCGTTCAGGATTACCACTTCCCCGCTCTCTTCGCTTGACATTTGCTGCGACTCCATGATTCAAGACCAGAAGGTCTGACCGGGGGTGGCAGAGGAGTCGTTACCGGAAGTGGAATCTTACGCGCTGCATTGTTCTTATCATATCGATTGTGCGTTCGAAGCTGTCTACTTGAATTTCTGAAGATAGGTCTGTGTACATTCATTTCTGTTAGCAAAGCGATACCACGGTACAAGAAGGCCTGTCAATTTTCCACGAGTTAGTCGTTGGACAAGGGATCTCATGCATTCAGCCCCTTTCGAAGCTCAGAACGCGTCGACAATTAAATCACCTCCTCACAATTACCTCGTGTCATCTGCATGAGTTTGATCTCAATCGATCAATCTGGCATTCCAGCCTAGTAGGGATCATCGCCAACGGTGCTATGGGAGGGAGGATAAATATCCGCATATGGCTAAATCCCTCCGCACCGGCTGGGGTCGCTGTACAGCTGTAGATTATTGGCATAGGAATTGGTCAATGAGAGCTCCCGTTCCTTGATCAGTATATATGGACAATGGAACGCTCATATATTTTCTTGCTGTTCCTGCGTCGTGCGTCTGGAGCTTTAAGCTGGGATTTCCGTCGCGTTTGTCTGAAGCGCCAGAGCAAAGCTCCCACCCTACGAATACTTCGTTGATATTCGTACCATTGACTTTCAGTTGAGCTTATCAAAGCTTCAATTCTTCCAAACTTTCAATTTGGATCGATAAGGTCCAATTGTCGTACAAATCCACCACAATGTTGCGGACATCCTCCCTCCTGGCCGCCGGGGCCATCTCACTTGTCCGAGCTCAGGTCCCCTCCAATTCCTCCTCCATACCTATCCCAGCTCCAACTTCTTCGACACCGGCACCAACTCCAACTCCAATTGCCCCATGGAACACTACATCCTATGGCGGCAATGTCAATATCACGAACAATCTTGCATTGACTCCTCCTATGGGGTGGAGTTCATGGAATTACTATGGAGATCAAATAAACGAGACTGTGATCCGCGACACCATTGATGCTCTAGAGAAGACGGGCTTAAAAGACGCAGGATATGTCTATGTGAACATTGATGATGGATGGCAACGTTACAAGGGTTCCCGAGCCGAGCACCCCTTGGAAGTCGACCCAGTCAAGTTTCCAGGTGGCATGAAAGCTCTGGCTGATTATGCTCATTCGAAGGGTTTCAAGCTCGGAATCTACAGTGGGCCGGGTGTAGACACTTGCGCAGGCTACACTGGGTCTGAGGGACATGCTGAAGAAGATGCAAAAATGTTCGCATCGTGGGGAATTGACCATTTGAAGTACGACAGTTGCTGCTCGCACTCTGACGCGCCTCAAGCCGAAGTTCAACAAGTCATGCTCGACATGTCCAAAGCTTTGATCGCTACAAACCACTCCACTGTCTTCCATGCCTGTCACTGCGGTTGGGCCAACGTCTGGGAATGGGCTGCAGAAGAAGGCGCAAACCAATGGCGCATTGGACAGGATATCTCTGATGATTTCAACTATCCCGGTAACCGCGAGAAGTATTACTTTGACGTGTTCGACATGTTGGACCGCGGAAACAACCTCACCCATTTCACCGGCCCCGGGCACTGGAATGACTACGATATGTTGATTGTAGGACTCAATGGCGAGAGCAAGCAGCTTGTCGGCACGGGCGCCAGCAACTTAGAATACCGCACACATTTCTCGCTCTGGTCTGCCGTCAACTCACCACTGCTCATCGGCGCCAACGTGAACAGCCTTTCGAAGTACGACCTCGACACACTTTCCAACAAGGAAATCATTGCTCTGAACCAAGACCCGCTTGGTGTTGCTGCCACATTACAGTGGGAGAATGCGAACCGAACATTGCAAATCTACTCCAAGCCTCTCGTCAATGAGAGCATGGCTGTCATCTTGCTCAACAGGGGTAGCGAGACTGCGCACATGTCTTTTGACATGCGCAGGGATTTGACAACAGCTTGGGATGTGTATAAATTGAGGGATCTGTGGAAACACCAGGACAAAGGTCCATATGATATTGCGTTCTCGACCGAAGTACAGGCTCATGAGGCCAAGGTTTACCAGGCGTGGAAGGTTGCTTGCACTGTTGGTTGTTAGTCGGGTCGCGGGTCGCAGGCAATGACAATGACGAGAAGAACATTTGACAGATGACTACTATGCGATTTAGTCAAAATGCTCACGATGATAATTCGAGAATAATGGCGGGAATTTGACCTTCTAATCGTATATCTTATCAAGCTAAATTATATTCCTTTGCTTAAAAACCTTTATCCTCGTCCTCGTGCATTGTCGCCACCAAACTCCATATTTTGTAAGTCGGTCTTATCACCTATCCCCCCGCCCATTTTTCTATACCTAGGGAGAAAGATCCCCAACAACCACGAAAAACCAGCACCAGGTCGCTGCATGAGGTTTGAGCGTCGAGTAGAGCTAGAAGGTCATTTTGATGGCGACAGTACTCAGAGTACACCTCGAACTGATTTAGCTTCCTGACCACCAAATCCACATCCCTAGCAATCCAATCATATCGCAACACTTTCCACTCAACCCATCTCATCCAAACACACTTCTCATCACCCCAGCATTCTCTAGCCCATACCACCACCCAAATAATGCACCAACACCGCACAGACCCTCCCTTCCCTTCCCATCTCATCTCCCCCAAGCCCCAAAGCCAACCCATTCCTAACGCAGCCAACAACGCTAACCCCAGCCACACTAGCCTGCGGAATTCCACCTACCTGCATATCCACCATCCCTACCCACCTCTATAACCCTTCCACAAAACCAGTATCACGCATCACAAATCCAAGAATCCCCAGTTTACCTACCGAAAAACTCTTCATATTGGGATGGTTTACGGTTAACTAATGGATTAGAAATGGGTGACAGGTTTGTAAGCTTGAGGGGTTGAGAGGGATTATGAATTGTGGAAAGGGGATACGACCCTTGGAGGTTAGGATGGAGAGAGGAAGAGAGTGTATATAAAGAGGGGATGGGCTGTGGGAGGAAAGGTGGTATCGATTCAATTCAATCCATTCCATTCCCTTCAATTACCATCCATCCACCCTAAACTCCAACACCAAAAAAAAATGGCCCAAAACCACGCCTGGACAATCCCCCTCTCCGCCACAACCCCCCGCGACCTCAACCTTCAAACCCGTAAAATCCCAACCCCAGGACCGCACCAAGCCCTCATAAAGCTCTCAGCCGCAACCCTAAACTTCCGGGACCTATTAATCGCAACCCGGAACCCAGCATACCCAGGACCCCACAAAGCAGACCTAGTCCCAGGAGCCGACGGCGCGGGGAAAATCTCCGCTGTAGGTGAGGGTTCGAAATGGGAGGGTAAGGAGGGTACGCTCGTCGTTATCCATCCAGCATCTTGGATATCAGGGGATGCGCAGAATCTAGATTTGAGTCAGATATTAGGTGGATTTGGGGTCGATGGGACGTTACAAGAGTGGATTGTTGTAGGGGATGAGAATGTCGTTGTTGCGCCCAAGGGGTTGAGTGCGGCGGAGACGGCGACGTTGATCACGGCTGGTGCTTGTGCTTGGTTGGCGGTTAAGAATTATTTGGATTCGTGGCTTGAGGGGGAGATTGTGGGGTGGAGGGGGAAGGGTTGGACTGAGAGGAGGCTAGAGGGGAAATGGGTTGTTACGCAGGGGACCGGGGGTGTGAGTGTTTTTGCTATACAGGTGAGTGGGTCCTTGAGGGGTTGGGATAGAGGGAAGGATGTTGGGTGAGTGTGGATACATACTGACTGGTATAGATTGCTGCTGCGCTTGGTGCTACGGTTATTGCCACTTCTTCCTCAGATGAGAAGCTTAAAGTCGCCAAATCCCTGGGTGCCAGCCATGTCATCAACTATGTCAAGACTCCGGACTGGGACGAGGAGGTTTTACGCATCACGGGTGGTAGGGGAGCGGATCATGTTATTGATGTAGGTGGAGCTACAACAATCATGAAGTCACTCAAGAGTCTCCGTTCGGGCGGCGTTGCTACTGCCATTGGTATCCTGTCATCTGCGGAAACAATATCTGCAGAACTTATACCGAGTCTCCTTTTTGGTAACAAGACTAGTAAGTCGATGAGCTGAGGATTAAGGAGGTACAGCTTGCTGATGGTTTTTTAGTCAAGGGATCTGCGTCCTTCACTCGCGATGYGGTGGCCGAGTTTGTAAAGTTTGTAGAGGCCCATGGCATAAAACCGGTGATTGCAAAGACCTACAAATTTGATCAGACGGTGGAGGCATTCGAGGCATTGGAGAAGCAGAGTGAAATCGGAAAACTGGTGGTTCAGATTGGTGAGGACTAGATGATGATGTGACTTCAGCTCCACCCATAGTGGCAGGATAGACGGTAGAAAATTTTGAATGTTTGATATTCATTTCATTATATGGACGGACTTCGTTTGTCTAATGTCGATTCCGATCATGATTTTTATAGTACACCCTCCTTCCTCTGTCCTGTGAAGAATGCTAGTCCATAGTCATCTGTTGAAAAGGTAATGGTTGCTCCCTTAGGGAAGTAGAAAACATCTCCTGGAACTGCGTGTACCTTCTTGCCTGTCTCGTCTGAGATGTCGAATGAGCCCTCTACGATGATCTTGGTCTCATGATAGGAGTAGGTGTAGACAAGTGGAGTTCCTTTCTCGAGGCGATAGAATCCTGCTGAGATGGGGTGTTCCTGGTCGATCTTGTCACTGCGCATGTGTCAGCGGGAAAGAATCACCGGAGAACGTTGGAGAGTGGGAGAGTCTAGGCGATTAAAGACTTCATACCTCGAAACAACGTCTCCAAGGTAGGCGTTTTCATTGGCTACTAGCGGAGGCTTAAAAGTCTGCTGGGCTTGGGATACGTAGGTCATAGCAGTGGGAGCCATTTTGTCGAGGATAGCAACTGTTCAAGTAAAGGATGTCTGCTACGCAGTCCTCGAGTCAGTCGACTGTTTAGATGGTTGGAGAGCCCATCTTAATATGATTGGGTAGTGGGGCCTTCAGTGAAGTGTATGGTACGGATGAGTTGACTTACAAATTATCGTTGGATTCGAAGAAAGTTTTATGAGTGTCTTGTGCAGGACTAAGCTCTCGGTAGTCGCAGGTCAGTGTAAGAAAGTGTAATGGGAATGAAGGACATGGGCTGGAGGGCTCTATTTAAATAGAACTCAAGCTCCAGGGGCCATGAGTGCCGCTCTCAGTCTACTCCTATGCAGGGTCGGGAAGACCCCGCGCCCCCGACGAGCTCCATACTCCATGGACTTAATTGCTGAAAATGGTAGATGAGGGGAGGAGCTGGGGAGCTGGGCGGCAGAGATTGTGGCGGGCTTGCTAAGCTTAGCTGATTCGAGCGAGACGTACCATCCGAGGATAGCGGATGTGAATGACGAGGAAGGCTGAGGGGTGCCAGTGGGTGGTGGTGTTGCGGGGCACCTGTCCACTACCGTTGGAGCTTCACACTATCGCATGGTTCTTATATCCCTTCTGGGATTAGCGTACAATTCCCGTATCAGAGCCCTCATGGCAATCGGGTACTGAAGGGTCCTCATATTGCCCGTGGGGGTGGAATGTTGCATAATACGTGATTTCCATGTGCAGAAGTGTGGCCCAAAGACCTGGGACATGGATGTGTGATTGGCATATCAAAACGCCGCAACGGTTCTTCCAAATATTTCTACAAGTTGCTCTAGGCCCACCTACATCGCCCATCTGCATAAGCAAGCCAGTACTCTCCCTTCGTGTACTCTCAGGAACTAAATTATTGTTCCCATTGTGGCCCGCTCTACCGTAAGCGGCCAACATGGTTTTCCATCACACGAATAGACTAAGTTGCACCGGATCGATCTCGCACCCTACACATGACAGTCTGTCTCTCAGTCACGGAACCTTCGGTTCTCATTTTCTCCAAATAGCAGGACCCTGATCGAGGGAAGAGCATCCGTTTCCAAAAGTCTCAGTCGCTCTTCGAAGGTGTTGTTGATATCGATCTTTCCTCCAGTGCCAACCACAATTACACCACCAGCCCTGCTCCACTGTTAGCTTCAGCCTTTGACGGGATGCACTGCAGACTCACGAATCTTCTGGAAGCGGGTCTTTCTCGTCAATGCTGATGGTGACCTGCTTGTTCACCTTGCTCTTGTACTCTGACTGCGCTCCCTCAATGGCCTTCTTGACGGCATCGTAATCGGCTTTCCTCGCCTTGACCTGTAGCTTGTCCTCGTTCATTGCATATGCGCCTTCTAATATCAGGTTCTTTAGGATGTCCTGGTATTTGCCCTTGTCCTTTGCTACACTCTTCAACTTATTGGAGGTATCCTCGAATAGCTGGTCGAGCAGCTCCTGGCGAGCGGCGAGAACCCTCAACCGGGTCTTGTTTGCGACGGTGGAGCGTGTGATTTGCTGTGACATGCTGGCCTGCTTGAACTTCTTCTCGTAGGAGGTGTCGATGGCGGATGTCTCTTGGCGCACAAGCTTCGACTTCTCAATTGCGAACTCCTCATCGGCCTTGAGCTGTATTTCGTTTGCTTTCTCGAGGGCCTCCTGCCTGATGAAGGCAGTCATCTTCTTGAGCTCGCCGGCGACCTGTTGGTGCATCCATTATCAGCAGCTACTATTGACGTAGGATTGGGGAGCTGCCCGATGACGGGGGGAGGGGGAGCTGCCTTGGTGACGGAGAAGGGCATCTCACCTGGTCGTCGGACATGGCGTGTACTTGCGACATGATGACGGTACTGCAAGAGGCACGTCTGGACTGCTGAGGGTAGCGGGCGGTGGTGCAGAGTGCAGAGGAGGAGGGTGGATGTGGTGCGTGAAGGATAGTAGCTCGCAAGCAGAGCAGAGTATCAAGACACAGGACAGGTGAAGTTCAAGCCACAGCTGGTCGGAGCACCGATATTGGCGACGGGGCCTGGTGCTACTTGGGTGCTTGGTGGGTGCGTGGGTGCGTAGGTGCGTGGGTGCTTGTGCTTGGTGCTGCCCGCCCGCCTGCTGGTGCTGCTGGAGGGATCGATCGATTACGTTAGCTCTACCCAACCCCAACCAGCTTGAACAAAGTAGTGAAGTTAACCTCCAGACTTGGGTCGACCAACAGATCTCTCTCACAATGCCTCGAAATCAACCTCTGCTCCAGCGCTTGCAGATGATTTGAGCATTCTATCGCACTGCTCGCGGCCAATCCACACGACATCATCACGCCGCGGATCCCTGCTCGCCTCGGCTGCCCTGTCCACACCTCCGGTCTCGTGGCCGTTCTCGACAATCACGGTGACGCACCCGAACACATACCCCCTTCTGCGCTGGACGCTCAAGATAAAATCCTCCTCGCAACATCACGCCCGCCTCCCTGCAGAAAGAATGTGTCGGCCGTCTCGGTAGCGTCAATTCACCGCGCCCCTGGCACAAGGTCAGTACAGCATGGTCGAGCTATCCGCGGGCGCCAGCGTTGCTGTAAGTCTTCCCCCGAGCTATCTCACTTACGCCGCTTGCAACGTGCTTGGGTTCTAATATGCACACTACATAGCTCGGAGTAATCGTTGGGCTCGTCTCTACCAGCGTCCAAAGCATCGGCTTAACACTCCAGCGGAAATCGCATCTACTCGAAGAAGAGAAGGAAGACGACTATGAGCGGAGACCACCATATAAGCGGCGGCGCTGGCAGGTTAGCAGATAAAAGCATTCAGATTACAACAAGACGCCCACTGACCATCGTAGCTGGGCATGCTCATGTTCATTGTGGCAAACCTGGTGGGGAGTACTATACAAATAACTACCTTGCCACTCCCCGTTCTTTCGACACTGCAAGCCGTAAGTAGCTCCAAACCGCTCAAATTCTTCGACGATTAGAAGCTAAAGTGTCATAGTCTGGGCTTGTTTTCAACTCAATATGCGCCTCTATTATCCTCAGCGAACCTTTTACACGTTACTCATTGGTGGGAACAATACTAGTCGCAGCAGGCGCTGTTCTAATCGGAATTTTCGGAGCCATCACTGAACCATCGCATAATCTGGATCAACTATTGCAACTTCTTTGGCGGCGTCAATTCGTACTTTGGATGTTTGGAACCGCAATCATTGTGCTGTTCTTGATAATCACTAATTGGACTCTGAAACGTATGTATCCCAGGCCGACACCGCGCCTTCGATTAGTTCGTGGCATGTTTTTTGGGTGTGTGAGCGGCATACTTTCTGCGCATTCGCTCTTAATCGCAAAGAGCGCGGTCGAATTACTGGTGCGGACCATTGTAGATCGCCATAACGAGTTCAACAGGTGGCAGTCCTGGATGATTCTTTTTGGACTCGTTGCGTTCGCTTTGACGCAGCTTTACTACATGCACCGCGGCCTAAAGCTCTGCAGTACCAGTGTTTTATACCCTCTCGTATTCTGCGTTTACAACATCATCGCCATCATAGACGGTCTCATATATTTCCATCAATCGTCAAGATTGTCCAATCTTCATGCTGGCCTCATCGCGCTTGGGACGGTTGTTCTACTAGCGGGTGTCGTATCGCTCAGTTGGCGATTAGAAGAAAAGGAAGAAGAACCAACATCCCCACTTCTGAACAAACACAAAGGCATCCCTCCTCCGCAGACGGTCTTGACTCCAGGCATGGGTCTAGTACACAGTTCCGTTGACGAGGACCCCGAAACTCCCGATTTGGATGAAGAACTACCGGGAGCTCATGGATCTATCGACGAGCAAAGAAAACGCCAGAGCGTTGACGAGAGAACTCCTCTGCTCACAAGGGCGCCGACAGGCCCGGCACTCGCAACACTACGATCGAAAAAGCGACCATCAATCGATGTAAATCAAAGATTGAGCCCGAACCCCAGTCCTACGCCCCGCCGGCCCCCAAGAAGGCGGCGGATGACGATTTCAGAAGAGACGGACGAAATTTGGAATGAACTGAACGATCGCGAAAGCATGCCTTCGCCGATCAGGCGCTCGGCGGACACAGAGAGGCGACCGCGATCCGGGACATTACCGGCCCGTCGTAATAATGGGTCCTCAACGTGGTTAAATCAAATGAGGAGACGCTCATGGTGGGAAGGTGTTGGAGTTACTGGTCGAAGAAGCAGCAGTATATCACAAGGGAAACGACCTGTACAAAGTACTGATTCTTTACTTCAGCAGCCTCAGGTAGAGGACGGTAGTCAATCAGATGCAGAGCCAGACGCGCTCATAAGATCTTATTCGAATAGAAGGCGGGGAACTTGGGGTTTTGGCGACTGGGGTAACCAGAGAAGCCAAGAAGGGCTGGGGGACTGGTTTAAGCTCAAATGGTGGCGTAAGAAGTTTAGAGAGGAAGATGAGGAGAACGGGGATGGATAGAAAGTATGATAGAAAGTATGATATCCTTTAACACTTATTGCTATGGCAAAACAGATATAATAAAGCATTTTGAAACCCCCAGGCGATAGCCGCCTTTCCATAGTGATTGATTACCGTCCCGTTCCGAAGAGGTTAGTGTGTTTAGTAAGTGCAGCAGGGCAGGCATCTCTGTAATACAGTTGGCTGAGCTCCGTTAGGCTTTCAGCCTGGCTGTTGCCTTCATCTTTGATTATGGAAAACCGAACAAATTCTGAGATCTATTCCAACCCCATGGACAGCAAATCTATTCGATTGCTCAGGTTCTCGCGGAAGCAAGACGGATCTCTTCACGGCCAGCTTAAAGATTTCAGTCTTCGCGATGCACCTCCCTTTTACACTGCTTCATATGTCTGGGGATCAAAGATATGCGACGAAGACATGTCCTTTGGAAATAGATCTCTCCCAATCTTACGGAGCCTGTCGCTATTCCTACAAATGATTTCTAGCCATAAAGACTTTGCCAAAGACGACTGGTGGTGGATAGACTCAATAAATATCAACCAAGAAGATGTAGCAGAGAGAGCAGCACAGGTTAAGATTATACATCGCATCTACAAGAAAGCTAAGATGGCCATCGTCTGGCTGGGGGCGGAAAGGGAAGAGGGAAGTGACTGTCTCGGCGCGGTAGAATTCATGACACAGCTTTGTGATTTGAGGCCCGCGCTGGATAACAACAATGCCTTTCGCGAGCAGTTACGGCATGCGAGGCTCGGTCCCCAATGGAAGGCTATTGGTGACCTATTGAGTCGGCCATGGTGGACCAGAGTCTGGACACTGCAAGAATTCATTCTGCCTGACAAGGTCAAAATCTATTGTGGACCCAGCAGCATTAGTAGGTCAAAGTTTCGATCCGCAATGTACAGTATCAACTTGGTCTGTACGGGTTACGACGACCAACTTTTACCGCGTCAAGCCTTTGACGCTGCGTGGAACAGACGGAGAATCCTGCAGTGGTACAACGACCAGAAAAGCATGAGCCTGATAGCCACTTTGGCTTACCTCGGAAATCACTACGCTACCGACTTTCGAGACCGGATCTACTCTGTCCGCGGTCTGCTCAGCGACCGCGACCGTCGTATGATAGGGGATCCAGAGTATGATTCTTCTATCGAGCAGACTTACGCGAAGCTTGTCCGGTCTTTCTGGAACGAATACCGTAGCCTCGATATTATGTGCTTTTCACATATTTTCAATACCCATAATAGAGCCTATCCGTTACAAGAAGACCGCTATACTCTTCCATCTTGGGCACCAGACTGGCGCATCTATGTTCGATCAGCACCTGTCCCTCTCATGGCAAGCCAAAGTGCCAATGTCGAAATCGGAAATTTTAGGCCGTTGCATTCCAAGGCCTTCACGGCCAATTACGACGCTCCAGGTCAAGGTCTGAGACAGCTTGCCAATGTCAGATTCGCGAAGAATTTGAAAGAAATGTGGTGTGACGGGGCGATTATCGATGAAATAGACGGCTTGGGTAGTTTAGAAACATGCGAAACACGGTGCAAGAGCTATATCTGTGAAGACGGTGGACATGGAGGGCAGTCCTCTCAGAGGCAGGATTGTAGAGACAAGAGACCTGATATGGAGATTCTAGAAGCCATCGCCAGATCACTCGTACTCGATCGTCAAGACAAATACCTTCGATTGCCCGCTCCCCCACAATTTGTTTCCAACTTCCTCATTCTATGCCGAGCGTTCGTCGACGGCGAAGATATTGACCCTCTCTTCGAAGCATGGTTCAAAGAAAACAAATCCTTACTGATTAGTGGACGGACAGTGGACGAGCTCGCACACAGCATAAGTGCAAGCTCAATTCCTACCCAGACAGCACCGATTTCTTCATTAACGCACCTAATCACCGATTCAACTAACAATGAAGATTCTTTCTTAGAGCGATTCCTGGATACAGTCAGGAAGAAGTCCAGAAAGCTTATGATCACTGATAAAGGGTGTATTGGCATGGCGCCATGTCGGGCCAGACAAGGAGATGCGGTAGCTATACTTTTCGGGTGCAGTATTCCCCTCGTCCTAAGACCTGGAACGAGGGAGGCGTGGAGGGTGATTGGTGAGGCCTATGTTCACGGCTTCATGAATGGAGAGATAGAGAGAAGTATCGGGAAAAGGAAGAGGGAAATCCGTACATTTCGGCTTGTATGATGTATCTTAATGACTTTCAATTCCACAAGTCACTAAGATACTCAAGTACATCATTACGTAGTCTCCGTTTTCATATAGATATCGCGGAATTGGAGTCGATGAAGTACTTGAATGATTCAATATTATTGCTATCTCCATTTTGTATAACCAGTGTATCTACAATATCGGTGCATGTTAGATCGGTCATGTTAGAGGCACAGCACCCCAATGTAATAATCTGACCAATCGGCAACACTTCGGATGTTGGCCAACCTTCGAGCTTCAGTTGTCGGAAACGAACACGATCGCAAACAATACCTCACGAAAGCTTTCCCCGCCAACAATGCTCGTCTCGCTCACCGTCGGCAAAGTCGACGCCGGCGTTGCCGTTCTTTTGACTGAAGACAAGCGTCTCGTAAGTTGAACCTACCTCTTCAGCCTCTAAATCTACATCATCTTGCTCCAAGTAGCAACCCCGAACCCTCAGGCCCGCTGACGGGGACTAAAGATTGAATTCCCTTCCATTCTTCTTCCACCGGATATATCCTCTGGAAGTATTGTCGATATCACTGTTGCTCGAAATCACAAGTCTGAATCAGAGTCGTCCTCCGCCTTCCATAATCTTCAGTCCACAATATTCCGCACCTTTGGTCAGCGCACGCCGTCCGCCCCAGTCCTTCGCTGTCGAAATGCTACGCAAACATCTGTTGTCTTAGAATGGGATCCAATTGACATTGCGACTGCGGAACTGAGGGGTCTAACATTGTATCGCAATGGGAGTAAAGCAGGGACGATACCTAAACCTACGGAGGTGCACTCTACCAAATTGAGTGGTCTGGCTGTGGATACTGAATATGTGTTCCATCTCGTGCTGCGGACGAGTGCCGGCACTTACAGTAGCGAGAAGTTAAAGGTGCAAACCCACAAGATGACAGACCTTTCGGGCATTACGATTACACCTGGCCATATGCCAGCAGCTCTGCGCGAAAGCCTCCAAGGGACTGTCGACAGGATTGGCGCGAAGATAGTGGACACTGTTAGGATCGATACAACACACTTCGTGTGCACAGACGGTAGGGGCCCAGCGTGGGAAAAGGCGGTTGAGAACAATATCCCTGTGGTGGTCCCGGATTGGATCAAAGGTTGTGAACGAGAAGGGCGTATCGTAGGTGTGCGGGGATACTACTTGAATGCGGATCCCAGATTGAGGCAGATCGGGCCTGGACAGTCGCAACAGCAGACACAGCAACAGGCACAGCAACCAGTGAGGAGTCCAATAACAAGTCCGCGAACGGAGGTCACACCGCCGACGCCGGAGAGACCGACGCGAGAGAGGAGTGAGGACGGAGAGAGCACAACACCACCCCCTCCTCCACCAAAAGATGACGCATCGGAGAAGAGCGGGGTCCAGACGCCACCAGAGCCAAAGACACAGGCGGAAGAACAAAAGGTGCGAACAGAGGATATGAAACCCAGCACTGAAGAATCTGAGGAGGAAGAAAGTGACGAGGAAGAGGACGAAGCTGAAGCAAGCTCAAATGCAAAAGCGGCGGAGGCGGGTCTGCCAGTGAGGAACAAACCAGGGCAGGCGACCGTTGAAGATGAAGATGATGGTGCCAGTTTCCAGGAGGTGCAACTTTAATGAAGCACTCAATCTCAGCGATTGCGGCTTGTATGTGCTTTAGCGATGGTTATAGTCTCGTAGCATGGAGCAAGGCTTGGGATCTAGATTTTGTAATCCAGCACAGGAAATATATCCCTGAGAGAAGCGATCTCAACTTGTTACTCGGTTCAAAATGAGGGTGTAGTTGATGTTGTACAAATGTGAAAATTTGCTGGCAGGTGCCATCTGCAGTCAAAATCGTAATCAATACCCCATACTCTTATGAGCGATCGCCCGGTGCTTTGAATCGAATCAGAAATCGATTTGGACATTGAAGTAGAGAAAATAAACTTCTCAAAGGTCTTTGAACATCCAGGACCGAGCATTTGTGAGCGGGTCTTGGCATTGGGCCCTTGTCAGATAGTGAACGGAAAAGCTGAGAGCCCCATCAACCAACACACCTCGGCCATTGCCCACCTTCGCCACGACAAACATTCACTATTGCAGGGCTCGTAGCTTAAGCTCTTCATAGGGCTTCAAATTCCCTATGTATGCTGCAGTACGACCGGCACTGCGGTCTGCTTCCATAGCACGACCTCAAGCCCGATTTATCAGTCGTCGACGATACCCACTTCCCAGGCGGTCGCGATCCTTCCATTCCTCAGGCCACCTTTCCCAGAATTCAAACCCTCCTCCGAGCCCGGGTAATACACCCGCCGATACTAATGGAACGAACAAGAAAGCCCGTGAACCGACTGCGGCGGCGGCGGCAGAACGAGCTGAGGCTGGGGTTGCCCTCGAGGACCCCGAAGTGTTGGCACAAAAGCTCCAGCGGTCAAAAGAAATGACACGACGATACTCCTCAGCATTACGACGCACTCAACGACGAAACCGTGCTGCACAAGATCTCCCTCCCATCCATATTCCTGACTGGTTCTTTCAAAAGAGAGTTAGATTACGAGAGGACACTCGGAAGCGCCCGAAGCGTCGGGATTGTGCACTTTCTATAAAACATGTCGAGTCTGGAGAACATGGAGTCTGTTCAATACCTTTTCTCACGTATTCGACAGGTATTGCAAGTATGTCTGAGCTGGTACGAGCAATGTGGAAGAAGGGTCTTAGTGAAGAGCAGACAACCCGATTCGCACAGGAGTTTGCTCGGAGATTTGGACGTGAATATGACCCAAAAGTGATGGAAGCGCTACAAAAGGGGGAGGATCCTGACCTGCGAGCGCTGCCGAAATCCCAACAGGAGGAAGATGTGGCTCGATCTCCGGGTAGTACAGAGTCTACGCAGGTTTCCACTAGCGTAGTATATGAAGGGGTGAGAATGTTTACTGCTCAAGATGGGGCCGAGATGGAATCAGAAGCTAAAGAGCACTTACGGAGGGCTGAAAATATCACCAGTGACGGAAAACGCATATCGCCTTTACTCCTTGCCGAGATAAGAGCTACAATTGTTGCCTCCCTATCTGCACTCCAGCCAGCAATCAACGACTCTTTCCCCTCGTCGAAGACAAACTTGATCTTACATTCACCATCAGAAGATCACGAGCCCTTTTTACAAAATGTAGTACAGTCTTTAGCAGCCGAGGTTGGTGCCGATCTGGTAACGCTGAATGCTCAAGATCTCGGGCTATTAGCAGGGGATTACCTTGGAGAAGGGACTGAACCTTCGCCTCGATCGATACGGTCTTTAGCATACGAGACTTACAGATCACATTCGAATATCGAGAGCGATGTCGAAGATTTAGGTGACTTGGACAATATCATGAACGAAGACCAAGACGTACTTACCGAAGAAGACATGCCCCAAATATCGCCTAAAGCCAGGGTGGCAATTTTTAACGTAGCGGGAGTTCTCAAAGGGTTAAAAAATCTCAATAACATCGCACGAAATCCGCAGAGTGGATTGCCTGGCTTTGGAGAGGCAGATTCTATCACTGTTTCCTCAAGCAGCCCCACTACCCGAACGCAGTCTCCAGGCGAATCGCAATTGGAAGACTTGAAATTGGGCGCCCTGTTAGAGGCACTGATTGATTCGACTGAGCTCAAACGGACACGACAACCCGGTGATACAACCACCCAGGACGTCATTTCGTCCAACCCTCCCCAGCAGACTGCAAACCAAGGGAAACCTAAATTCTTTGATTTCTCGATGAATCAGAGTGAAGGCACTGTGCTAGACTTCAGCGCGTTGTTGCCCATCAGTGCCAAACCCGCCCTCACTTTCACTGTCAACCCCGGACCAGCGTCCAGGCGACCACACGTTCCACGGAGGCCAAAGATAATCCATGTTAGTGATATCAAAGAGCTCAACGGGACACGACACGGCAGTCGCGTAATGCAAAAGCTCCAAGACATTGTCCGTAAACAAAGGCACGCTGGTGAAAGTGTTATGATACTTGGCACGACCTGCTCTTCAGATCTGATACCAGACCTGTCCGGTCATACATTATATAGCCTTCAATCTGAGTATGATACAGGAATGTTCAGGACTATCGTCGCACCAGTTGCAACTGTCGAACGGGATTGCGGCATCGAAGAGCAAGTGGTATCTGCTGCCAAAAGAAAGCTGCTAGAGCTCAGCTCGTCACCGGTTCAGAAGAGAAAGTTTCGGTCTATCAATCTTCGCCATATTCAAGATATGCTGCGGAATCTCGATCCTACGGCTTCTGTCGACATTGCTAATGTGCCAGTGAGCGAAGACAAACTTCGTTCCTTCGGAACTATCTTTCCCGAATCCTTCTTCTGGAGGGCTATGACTTACGATGAAGTCCATCGTGTTGCATTGACCTCCCTTGGTCTACATTTCTTGGACCAAAGTAATCCCAATTTGAGTTGGGCACATGTTGCACTTGCCATGGGCCTTTTGAGAGCAAGCGACGATTTCAAATATGCGTACTTCAAGCACAAGAGCTCGATTCCGAAGCGCAGTTTGAAGGAGCAGTTTCTCGACCAGATGGACAAAGACCAGCTACGAAACCCTCACGGTTCTCGAGAGAATTCTGCTGCAACAGCGCAGGATGCTGACCGCCAAAGGCTTCTGGACCGCATCGCTGCAAAGGCCACAAAGCATGAGAAGGCGCTTATGCAAGGCATTGCCAATCCGGAGCAAATCAAGACCACATTCGACCATGTTCATGTGCCACGCGAAACGATTGATGGAATCCGAACACTGACATCTCTATCCTTGCTCCGGCCCGACGCCTTCAATTACGGTGTACTCGCAACTGAGAAGATTTCCGGTGCTCTCTTATACGGCCCGCCAGGAACAGGTAAGACTTTATTGGTAAAAGCTGTCGCCAAAGAAAGCGGATCAATGGTCCTGGAGGTTTCAGGTAGCCAGATCATGGACAAATATGTGGGTGAAGGAGAGAAAAACGTGACGGCCATATTTTCCCTAGCTAGGAAGCTTTCGCCGTGTATTGTTTTTCTGGATGAAGCCGACGCAATTTTTGGCTCTCGAGATACCTCACGCGAAAGAACGGCGCATCGAGACATTTTGAACCAATTTTTGAAAGAGTGGGATGGTTTGAACGACCTCTCCGTGTTCGTCATGGTAGCAACGAATCGCCCATTCGATATGGATGATGCGGTAATTCGTCGTTTGCCTAGGAGACTGCTGGTCGACTTACCCACAGAAGAGGACCGGAAGAAGATTCTTGGAATCCACCTTAGAGGAGAACAGCTGGACGAGTCGATTGATTTGGCGGATCTTGCAAGGCGTACGCCATTCTACAGCGGCAGTGACCTTAAAAACGTCGCCGTCTTCGCAGCTATGGCATGCGTTCAGGAAGAGAATGAAAAAGCAGCAATTGCTGCTGCGAAAGCTGCAGCTGAAGCTGCTCAATCCGAGTCTCAGGAGGCGGCTGGCGAGCCATCTAATACTAATTCTGAGGCGCAACCAAAGCATACTCCGACTCTCGTTCAAGGGCAAAAGTACGACTTCCCAGAGCGGCGTACACTCCACCAGAGACATTTCGACAAGGCATTACAAGAAGTCAGCGCTAGTATCTCGGAGAACATGTCCTCTTTGAATGCCATTAAGAAGTTTGACGAGCAATATGGCGACCGCAAAGGACGCAGGAAGAAGACACCTTTCGGACTTGGGGTTAAGCCGGCAACTGAAAAGGATGCCAGGGTAAGGACTTGAATTTTCGGATAATTTGTTGGACAAAATTAAGGTTTATGACGTATACCGTGTATTATTATTCGAATATGTAGTTAGGAATATTTGGTTGAGTGGTTTGACGTTGGCGTATGCATCTAGCCGGTTCACCGATACGAATATAATTAACACAACTTTCATGTCCAAACAACACAAGTCTGTTCTGTAGAACTGCTTGCGCCTTCAGCTACATCGGGTCTATGGCTTATTGCCACTTCCACGGCAACCATTTCCGCCATTGACTCTCTTCAACGTCCACCTCCGTTTCCTCATCCCTGGGAATGTCAACCCTCACCCTCCAATGACCTCCCTCCTTCACACCCCCCAACCCCCTTTCCCTCAATACTCCCTCCAAAGGCGCAAACCCAATCTCTCCCGCCCTCTCCCTCGCCATCTCCCTAGCAGACCTTCCCCAACCCTCGCCCCCCTCCACAAAAAAAGTCAACTCCCTAACCACCGGATTCCCCTCAATCTTCTCCTTCCCACAAACACATCCCCCACCACCATCATAACCCCCATCATCCACAACGACCCTCCCCCTCCTACATGGCCTCCACCCCCTCCCACCACAACCCTTCAAACAAACCCACCGATTCTCCTTCCAAGCCCCAACATCCCTTCCCTCAACACCGTACACCACCGCTTCAATCGTCCCTAAACTCGTGCCCCTATTCCCCAACGCACACAAAATCATGTTCTCATACTCCAACCAATATTTCCACCCGCGCCCGTCGTTTCTATGGCTCGTGTCGCGGATCCAGATTGGTAGGAGCAGGTCTAGCATCTCTGCTGCGGAATTTTGGATTAGGGTTTGTAGGAGCGGGACGGTTATGTAGGTGCGGATTGAGGGGATGAGGTCGAGCATGTGTCCTGTGATGTTGAGGTTTGAGGATAGGATTGCGGTTGTTAGGGGGGAGGTGTATAGGGGGTGTGGGGTGTAAGGGGAGTTTGTGATGTTATTGTTGTCGCTGGTGGTGGTGGTAGAGTTCGGTGTAGGACTAGGTATACATGGCATATTTTCCAAAATCCACTCTTCAGCGCCGAGGAGGGTTGCTATACACCAATCCTCTGGCCATTCTTCCCTTGGTGCTACATCACCTTTTTCCCTCAATCCTAACCACCCCCCTGTTGCTATGTCCGGATCCGGATCCGGATCATAGATACCAGAAATACTAGAAGAAATAGCTGTGCATATTAATCTCGTCAAACGGTCTTTCGTCCGCGGGGTATAGTCATCTAGAATGTCTTGTCCGGTTTTTACTCCTCTTTGGATGTCTTTTATTATTTTTGTTCCTGCGTGGCGGTTTTTGATTGTTTGTGTCGAGTTGAACATTGCGGATGGGAGCAGTTTTGATCGGAGTGCGTTACGGTGTTTAAATGCCGTTGTGAAGGTTGGTGGTGAGTTTGGATACCAGAGTTTGTGGGGGAGATTGGGGAGTGTGATGGTTTGTTGTAAGGCGTGGATGATTTCTCGATTAAATGAACCTGGGATTTATACTCAACTAATGCACTATATTCTATAGCTAGCTACCGCATGGGAGGTAGATATATGCTAAATGTTGTATGGAATAGGGATCTTGCTTACGGCATACTAGTCTTAGCTTTAGAATGTATCGAAGCCTGTAACATCTTTTCCGAGGATGTGTAAGATACCAGGGGATCAGGTTTTGGATTATGATTGGGAGAATGTCTGCGGGGAGTTGGTCTAGAGGCATCGCGGAGCAAGGTATGGATTCGACATCTGCTTCCATTGGATTCATGGAAAGGAATTCTAGACCATGTTGGTGCCATAGCATCTTGAGCAGAAAACCCGAGTCGAAGATTCAATCCTGACAACGGGGTTTTAGAATTAATCAGATTGTATTAAAAATGATCCCGTGATCACAAATTGAGATGAAATTGCTGGACTCGGATGTAGTCGAGTGCGTTCGCGAGCCGCGTGGAGTCGTAATAAGCACGCCGTAAAACCGGTTGCCTAACTAACCTCGCCTTAGATAAACAATAATGGCCTAGGTGTAAGACATGCCAATGAACACTAAACTCTAGACCAAAAACCGCCGCGTAACTACGCATACCATACATACATATGCGCTTTATACATCCCTTATCGTAGCTGCCTAACTACGGCCTGCCTCATCTCCTACAAATAATCCCCTTCAGCTTACCAACGACATTCTCGCTCTTGTGTTGGATTTGCTTCGTTCCCGCCGCGCCTAGATAGACATTACATCAACAAAAAGAAATTTTTCCATTAATGATCAAGAATAAACATACCACTTCCCCTACCACCTGCAGGCCCACTATCATCGGCGTACCCAACACTCCCCGCAATCGCATAATTAGTAGAATTCATCTTATACACATTACACCATTCATAATCATCTTTCTCAATTTCTCCAGCGGTATTCTTCTTGTGCTTTTTCGTCATTCTTTGTTCGGGGGGCTTTGTGTCGTGTCGTGTCGAGTTGAGGAATACTAGGAATAGGCCCGAGCCTCCACGAGATGCAATTAAATGCCCTGGGACACTCTGGAAGGTGGATTGAAATATGTGAAGAATATTTAGAGTCTTTTGGATTGAGTTAGAGATTGAAGATTTTAAGCGACTGGCAGTGCAGYGAGCGAGCGCATGAGTGGTGGTGTTGGGATGTTTGGAGGATGGTTGATCATATGCAGCTACGTCATTTCTTGATGTGGATGGATGCATTGTGGCCTCAGCAACATACATGGCGGCTTGATCCGGCCAACACGGACAGTATAAGCTCTCAATTGGACAGAGCGACTGGAATACGTAGCAATTCAAATTTAATAGTAAAGGTCATGGTCACAATGTCAAAACGTCTCATCATTAGTTGTACTCAGTATCATGCTAAAAGACCCGGCTCCTGAACGCCTGCCAATATCCTGCTACAACCCTTAACATGCATAGTTATTGCTTCCCCCATAACGCCATTAAACGTTCATCGGCCCCTTTGCGAAATACCGTGTGTCTCGCACTTAGAGAATAGGAGAAAGGAAAATCCGCATCCCAAATTACCGCAATCTAATCGCTTCGGAGCATGCTCTCCACAAGATCGCCAAGAGGGCCCCAGAAGTCTTTGCTTCCATTTGCCAGGCCGTGCTCATCAATGAAGAGAACATAGTGCTTGAAGCTTGTGTTTAGGTGTGGCTCGAGTCCTAACTCAATGATGACAGGATAGTGGTGGCAGTAGATGTGTGCATAGACACGGTAGAGGCGTTTGAACATGTTGCGCAACAATGCAGGAAATGTCTTTGGGAAAGGTACACCAATCCTGCTTGGGAACATTTGCTCATTGTCGATGTTGCTTTGAACCCAAGCCATCAGGTGCTCGATGTATTCTGGGGCGGGCATCTTGGTCGGCTTCTTGAAGTTTTCGCTATCTTGCCATAGGTATTCGAATCTAAATGAGGTATAAGCATGCTGCCCTCATCAAGAACGTGTGTCCATACTCATCAGTAGCCTTCATCTCTGGGCAGCTCTGCGGGGAGCAAAACTCGGTAATTGAGCCATAGAGCAAGTTGATTTGGTTGTAGAAGTCGACGACTAGTACCATATGTTAGAGCACATGAAGTTCCACATATCAACGATTCTTACTATTCACAGCCAACCACTCATCTCTGTCTTCACCCTCTGGTAACTTCACCGCTTTCCTCAAGCTTCCACTACCCAAAGTAGCTTCGGCATATTGCTTGAGCTGCCAACTACTCGTGCCTCGACCAGATTTCTGTGGCTTGAAAGGCGCTCTAGTGCGCGGATTACTAGGAGCAGAAGAACGTAAGCATGTATTCGTAGTATACCCATAATTTCGGGGCGCGCGTATTCGGGTCCTAGGACTGGATGTTCCAGCAGCCCCATTGCCCCTTGGTTCGAAATATCCTCGCCCAGAGCAACCGTTATAATCTCGTTGTATCTGCTCGGGTTTGGGAGAGCCATTGCCTCCAGGAAGAAGTTTGTAGGAGTAATTGGGAGTATCGCGGGTGGGGCTTTCTTCGCCGCGTGGAAGCCGGAGACTTAATCTAGATACTGGTGCAGGATTCGAAGTAGCTCGACGGCCCTGTCTGGTACTATTCAAGTCTTCTCTAGCACGCGGCGGAGGTTTGGCCCCGGCCTGCTGCATCCGCAATCCTTCCCCTCCCCTCTGCAGCGGGCTCTTATAAGCCATTTGCGGTATCCTGGGGGCAGGCGATCCATAGCGACCTAAAGGTCGGGCCATGTGCACTGGTCTCCCATTTCCGTAATCATCTCTTTCCACCACATGTATCCCAAGTTGTGTGCAACTATGGCTCGGGGCGAGGATGGGCCGGAGGGGCATTGGCTTCGCGGGAAAGGGGAACTGTATGCTAGTAGGATAGGGAGAAACGAACATTGTGGTGATGAATCCTGACATTTCCTCCGCTACTACTTGTTCTCGACTTTATAAGAGCGTGGGTCTCGGGGTTTGCACTCTACGTACATTCCAAGGGTTAGCCTGACGATTGCGGGGAGCTTTGGAATGCAAGAAGACTCACAAATAGTAAGACAAGCGCAAGCGACCTCAATTAAAGAGCGACAACCGGACTAAGGCACGAAAGGAGGTCGGAAAGGGGAGAGAGACCAGGTGGAATTGGGAAGTGTTGAATGTGGGAGTTTGTTTGCGTCCCCGCCGCCCGCGATAAACATTGGACGCTCGGGGCGCCGCCGCTACCACAGATGAACTGCCTGACTAAGCCAGCTTTTCACCAACGGGCGCAGGGCAGGGCTCTTGCGGTATCGAATCGACAGAAACAAAGGCAATACACAACAGAACATAAGATCATAGACTTCAGTCACCAGTAATCGAAACTAAGATGACAAGATAACAGCTTTGAATAGAAAACCAGCTTCATGCTAAGGTAATTCGTTGTCGTGTTGATTGTTTGATATGGGGGCGACACAGTGATATGTACGTCTCGAGAATTCTTCATCACGAGAGCTGGAGAACTACTGCGTTTAAGTCTCTTTATGACATCTTTCTTTAGACTTAGTGCGACCCTAAGATAGAGCTTTTCCGAACTCTATTTATACTTTCTAATGCTAAAGAGTTTATTTTCCCTCACAGTTAATTAAACTTAAACAGTATATAGAATAAGAACATAAGCTATATTAACATCGTTTGAAAGCGTTCAAGGTGGGACATAATATTCAAAGATTACGAAGTGAACCATCCTCCTACTTTTAGAATTTCTACACGCTTTACGCGTCTCCTCCTTCTGAGCTTCTTTCCTCAAGCAGTAAAATAGAAACCTAAAGAACTCTAAAAGCCAGCCTCTAAGTGATTATAAAGAATCTTCCTATTCTTTATGAAACGCGCGTTCATTCATAATATTCGCCCGGTACAATCGGCTGCTTGGTCTCATCTGTGTAGTCTCCAAAATCCAGCTCAAGATGCTCACCGTAATCCCCCGTTTTCACGATCCATATGCGTGAAGATGGTTATTGTTGTTATGCCTGCGCTTGTATTTTTCAGGACTGGTGTCGGCCGGCTCTGCATGGCTAGGACAGTAACTTCGGAAACGGTGTCCCATGCCTGCGATATAAGCCCGAAAGATGTGGGTGGACAATGCTGTGGATTATGTGGACGTGGACAGCTGCCTCTTGCCCCCCTCCGTCACTGGCCGTAGCAAGATCATGTCTTGCTGGCTACACTCTTCATACTCAGTACAACGCGAACCCTTCTCTTCCCCCTCGCCCTCTTCATCTTCTTCGATACCTTTTCTCTTGGCTTCTTTGGCCGTACATCCTACGCCCCTCCTATTTCCCGACCCCTTCGCAACCTGATCGCATCTTCATCGGAAGTATACATTGGAACAACGAGCCTATACTTATATCGCATTGAAACAAGGCTGTAGTTGACCTAGTCAGCCGTCTCGGACCGGAAAATGTCTTTGTGGCCGTCTTGAAAAGTGGTAGTTGGGACGATAGCAAAGGTGCCCTCCGAGATCTGGATGCACTCCTCGGACGACTAGAAGTTCGTCGCTCAATCGTGCTCGAAGACACTACGCATACTGATGAGATCTCTCGAACCCCGTCTGTGAATGAGTCGGGGTGGGTCTTTTCGCCGCGTGGGCGCATGGAGTTGCGTCGAATTCCCTACTTGGCTAAACTGCAAAATCGAGTCATGGATAAGATGACAGGGAAAGACGTTCGACAAGGTCTTACGGCTCCATGATGTTGTCTTTACGGCACGCTTTCCCTTCGCTGTGCGAATAATGCTTCCAGTGACTGATTTGCAAGATAGACTGAAGACGTCCTCAATCTACTCTCCACCAACGGCAGGAAATATGCATCTGCCTGCTCGCTCGACTTTTCCAAGCCCCCAAATTACTACGATACTTTCGCTCTGCGTGACATGTCAGGCTCCAAGACCGTCTCATTGCAATGGCCTTATTTCTACTCTGGCGCTTCACGTCATGCACTGATAGCCAACGAAGCCATCTATGTACAATCTTGCTGGAACGGCATGGTGGCCATGAACGCCCAATCCTTTTACGCGACGCCTCAGCTTCGTTTTCGGGGGGTTGCGGACAGCCTAGCTGAGCTACATCTTGAAGGCTCCGAATGCTGTCATATACACGCGGACAATCCCCTCTCAAATGGCGATGGGGTATACATCAACCCTCGAGTAAGAGTCGGATACAACCCCAGCTGCGTATAAGACCGTAAACTCTTTTCAGACATGGCCCTCCCCATTAAAACGCATCACGGGCATATGGAAGGCTCGTTTGGCGGCACTACCGACTTCACTGCGGCATTCAGCTGAACGACATGTCGTCCAGAAGAGGCTGAAGCAGTGGGAAGGGATTGAGCCTGGCGACTTCTGTCTGGTTAATGAAATGCAAGTGTTGGTAGAAAATGGATGGAAATATCTATGAGCAAGTGATTCTACAGATACCCTACTCTTATCTTAGTTTAGGAAATGAGAAACAATATATCATATTGAAGAGGTGTTCGACTGTGCCGACTAAGACATGTTCTTCTTTGGCCTTGGATCTACTCACCACTACTCTTGATTGCAACGAACACTAAGCCATGCCTAAAGTATATTGTGAGGAAAATTCAAGTTCGTTTCCCAATTGCAGCTCTTTCTAACCCTACCCGCCCACCCTTCCTACTATCTACACAGCTCCCTGATGCCTTTCGACATGGTAAGTGCTGCAAGAAAGGGAAGCAGCCGCTTTGCACCATAACATGCCAATGAATTACAATTCTCCACAATAAGTGAAATGATCCCAATCAATGTTTTAATTCTTGAACAGATTCTTCATTCCGAACAGAGGTACGCAGTCTCAGTCAACTTTTGTATATTGTTCTAAAAATTGCTCAGAATGTCTTCAGGAGGGGATATAGGGCGTCCTTCATTGCTGAGATGGGTAGTCCATATCAACGAGTTCGTCGATCTAATTTGGTAGTCTACTACGGCGTTGAGCTTCTTCATCGCATTTTCTTTTAGGCTTAGCGCAACCCTGAGGATTGGGAGGGTATACTGTCCCAATTATTTCATAGAAAATCCTCGTATTGACAATCTGATACACCCCTTGTATCAATTCCTGAAAATATGAATACTAGAAGTGTCTAGGTGTAATCTAAGTCTACCAATGCATGTCTATGAGCGCCGCTCAATGCACAAGAGGTTTTGGTTCATCCTCAACGTCTCCCCTTGGAATGTCGTACCTCGCTAGGGGTCTATATGGGTCCCGTTAATACAACTTGCTGCCAGTACCATGGCCGTTCGTCTTACTACCCAAGTCCAAACTGTCCAATGCTCCATCAATAGAGGTCTCAAACTCTGCAGGTTCAACTTCGGCAGAGTCGTTACTCCGGATTCGCTCAAGTTGATCAGTGACATAGTGCGCAACATGCTGGTCCATCTCTGCCCTTTGTTTCAGATCATCCTCGTTGAGATAACCGATGGAGTTAGTGCGATTGATAGGGGTGAGAGCATCGTCATCTCCCTGCGTTGACGCCCAGTCACTCCTGTCGCCAATGGACCTGGTGGTGGAGGAGCGGCGCAAGTGATGCCGTTGCTTCGGTCTGTTTACCTTGCTGAAGATATCATCAAAGTAATGCGCCGCAGCTGTAGTCGGGGTGCGTGGTGTTTGCGGAAGGCGGCATGTTAAACTAAATGGAGGATTAATAAATATAGCTTCCAACACTTGCAAGAGGAAAACATACCCAGTGTCGTGGATCATTTTGGCGATAAGTCCTGTCCAACCACACTGATGAGTTGCGCCTAATCCACGGCCCGAGTCACCGTCGAAGAACTCATGGAACCACATGTAATCTTTCCAGTTAGGATCGAAATCATGCAAATCGTTTCCATCGTTGATAGCTCTCCGCCCATCATCGCCACGCGCGAAAAGATGCTGCAGTCGATGTTGCAATTCCTCGGCAACATGGCCCAAATGCATGTAATCCCCAGAGCCAGTTGGGCACTCAACCTGTAAATTATTTCCGTAGTACAAGAAGAATCTCTGCACGGACTCGATGAGGAGAAAGTTGGTGGCCAGCCAGATTGGGCCTCTCCAGTTGCTGTTGCCGCCGAAAAGTCCGCTGTCAGAGTCGCCCGAAATGTAGCTTACTGAAAACTGTTGACCATGTACATCCATGGACACAGGATGATCTTTATGATATCTCGACAAAGATCGAATTCCGTGATCGGCCAAAAACTCATCCTCATCTAGCATCCTGCTGAGAATACGCTTCAGGCGCTCCTCACTGACCAAGGACAAAAGCAGGCGATCATCCCTGCCACGCTTCTTCATCGATGCGATATTGCGCCCCGCAGTCTCACTACGATTCTCAATAAACCACTCCAACCGTTTCTTGAAATCTGGGAACCTGTTGATAACTTCCGGCTCTAGTGTTAGGGTCGCATATAGTGGGATAAGACCAACAAGAGATCGAATCGGCATCTGATGGCTCCAAGGTCCACCCCAGGAGATCGCATCGTAGTAGAAACCATCCTCATCATTCCATAAAGGTTTCGCTTCGCCGCCAGTACGGAATTGCATGGCTTCACTAATCAAGATGAAGTGCTCGAAGAACTTTGATGCCATATCTTCGTAGATGCGACGACGTTTCGCCAGCTCGAGGCAGATGTTGAGCATGTTTAAGCAGTAGAAACCCATCCATCCCGTACTGTCGGCTTGTTCGAGGATTCCTCCTGTTGGTAATGGCTCGGATCGGTTGAAAAGTCCAATGTTGTCCAGTCCAAGGAAGCCGCCCTCAAAGACATTGCTACCATTTGCATCCTTACGGTTGACCCACCACGTAAAGTTGAGTAGCAGCTTCTGGAAGACGCGCTCAAGGAAGTCAAAATCCTCTCTACCATACATCTTTCGCTCGATCTTGAAGACTCGGAAAAGAGACCAAGCATGGACTGGAGGGTTGACATCTCCAAAATTCCATTCGTACGCGGGCAGTTGTCCATTGGGATGCATGTACCATTCTCGAGTAAAGAGGTCGAGTTGCTTTTTGGCAAAATCTGGATCAATCATTGCAAGTGGGATACAATGGAAAGCACTGTCCCATGCCGCAAAGAATGGATATTCCCAAGAATCAGGCATCGACAGGATGTCGTCGAGATACATGTGTTTCCACTCCTTGTTTCGAATCTCTTTACGGCTTGCTGGTGGGGGAGGCATGCCTGGATCACCATTCGCCCATTGTTCCCATACGAAGTGGTAGAATTGTTTACACCAGAGCATCCCTGAGAATGCTTGACGCTGAATATTACGAAGGTCATCCGACATGGGGAGGGGGCTTATCCGCCAATAGAACTCGTCGGCCTCCGCACGGCGCTGCTCAATAATATCATCGAATAGCTCCTCATCAACGTAGCCATCATATCTTCGAGAAAGCCGGAATCGAACAACTGCACATTCACCCGGTGGTACTCCGTCGCCTTCATCGAATGCATACCAAGCTCCGCATTTGGTTCCAAAATTTTCAGGGTTAACTGCCTTAGCATCATCGTCTACAATACGACGATGGATTCCATCTTTAGTATATTTTGTCTTGTTCTCCCCATCCCAGATAGCCTTGTAATTCGTATCGTTTTCGGTGAATAGAAGGTTCGGCTGCACATCGTCGGCATCGGGTCCAACTCCTGGGGATGGCGAGAGCTGGAAGTAACGCTCACCAAGTTTGTAGTGCTTCGAGTATGCCGTAGTTGGTGCAATCTTGCGTATCTGTGGTTTCTTCTTAAGATCCTCATGACCCCAGGCCCAGGTGTTTCGAAACCACACGTGAGGCACAATGTGTAGTGGAGCAGGTTCCGGGCCACGATTGTAGGCGGTGACCCGGAATAGAAGCTCTTCAGGATCATCAGCCTCTTTTGCTGTCTCAATAAAGATATCCCAGTATCTATCATCTTCAAAGATGCCTGTATCAACTAGGTTGTATTCCTTCTCGAGCCTGTTTCGTTTGCCATTCTCTTTCACGAGGTCTTCGTAGGGGAATTTTCGTTGAGGGTATTTGTAAAGGAATTTCATATAGGAATGCTAGAGAAGCGTTAGCAGTCATTGAACCATGTACAATTGTGAACATACTGTAGGTGTGTTGTCCAAGTGAAAATGGCACTCTTTGACCGACTCGCCATGGTTGCCCTGAGGATTTGAAAGGCCGAATAATCTCTCTTTCAAGAAGTCGCTGCACTATTGTCAGCAACCATGGCCATGCTCATGTTGGATAGCCATACTCTCTCTCATTCCAAAAGGCAAATGCAATGTTCTGTAAGCCGTGGGTGTCGGATACACCAGCGATACCATCTTCGCCCCAGCGGAAGGCGCGCGTCCGGGCCATATCATGCGTGAAGTCTACACTGGTGTCAGCAGAGAGCAATTGGGCTCGAAATATCCCACTTACGACTCCATGCATCTCCATCGTGCCTTTAGGGCCGAGTCAGTTATTGTACGTCGGTAATTCTATAGAATTGTGAACTTACGAATAGTCCTCGCGCACTATTCATATGTTAGCTTGTACATGCTCATGCCGGACAAGTGGACTGACCTGTTGCCCACTGCCTTTCGGCGACGTAGGGCCCCCATCGCTTCCAGTAAGCAGTGCGCTCTCTGTCGGCCTTGAGGCGTTTTTCTTCCTCACAGAGGTACGTCTGGTTCTCAATGAGGACCATGGCGTTAGAGCAGTCGTGTAGAGTCTCCGAGGAGTGCGGGCCACCTAAGACCGGCAGCAATTAAGGTGGGTGCGGGCGGGTGAAGGCGGTGAGGGCAAGATTCACAAGCAGAAAGACTGGAATCGAGATGCCAAAATCAAAAGACGACGAGAAAATTGAGAGGGAATAGGTGGGCGAACAGACAAAAGGTAAGACGGTCGAAGTCTGTACAGCTTTTGCAAAGGATCGGAGGAGGAAAGTAGGAGGGTAAGTGGGTGAGAGAGAGGTAAAGAGGTGGTTTTGATGGCTGGGGGTGGGCTTAAGTCGCGATGCATGCAGGAACTCGCGATGGATGTCATTATTGTCCGTGCAGCGTTATCGGGCCCTGCCCAACCGTTCTCTATGGGTTTGGCGCGTGTCCACCCAGTTTCACATCCCACTGCGCCCTGGCGGCGTTATCATCTTGTCCTCCAAAAATATGAGCTCCCCTTCAAAAGGACAGGTGTACTGTCTCTTCAAAAATTCCCCGTGTCCATCCATACTCATGAAGAAGAAAAACCTTTTTTTTCCTCTAATTTTGCACGAGCACACGTTGAAAGGCGACTGGCGCGGGCGAATTGAAAAATGGGCAAAGCTTACAAGTTTTTACTCAACATGGCAATGGAGCCAGCCCTGGCCTGGCATCGCCGATCGCTCCCACTGCCGGGCCAATTAACAGGTTAGAAGAGCCGAACGGACAGTCTTGCAGGTACGCGCGCCGCGACTAGACATACGCATGCCCCACCATCACCGCATTTCCCTTTGGTGTTGCACGGACGGGGAAGTGGAATAGACAAGCATAACCCCTCCTTCTTTCAAATCCTCTACTTTGGCTCCCGTCCCTCTCCGAAAGTACATACGACTAGTGGGAACTATCGTGCTTGACCTGCTGTGTCTTTGACATCCTAATATTTCTCCGTCCTTTCTATATCTCGGGACTCAGACAAGTGGTGTGAAAACAAACCCAAACCGAATATCAGATTATCAGCGCTCAACAAAATATATATACCATTCAACGACGAGCCCCCTCACAGTTTCAGATAATTCTAGATCCACAGTATGTTGGAAATGAGGAAGATACATCAATTTCAAGCGAGTTTGGTATGGAGAGTATACCCTTTTGTAGTCTTCACCGACCGATGCGAATTAGACTGCCATCGAAGTCTTGGCTAGGCTGGAGATGATCAAGCTTGGATTGGGCATCTACATCTTACCAAAACCCGATGGTACAGCCGCTGGAGTTTTGACTTTGCCCAAGGAGAAGTTCTTTCAATTGGTGGTGGTGGCCAGCAAGGACAATGGCATGACCGCCTCTACCGCCAAACCTATGATGAATCCGTCTAATAAAGCACAATTACCAAACTCGAATCAAATAGTTCCAGTCACTCCTCCCAAGCCATTCCTTCTCGTACGACACATAATCCACTTTTCCAATTCAACTCATCCATCATTCGAAACATCCAGAATCCAGCCGGCATCAATACCAAATCAGGAAACGGAAGCGCAAAGAGTTAAGAATCCACTTAATTGGTCCAGCCTATTCCTCAACCACCCTTATACGCCCGATAATTATCTACATTTGCTCTTTGGGTAATTGTGGTATTGGCGCGCAATAACAGTACATGAATACGAGATGCACCGAGGAGGCGGGTTGTCTAGCGAGGTCTTGGACCGGGGATTTGGGGGTTGAGTAATATATTGCTGGATGAAGTAGTGCATAGACGTACGATATTTAAAGGGAGCTTCCGAGTTTCACGGTTTTGATTCTGCATCTGCGAACTTGCTAGTGCACTTCACCGAACTAGTGGTAACTTTGATAGCTAGCCTCGAAAACCATCAACATCCCAAACACCCTAATCCACAATGCTCACCCTCAAATACCTAGCCGCCTTCACCATTTTAACCCTCGCATCAGCGCAACGCCGCAAAGTAAACCACACAGCGTACCTAGTACACTGCAACAACAGCGTCCGAAGCTGGGAGCCCAAAGACTACTGGTACGAACACCTCGATGTAGCAATCTACCTCTACGGACCGCAAGAATATGCCGAGCAGAAGCCGTGGCATTGGGGAACGGCGTATCGTGCCACCACCCCTCCGCTGTCGTATACGTGGGCGTCGCCGGATATGTCGACTAGAGGAGCAGATATGAATGGGGGGAATCAGGTTGCTTATGGTGAGTCGACTCATGTTTACCACTCTCGTCAGCAATGCGAGGTAGGATGATGCTGATGAAGTGGGTTGTTACTAGGCCATATCATTGCGGGAGGGGATCAGCTGAAGGTTGGCGAGAAAGCCGGGACCGCGGAGTGGAGGGATGAATTGTTTGATTGTCAGAGGGCTGATGGGAAATTGTTGTATGTGGATGATTTTGATGAGTATTGGGGCAATTCTACCTGTTTTGCGGAGTATTTTTGTCCTTTTGCTGGGTATAATTACACTGAGGGTAGATAAGCGTAGGGATGGATCGATCATTAGGACGAGAGTTTTAGGGACTGGAAGATTTAGACTCAATGGATGAGTGGATTGAACAACTTGAACGCTAGACGTTGCGCCTAGAAATCTCTTTGACCTACAAATGCAAAATGACGATCACGCTTTTTGGAGTGCCCACAGATAGTTTTATCGATTAAGACGTTCAAGACTTTGTATTTTTGAAATGCGTCCGTCCAATATAAGGGACTTTGCTATAGCTCGCTAAGGTTACAACGGGCAAAACGTCTTATGTATATTTATACAGCATTGTAGCTGATCGTTCCGGTCCGACAGGTACACCTTTTAGCTCGGGACCGACACAATTCCCAAAGTCGCCAGTTCTGGTTCATCCAGATTGGGAACACAAGATAGAGTGTTCCAAATCTTGGTGGAGTGACGACTAGTTTCCAAGGGATAAAAAAACCAGGTCCCAAACCCCTGTAACAACGTAGTGTCGTAGAGAAATCGCACTCTGAAGTCCAGTATGATATTCCACCGCATCCTCGAAGCCCCCGTATCAAGTACGCTAACTCCAGCATTTTTAATTTGCCCCTCGGCAGATATGAAGTATCAAGTCCTGCTTCAGATACTTTCAGGCCTTTTGTTCGTATCATGGTTTACCTGGCAGCACCTTGGTATTCCTTGCGCCGGTAGCACAGCACCAGCCAGCAAATCATCCTGATGTGGAGAACAATCAATTTGGCTCCCTGGGCCTAATTCCTCTTTCCACTTTTCCAATAGGTCCTTCGCGGCCTGATTGGCCTCGTCCTTCGAAGTGTATGTCCTGTAGATGTCCTGTTCATCCACCAAGACGTGATCACGGGTAGTCGTGTCGGTGAAAGCGGCAAAATTAGGACGCATGGTCATGAGATTCCAGGTATCGATCGATTGGCCCGGGCCGCAATCCCGGAAGAGTTTGGCGACTTCAGCGTTCTCTTCGCTTGTGATTTCAATTCTCATAAACTTGTCTTTCCCCAGTGGAGCGGCGTGTATGCGAACACCAGCAACTCCATGTTGTTGCAGTAAGAAACTGAAGGTTTTCAGTCCAAGAGGGCTTTTGTCTCTTTCCAGTCGCTTAAGAATTGGAGGGACTGCGTGATCAATGGGATGGAAGGGGCCAACGATATCTATGTCCTTTTGGTGTGGCTTTGAGACCTTGACGTAGTGGATGACGTTCATTCCTTGGACAGGGGTGGCTTGACTAGAGGGTGCAATTTCTATTGTTTTGGCAACAATTGCTTCATTTCCGGCCAAGATCTTGCATTCTTTCTTATGTATAGTCCAATCCTTCTTTTGGCATTCTTTTGAGCAGTACCACCTCTTACTACATCTACCGCACCGCTGAAGTGGAGGTTCCCCTTCCGCAGGTTGACGTTGGCAAACGAAGCAAAAAGGATCAATCTTCATTGTTGACCAACCATGTGCTCTACAAAATCAATTGGGTGTTGAAAGAAGCTTGTTGAGTGTAAAGCCTTAGTAGTCCCCGTGTCCTTCTCTATCAGCTGAGTTGCGACCATGGAATTAGCGTGGGCTTATTCAGACTTGAGTAATCCTAAAATAGATCTCGCGCATCGTCCTAACAACCTCGTGGACGTAATGTATGAGAATTTTTATTTCTAATCGATCAATCTAAAACGTGTCTATAACTTGGGACGTTCATATACAAGAAGAATCATTCTAATTTGCGGAATTCTTGAGTCCTTAGACCTGGGGTAGAAATACTTGGAGCTCAATTCGGATTAGCGCCTTCGCTACCGACACTAAAATTAGGTCCACTCTCTAACACGAAGTCCACCTCCTTCATTCACAACCCTCAATGCTGGAGATGTCAGAGCAGATTTTGAATGAAGTTACTCTTCAAATCGAGATTGGTCAGACTACGCAAAAAGCAAAAAATCATAAATAAATGGAAGTGTACGGGAAGATAGAACACGACGGATTAAAGGTCCAAGCTCTCTATAATGCTGTCCAGATGGATGACTATGAGATGAAAGGAATGCCCGTTCTAAACCTGCAAGCAAGATATGCGAATAATACTAACTTTTATGTTGTCTATGAGATAGCTACATACTAGCTTGAAATTCCGTCAAAGTTGTGCGACACAACGATAGAGCAGGAGGCGTATCTTGCCAACCATTCAAGATCAATTGAACCGTGCCCATAGCCTTCTTCCTATGATTGATCGGGTCTCAAGTAAACCTGACATTTGAAAATAACTATTTGGTATTTAGTGTGCCTACCTATCTGCACAATTTGGATAATATCTAATATAGAGTGGCGTTTTCTAAGGTCGGGTTTATCCCACCACCGCCATTTTCGGAGGTCATTAATCATAGACCAAGCGCGAACGCCATCCAAACCTATCGTAAGTACTCCATGCAGACATTATCATGCTGGAGATTAGATGTAAAAATGATTAATAAGGAAAATAGCAAAAAGGGCCGTAAGCATCTCGGAAGCATTTCAGCCCTGTGCAAAATCCAAACTTCCTTTGCCAACTGTTGAAGGAGCAGCATCAGGGCCCTTCTGTTGCCTCAATTTCTCTTCGAACTTCGCAAATTCTTTCATGGCGATTTCCTCCTCTTCATCCAGAATCTGCTGCACACCTTTAACCTCGTCGATATAGTGCCTGCGACTCAATTAGCTACTGCTTTTCAGATCAAACAATATTGACAACTTACATCAGCATACTTTCGATGCCATTCTTGAGCGTCAGTGTGCTTGAGTCGCACGTCCGACAAGCTCCTCGTAATTTGAGAAGAACCTGTCCATCGTGGAAGCCGCGGAATTCAATATCTCCGCCATCCTCTTGAATGGATGGCCGAATCCTTGTCTCGAGGAGCTCTTTGATCATACCAATGACCTCCGGGTCGTTCTCATCGTACGCCAAAGTGTCTTTCTCGGTTCCTGCCTGACCACCTTCTCCAGCCTTGTCTTCCACGCTGCTCACAATTGTTTGACCCGAAAGCATCGCTTCGGTAATAATGGCCAAGACCTCCGGCTTCACGTGAGGCCATGGCGTTGCGCTGTCTTTTGTGACTGTAATGTAATCTACGCCGAATAACACCGAGGTGACCCCGTCAACGTTTAGGAGTTTCGCAGCAAGTGGGGATGGGTGAGGGGGTGCGAGGGTTGCGCGAGGTGACAGATATTCCAGGAATGGAGATGATATAGTTTCGGGGAGTACTCGTTGCAGCGGACTGAACTTCAAGGCCTTGATGATGAAGTTAGAATGCGCCCTTGGAAAGCCGCAATTGGGAATTTCTTACATCAGCGTTTGGCGTTGATTCGGTTTGAATGAACATAGTCCGTTTCGAAAGGACTGCTACTGGGGCTTGCAGTTGCTGTTTCCATGGCTGGGGACGTGGTCTATGTTGGAGGGGTGATGCTACTAATGGCGATGACTGTTGGTGGAGGCCTCTGGCGGTTGCTCCAGAAGTTTGAGATCGGATAGGGGGAGTTGCACGCGCAAGGGCCCGAACAGCAGATCGTGGAAGGGTCTTGGACGCCATGGTGAAGGTGTTATGCAATAGACGTAAGAGCAAGAAAGGTGCTAAAGGGTAATGGTTATGATTGTAGGTTTTGAAAGACAAACTTTTGAACCTCAGACTTATGACGTTCTTTGCATTAATCAGCTTTGGCCTTGGCGATCTGCCCTGGGGCAAACACGGGAGACCCATCGGAAGCGACCCCCAATCACAGTCTACCACATTCCCCTACATGAGGTTGTGACCGAAAGATGCATGCCGCAAAATGATAGGAATGAACAAGGACACGAGAACTTTTCATCCCGAATGAAACGTCACCTCGAAAATACATTGTTGGCAACACAATCTTTTTTCGCATACATGGCCTGTTACAGCCGTAGGTGGCCAAAATCCGATATCAAGGAAAGAGAATATTCGCAGTCACCAAAAAACCAGAACAAGGTCAGGGATGCTTTTCCACAGCAGATGGATTATTCTCATGACGACCGTGATGGATTTGAAGTTCGATTTGATTCCCGTATGAATTAATTTTGTGGCCCCTTGCATACACTATACGGAGTACAGATCTAATCCTAATCGTTCTCGGTGGCCACTTCATCTGCCCTAGAATGGAAATCACAGCTCGTACAAATATTTCCTTGAAACCTTATCCACATCCCACAATTATCCCAACCAGTTTTAGATGGAGGGTTTGAGTCTCGCACTTGGTAATGAGCAGACTTGCTGGCCTCTTGATGAGGAGTAACTACGCCTCAGGGTTGGGATGGGGTGTTTAGACCGTGGGGATTTGAGGGGTAGGGAGTTTGTTAATAGAGCTGGATTTGGGGGTTGCAGTCTCCGGTCACAGAGTGGGAGTGAGTGGACATGGTCCAGTAGTATTGGTAGAACCTGTCTCAGCGTCTTTGTTTGAAATCGCAGGACATTGCACAAGCATCTTCACTAAGCATTTGTTGTGTTCTATGCGCGACATAGTAACATATCTAAATCTTCTATTATGATGAATAGAGCCGTGTAGCCAACTAGTTCGCCGCCTATCAGTAGGCCAAGCCCGACACTTTCTGTCTACTCCTTGATATACTTCTTCAGGCCCCTTAGTCTCTCTTGTGCAGTCTCTAGAATATCATCATTCTTGCAGACAGCAAACCGTAGCCAATCCTCTACGATATGTGCGTTTCCGGGTGTGAAGAACTCCGTCGGTGGGATTGCAGCAACGCCCACCTCCTTGATCAGGAACCATGACAACTTGAAATCCCGTGGTCGGTCGGCTACGTGCGGTGGGAACTCATAGTCATCCGGTAACCGTACTTTGGACATGTTGACCAACACAAAGTAACCGCCTTCTGGATCTGAGTATGGAAGGCCTAGCTCATCCCATATGGCGTTAAACTTGTCCATCTTTCCCTTCATCTCCTTCTTCGACTCTTCCCAGAAGTTGTGTGCGTCCGCTTGTTCGAAACCGATGGCTGTTGCCTCTTGGAGCGGGGATACACTGCTATAGCAGATACGAGTATGTGCGGCGCTGACATATTTGATAAGGTGTTCCGGTCCAATCAGCCAACCCACTCTCCAGCCTGTAGCGTAAAAGTTCTTGCCTCCAGAACCGACTGTAAGGGTGAGTTTTGCAATCTCCGGCGATAGAGTTGCGATGCGGGTGAATGGTACGTAGTAGAGACGGTCGTAGACTTCGTCAGAGAGAATGATGATGTTGTGCTTTACACAGATGTCGCCAATAGCCTTCAGCTCCTCCTTTGAAAACACTTTGCCAATGGGATTATGTGGAGAATTCAATACAATCATACGTGTCTTTGGTGTTATCGCCTTTTCGAAGTCTTCAATATTTATCGTCCATTCTGCTGCTGATGTTGTCTTGGTTGCGCCTTCTTTGGGAGGATGCATGGGCACGTAGACGACTTTGCCTCCTGGCATCTCAATATTGGATATATACTGGTCGAAGAAGGGCTCGAAAACAATGACTTCATCCCCACTTTCTAGGAACCCCATAAAAGCACTGAGCATGCCCTCATTTGCGCCCGTGGTGATTGTAACTTCCTTCTCTGGATCCAGAGTTCGGCCGAAGAACGGAGAGTACGCATTGGCAATGGCTTTCTTTAACCGCGGGCGACCCTTTGTAGGAGAGTACTGATTGCAATCGACTTGGTCAAGCGCAGATTTGGCGGCATCGAGAACGAATTTCGGGGGGTTGTACCCAAAGAAGCCTTGTCCCATGTTTACAATTGGCTGTACCGGCGATGCTGCTGCCGCTTCGTTGACGATAGACCTAGCAGATATGAGCACGGGGTCGATATGAACATATTCTGATCAATTAGCATACCAGACATCTTGCTTTTGCCCAGCAACCCTAGCTGCCGGTTTGAAGGGGTCTTCGCGTCGTGAGGTTGCCGACATTGCGCGCAGAGGAGTAAGTATCGCGGACTTCTTCGATGAGAGTGGGGCTTCTTTGAGCACTGCGCTTGAGCTTGAACGTGCGACTCTGGAGGCTGAAGATAGCAGTCCTCGCATAACGGCGTACGAGAAGTTGCAGGCTGTAAGTCTCTCAAGTGAGTAAACCCCGTCGTGAGTCAGCAAACCAGTTGAATTGCGTGCTTTTGGATGCAGGTCGGCTCTGGGGGAAGTCGAAAATCCGCACCATGCCGTCATCACCCGCCGAGTCAGCGCCGATTGAGCTCCGACGGGGGACTGTCACTGGGCACTGGGGACGAGCCGTGGAGGGGACTGAGCTGTGAGCAGTGAGATGGCACGTGGGCGGTTCACCCGTCGCGCGTCCGCGTCTTCTTTCCCCAGATTCCGGCACCGTTTTAATTTACGCGACGTGAGGTGAATCCTGCCCATTCATCGCCGACATGGTAGCATGCCCGCTCTGCAACAAGCCCGTTAAGGAAACCCTCATCAATGAACACATTGACGACGGTTGCACCTCTCACATAATCGACCAGAATGAGACACCGGCAACTCAGAAGACGCACAGCTTCTTCTCCACTCCCGCTGCTCGCCGAGTGAATGGCTCCAGCACAAGAAACGGGGCTCCCACGCCCAATACTGCAGCTGTTCCTCCTTCACAACCGTCAACATCAGAACGTCCGAAGACTCCTCCGACTGCATCAAAGCGACCATTCGAAGAGACCAACGATGTCCAAACGAACGGCGAGCCGCGTTCTTCTCCATCCATACCCAAGCGGACCAAATTGAGCGTCTTGCAGAAAGTTGCACCCCTGGCAGAACGGATGCGACCGACCTCGTTGGATGAAGTTTGTGGACAAGAGCTGGTAGGACCGAACGGGCTTCTACGAGGCATGATCGAGACAAAACGGATACCTTCCATGGTCCTGTGGGGAGGCCCAGGGACGGGAAAGACTACAATAGCTCGGCTTATTGCGAACACATCAGGTGCAAGATTCGTCGAGATCAATAGCACAAGCACAGGCGTGGCAGATGTCAAGAAGATATTTGCAGAGTCCCTGAAAGAGCTACAACTTACCGGCCGGAGAACAATCATATTCTGCGACGAAATCCATCGATTCTCCAAAGCTCAACAAGACGTCTTTCTTGGCCCTGTCGAGGCAGGGCAAGTCACTCTCATTGCTGCTACCACCGAAAACCCCTCATTCAAAGTCATCAATGCTCTACTCTCACGATGTCGGACATTTACACTCGCAAAACTCGGTGATGACGATTTAGTAAGAATATTGGAGAGAGCCATGACCATGGAGAACTTCTCGTCCCCACTACTGGATACGGATATGTTGAAATATTTTGCCTCATTCGCAGATGGTGATGCGCGGACAGCTCTCAACTTACTTGACTTGGCCATGAGTCTATCAAAAAAGCCCTCCATTACTTCCGAAGACATAAAGAAAGAGCTGACGAGAACACTGGTTTACGATCGTAATGGGGATCAGCATTATGACAATATTTCCGCTCTACACAAATCGATTCGAGGATCTGATCCCCACGCTGCCCTTTATTATCTTGGTAGAATGCTTCAATCTGGCGAAGACCCGCTGTATGTTGCTAGGCGACTGATTGTAGTGGCTTCTGAGGATGTCGGTCTGGCGGATAACACTATGCTACCACTCGCGACAGCAACATACACTGCCTGTGAAAAGATAGGCATGCCCGAGTGTCGGATCAATCTAGCCCATTGCATCGTGGCGCTTTGTCTGGCTCCAAAATCCACACGGTCTTACCGAGGACTTGCAAATGTCATGGCTGCATTAGAGGAACCAGGGGTTGCTGGTCTCCCCGTTCCAATTCATCTCCGGAACGCGCCAACGAGACTGATGAAAGAGATGGGTTATGGGGCTGAATATAAATACAACCCCGCTTTTGTGGACGGTAGAGTTAAGCAGGAGTATTTGCCAGAGAAGATTAGAGACAGAGAGTTTCTTGAAGATTCGGATTTTGGCACTAAAATTGATGAAGATCTAGAGGATGATCTGCTCCCTGAAATAGACGATTGATGAATTGGACTTCCGTTTTCCTTGGATTGTCTCTGGAGCGGTTGGAATTAGGAACGCAGGCCAAACAAGAAGAGCAAAAGACATGCGGCGTCCAAGCTGAAGAATAGAAGCACCTTTTGCCAATTTGTTTGTTTGCTTGGAAAGACAGGATTCGAATTGCATTCACTTGCTAAATTCTACTATGGGAAAGGAATTGTTTAGAATGGAAGCGGCGCGTTAGTGGTAAGCATAGAAAGATTTTGCTTGCAAATATGATACCCAACAATATATGCTTTTTTTAATGACAACAGAGACAAACGCTGTGTTCTCAAATGATCGATCTTATCTGATCTCGGCTTCACTGGTCACGCATTCAATCGACATCGCGCCCTGCGCATCGAAAACACCAAAAATAAACTCCTGCCAACCCAAATCAGGGACGGAAAACAACAAGAGTTGGCTTTCCGCCCCCAACAGCGGCCTCGCTACTCATTTGCGCCCCACGTTTCGTGAAGCACCCGGTACCACCACCAATTTCCGACAGGGGTAAGCCATTTATCATTTCGCATTCGTGGCGGCGCTTTTGGCATACAATACGATTCCTTGGCAGGATCCTCGACTCCAATTCGATCTTTCCACTGTAGATCCATGCGTGAGGCTGGAATTCAGAGTCAAGAGCTGAATGTCAACCCTTCAGGCATGGATTGGCCCGATAATGTTGTTTTACGAAGATTCAATTCTTTGAAGTGTTTATTCATTTGATATGATGGAATTGGGATAGGATATGTCCAGTGGTTGCGAGGTGTCCTGATTATAACCAAGAACTCTCTATTTCACCATTACACTTTGGTAAATTCCTACCCGAATACTGGTTTTCATGGTTGTGTTCCTGGAGCAGAAATAAGAGCCGAAGACAATGCTGGCACCTCCCCCTTTGCACACGCTATGTCTAGCCATACAACTGAGCCGCTATTTTCGATGCAAGTACCAGGGGCTTGATGGCTTTCTGGACGAAAGACCTATCATGCAGCACAGCATCCTAGTAATTTTCTCGTGTCGGATAGATCCCTTCCCTATGCATATGGTGCAGTTGTTACTCGGTCGGGCGAGCGCCCAAGCAGGACTTTGTCCGCACCGAGCCGCCGGGGCTGACATTTTCTACTCTTATAGGATTGATGCCGCCATTATCAAGAGCGATTCGAGAGCTGCTCCCATCTAACTCAGGTGTATCTCTTCATTTCCAGTATCGGACCCGCAAGGACAGTCATTCAAGATGTCGAGCATCGACAACACCTATTCTCCTTTCGAGGATTATCCCATGTACGCGAGCATGGCTCCGTGCATGAAACGTTGTAATGATCTCGAAGACTACAATGTTAGTTTCAAGCCCTTCCATTTGTCTTACACTGTCTGACCTCGTATTTCTAGGGCTGTGATCAATCGCGATGTTGGTGCAAGAAAGACAATTTGGATCTTAGAATCGAACAAATAACTCGATGCGCATCGTCAAGATGTACATTCGCGAACATGAACACTCAGACGGATGTTGATATATTGTCTGGCGTCCAGGTCAACTTCTGTGCAGATAAGGGGTTTAGTCCTGAAGGGATGACTATGCCGTCGACGGCGGAATCAACACCTACTGGATCTAGTGATGCGTTTACAAATGGTTCGCCTAGTGAGACTGGATTAGCTAGTCGGACGGGGAGTAATTTTGGGCCTTCTAATACTTCTAGTGGTATGTTTTATTTCAATTATACTCTATCCAAATCCTTCTCCCGAACGTCTCTCAACAAAAGGTCACACTCCGCGTTGCAGTCTGACATGACCAGGCCCAGAAGGAACTGCGAACCCAAATCCTTCATCTCAGTCGCCAGGTGATATTTTGCGAGTCAAATACTTTAAGAACTTCAACTGACTTAATTAACAGCATCGAATGAACAGAATTCGAGTTCAAGCGGGCTTAGTACCGGAGTAAAAGCTGGTATAGGCATCGGCGCCGCATTCTGTGTCCTTCTCGCAATCCTAATCGTCGTACTTCTTTTCCGCCGCAAGAAGCAACCCCAATACTATCCACCCCCGAACAATCAACTCTATCAACAAGGTCCACCCGGCTCACAAATGGCTCCAACACCATACTCAGGCAATGGCCCATTCAGTCCTCCCCCACTCCAACAGCCAGCACCAATCCACCCCTCTCAGCAGAAAACTTACACCGCCGGCGATGTCAGTCCCATCGAAGAGAAAGCAATTCCAGTCGCAACAGTAACCAGGAAAGAAATCGGAGCAAGTCCTAAAACCTCATTCGCCAGCCCTACACCACCACCTCCACCACGAACAGCCTCAGGCCAGGACGCACCACGGGAAGTCCATGGCTCAGTTCCTCCGCCTAGACATGAAATTGGGAATGATGGCCAGATCACTAATACAGTATCTATCAGAGGAATGGAACTCGATGGACAGCAGCAACAGGCTCCACTTAATCAATACCCTGGTCAACAGTATCAGCAGTCTTCACAGGGACAGTGGCAGTATAATTATCCTCAGAGCGGTACGCCTGTACAAGAAAACGATATTAGCCAGAATCAGTGGCGGCAGAGACGGGAGTTGGGTGGTGGTCAGCGTCCACAGGGATATGGTCAGCAGTATGGAGGTGCTTATGAGCTTGGCCCTGGACGGTGACGATACGCGTGATTTGTTAGCATGGAAAGCGAGCGGAGAGCTGTTGGATCTCAGTCTATAGAAGCTGGCGAGGGTAAATAGAAGGATTTATATGAGATATGTTTTGATTGAAAGCTTGCATTTGCATATGCTGAATAACTACTGTCGTTATTTACTCTACCTTACGATTGATATCGCTGTGGCTACGTGACTGCTTTAGAAAATGATCTGGGGGTTGGTAAAAGCTCGAATGATGTAGGTATGCTTCTTGGGGATTACAACAGAGAGTGAATTCAACAAATGCGACGAAGGCTTGACAGAAACCCAGTATTCCTTCATACTAGGACAATTATCTACTCCGCACATGATTAAATTCCTACCTCTAGTACGCTTTATAAATTCCCAACTCTCTTGACATAATAGAAGCAAACACTATTCAAGCCACCCGGGAGCCTTATACATGCATAAAGTATCCCTGTTGGCTAAAGCCAATTTTAGAGCACTTTGGACATCCTTTTATCTTCGTAGGCAAATCTGGCGAATGGCATGCGATCATGCTTGAACACATCAGAACAATTTGTGTGGACAATAATGCGGTATGACAGGAAGGAAAAGGTAGAAAGTAATTTCTCTGCATATCAAAATTTGGTTTTAGGTATTTGGTGCCAAGGTGAAGTAACCGTTGTTAGATTCTGTAACTCGAGAGGCAAGCGTCATTTGCACATAACCATGAACAATCCCATCGCTCTGGGTAGACATTCCAGTGTGTAGAATTTCATCATGACCGACTTCAGAAAATTTCATACCCCTGAGTACACCATACCGTTGCTCCCTACTATAATGTGTCATTTTACTCTTCCCAAACCCAAAATTAGCAGCATATAGTCTGACCAGTAGCACGTCCACAAACTCTGTAAGCAAGCCTATGACTCCCACGGCCGTCGCAATAGTTTTGACTCAAGTCATTGCCCACGACTTGGCTTCGCCGTCCGTTCACAATCACCATCCCAAGACCCAGATTTCGCTGACCATCAAGTGATCTAAGGGATCACGTGGTACGCTTCATTTCTTGTTGCCTATTACAGATCCGCAAGCATTGGGCGCCATGCGTGAGTGCACAAATATTTCGAAATGACGGGTGGGCTGAAGATGGAGTTACGATGTTCGTTTGAGTGGTTGGTGTTGTGAATCTGAGTGCATCAATGCAAATGTCTTCCCGACTTGCACAGTAAGAGGATATTCCGACAACGAAGGGCGAATCTGAGATTCTCTGACGAACGATACGGAGTACGGGCAAACAAGACATCAAATTGGTCTTTTGCTATGGTCTATCGTTGAACCGAGTATCCGTCAGGATCACGATGCCATCCGAGCATTCGGGCCCATCTCCGACTCATTTGTTAATCGGCGTTTTGCATATTTTGGGCGCTGCACGTCCAGGTGCACAAACATTTGCCGCTATCCGACAACCCACTGTAGCCTGGTTCAAATCTTCATCTGGCCGATTCGAGCATGAGGTTGCCATTGGCATAGCTTGCTTGAACCATACGGCTGCAAAAGGCAAGGCGATGTGGCTCCATATGATTTGGTTCCAACAAGAGGTTGTAGCAACCGGGAACGGAGATATTCAAATGCATCAGCAGGCATCGACGGGAGCACATGATCAGTCCATGACATACAAGGAGAAGTAAACATGAACTCGGAGATGATGGATGCTACCGATGTTCCCAGTCTGTGCTGCCCGAAGTTGCACAGTTTTCCAACCTGCTCTTGATGCCAAAGCTCACGGTTCGGCCGGTAGAATAATGCACCAACAACGGCCGCAACCCCTTAACTTGTCGAGCTGGATCCAATAAGACGACTGCATATCCGACGCATTCATCAGTATGAGATACCAGACTGTTGCCTACGCTCCCGATGACTCTTCACAACATAATACATGACAGCACGAAGTTGTTGCCTCGGACGCATGCCCCATTCCTTGTCCAAGCTCACTGCGCTAATCCAATCAACCCCTGGCCACATCAGGGGCAACGCCAATCCTCCCCTCCCACGGTTGAAAAATCTCTAGCGTGTCATCACCTGACACCTGGCCCAAGCTTCCCAAATCATGTATATAACCACCTCTCCCCCGTGTCCCTTCTCTCTCAGTATCTTTGTGCACGGGCGTTACGCTTACCAGTGAAGATTCGTCTGAGGTAGCGTTTTTGCTAGTTGAAAACTACAACTATGACCGCTCTTGTTGGTCTTCGGATCGGCAAGGAATTTTTGACACACATTGCTTTGATGCTTTTCTTTGATGGACTCGTGGCTTGTTCTGCGGGGTCGATGAAGGGCTTTGGATGAAGGGAGCTTGTGTGCGTGCTGGAGGGGTATTCAGGGGTTACTTTGAAGAACAACGACATTTCGAAGGGACGTCGAGATGCCCATGATAGTTTTGATGATAGAAAATGTTTGTTTAGAAGATTTCGCATGCCCTGAAAGAAAAAAATTCCGCGTCGCGTGTCCTAGGTTCGCGGCTGAGCGTCCCACATCATGACCCGTTCCACGCACAACCACCCGCCCCGCGCGAGGGTATTCAACACGCACCTCTCTCATACCCATTACCTGTTGAATAAAGATTTCGGGGTATTCTAGTAGACCTGTGTATCTTATAGCATTGTTTATCAAACGTTGAGTTCCGTTGCGCAGGTCGCGTTAGTGTGTTATTGTTGTGTTGGGCTAGCAAGGCTGCGGTGCCCTGCTAGCTGACATTTGACACCAACTTTCCATCAGCAAATCTATGCTAGGATGATGCTATGAAAGTATAGGACAGTAATGTGTTGTACATAATGCCCTGCGATACAGTCCATCGATGCTTAAAACAAGCTTTAGAATCGTGGCTTTGGAGTTGAGGGGTGATGCGTATTTCGAGAGGGTAAGAGTTTGTGGAACGAGGGCCACATTATTTGATAATCGATTATAATCTCTGCTCGTTTAGTGTTTGATATGTGGTGTATGCTGTACATGTTGTTAAATCGCTCGTAGCGAGGAATAGCTGAGGTTTTCTAATCTAGTCAAGCCCCGTCTTCCAACTGCGCCAATACCGAAGTACACGTACGGAGGGGCTGAAAACGCATTTCATAGAAATCTTATATATACTCTTGCAAACCTAGACCCCTAAAGCCCAACAATCTATATACAAAACCAAACAATCCCCCCTCTACATACCAAAACCCCCACTAATTATTAGCCTTCTTATCATTATAATAATGAATAGTCTGATCCGCACACCCACTGGGGGTCTGATACAGATAATTGCCCAGATTGATATACATCTGCTGACCCGTACACACATACCAAGCAGCAGCATTAGGTCTCTGAACACCCTCAACACTCCACGTCAACCCATCACCATTCCACGCAAACTTGCCATAGGCGTTCTTGCTCTCGGCCCACGTCACGGAAAGTGAGTTGTTGTTGATGACGCGGGTTTCGCTGACGATACCGTAGAGAAGTTTCTCGGGCTTTTCGCCGGGCCCGCTGACTAGTTGTACGAGTTGGCCGTCAACGACTTGGAATTGGCCGGCGGTTGTGTAGTCGCCTAAGATCGCTGGGCCTGTGGAGTATAGGGGTTTGGATTGCATGTATTTGTGGTAGTTGGGAGCTGCTACGCCGCGGACCCAGTAGTAGCCGGTTTGGAGTTCTGTACCTGGTCCTGCGCCTGCGGGAGCGCTGGTGGAAACCGGTTCCTCTGGGAGGACATCAGTGGCTGCTGGGGGTTCGGGTTCGGGTTGCGAAGGAGGTTGGGGAGCGGCGCCTGGCTGGCATTGCGAGTAGTAGTCACTGTTTCAAATGTTAAACTTTGTAAAAAGGGATTTTTCCAATATAAGCGTAATTTTACCTCACTACAACACAGCCAGCAGTGACCTCACATTCGGTTTCTCCGCTCCAATCAGTGCCGCCACCTTTACATCGTTAGATACGAAGGACAAGTGAAGATTGAGTACAGAGCACCTACATTGCTGCCAATCCTTTACGGCTGCAGAGGCGGTCCCTGCTAGGATAGCTACTAATGCTGTCGATGAGAGATGCATCGTGGGTTGTTTGAGTTTTGACGCCGTAAACACACAAACACCAGTTGAAGGGATGCTTTTAAGAATCTAAATCTGGGATGCAGATACCACACCGACAATATAAGAAAATCTCAATGCTTCTGGCCACCGTCTCATGTGATTTCATACTAAGTAGGGGTAATGTATTTGCGAATATATAAACCGTCGGTCCGCGAACCGGATCGTTGATGGATAGATTAAATTGCAGGGGATACAAGCGAGTACACCACTGGCGCGGATGGAGGAGTAAAGCAAGCATCGAATGTTCTTAATTGAGACAAGAACGTCGACATAAATTAATTCTAGAGCTTGACTTGGATGCAAGCGTGGAGATGCTATGGCGGCGGAGTGTCCGCCCCGAAGTATCTAGTCTGAGTTCATCCGTCTTTCGTATTCACCATTCGATAGCTAGCTTAATGCCGAACTAGACTTGGGGCAAGGAATCACTCGATACGATCGAGATTCCGGAGTAGAGTTCGCGATTCCAGGTTACTGGATACAGAGATCTACGAGATCGTGGTCAGATTGCGGGTATCCGAGCTTCTGCATCAGGATTCTACCCACAGAGCCACGCTTGCTCTCCTTACGGCTCTATTCTTCCTCTTATGATATTCCTTCATTGTCTGCATTGTATTTCTCCACGAACCTGCTAGAATCCTTCATGCTTCCTCGAAGCGCGACGCGTCGGAAGGACTACCCGCTGTCTTGGACGCTGGCTTCTCCACATTCGCAAGATCGCGCATCTTCCTGAACGACTCTGGTTCCTCTCGAACGCCGACCTAGGCATTCCTTGAGTAACTTGATAAACAAAGCGCAAGTATTCTCCTCATTCACCACCGGTACTCACAGGCTCCGGCCTAGTCGAAAAGACAACCTTATACCTGACAATCTCCACAATCTCCAATTCCTCTTGCCCACCATCCTCAGGATCTACCTCCATACCCCCCATCTCGCTGTCTTCACCTCCATCGTTCTCTTTCTTCCTGATCACCGCGTACGGCTTCCCCAACTTCTTCACCTCGCCCGCCATCCTCTGATTCTGCCCGACATAGAGATACGCCCTCTTCATCCACTTTGTATCCTTCGGGTCCGCCAAATCGGGGTTGTATAGGGGAAACACGAGTTTCCCGATCTGCGTGGCTTCGTCTGCGGCCGTTGGGGTGGGGAAGTGGATTGTACCTTGGAGTTCGAGGAGTGCAAGGCCTGAGGGCGTGTGAAGGAGTGGTGGGAGCGGGTTCTCGGTAGGTGGGTTCGATGACCGCGATATGTGGATGGGGATGGTCGGCATGTTGAATCGGAATCTGAGCGACGCGAAATATATGAGAGTTTTAAAAAGTCAATTGCGTTGCTGGTGAAGATGAAAAAGTTCGGGCCATCTATCGCAGCATGCCACGAGCCTGGTGGGGCACGCGAGACGCGTCTTGGCCCGTGCTTGCTTGTGGTGGGGTGAATTGGTCACTGGTGGGGAAAAAACACCAGAAATCAGGCGAGGGGAGAAATTCTCGAGGAATGCGTGATATTTTTGTGTCTATTCATTAGAACCAACAGCTACTATTTTCCCAAGATTTTAAGAAGCCATCAACATAAACGGGGCTTCTCAAGTGAGTGCATGAAAGTTTATCCCTGGATTTTTTTACGCCCGCTTGCCAAAGACCTTGTCATATCCTACCAATGTGAACCTGAACCTCACATTGTCATTCTTCCATACTCGCTCGACAGCTTCCTTACATCCAGCTTCGCTGATTTCTATTGTCTCGACCCAGCTCTTAACGTTCTGCTTGGCGGCGAGTTCCAACATCTCAATCATCTCAGGGCGGTTGCCGATATGTGAGGCACCCATAGAGCATCCATTGGGTGCGAAGGCTTGAGCCATGATTTGAGGAAGAGGCTTGTCGGGGAAACCAACCATATGGAATGCTCCGTTCACCTTCAGGGTCGAGAAGTAGTCGGGGAGGTTGAAGCGATCCGTGGCGTCGGCGGTGTTAATAATGAAGTCGAACTTGAACTTCCATGGCTCTGCCCATCCCTTCTCGTTAGTAGTGATGAAACCCTTTGCACCGAGCTTGAGAGCTTCCTCCTTCTTAGATGGGGAGTGCGAAATGACATAAGTCTCAGCACCCATAGCGACAGCCCAGAGTACACCGAAATGGCCGAGACCACCCCTGTGATATGCGATTAGAATAAATTTTCACACCGTTGGTAGCAAGAATTCCTTACAATCCTACGATGGCAACCCTCTTGCCTGGACCAGCTCCTAACCTCTTGATGGGGCTGTATGTGGTAAGTCCGGCGCACAACATTGGTGCTGCGAGAGCAGTATCCAAAGCGTCAGGGATCTTGAATGTAAAGTATTCATGGGCTCGGACATGGCTAGAGTAGCCTCCCTGGGTGACGGTGCCGTCTGAGTATTTGGCTCCATAGGTATCGAGCTGGTTAGGGCAATAGTTCTCATTGTCGGACTTGCACAGATCGCAGGTCAAGTCAGCACCAATCTGTGCGCCAACACCCACACGGTCTCCAACTTTGACGGTAGTGACTTTGGAGCCGACCTTGACGGCCTTTCCAATAATTTCGTGACCCACACAGAGCGGCAGAGGGATGTCTGTGCCCCATCCACCGTTAATCTTGTGCACATCGGAGGCGCAAACACCGCAAGCGTCAACGGCGATGTCAATATCGTGGTCCTCGAACTTTTTCAGGGGGACCTAAAGATTAAACGTTAACCATGCCCAATTCGCGCATGATAGCTACTCGGACTCACTTCCTGGCGGGTGAAGTTGCTCCAGTTCTTGATATCAGTGACGGTGAAAGCGTCGGTGGTCTCTGGATAAGGCATTTTGAAGACGGAGGAATTATTTCACTGGCAATGAATGGGAACTGGGGGGTATAAATTGACGACGAGAAGATCGTGGATTTGTAGATCAGAATGAGGGGCAGCACAAGGTGTTGAGGGGCATGCTCGTATTTGAATCGCTGCAACAATTTTCTATCTCCCATTAAAATCGGTCCATGTCATCCCGGATTCCCGCCAGTGAGGTCATGAACCGACGACGACGTGGGCAGTCCCCGCTGTTAAGCTCTGCGGATTCTGCCTGATTGGGCGCGTCTATAGCGCTCGTCGCGTTCTTTGCTGGTAGACCGTCGGCAGCGCTTTTATCGTCACCGGAGCGTCAACGACTTAAGAATGGACCTTTTGCAACGTCGTGACCAACCGACCAGGCATTGTTGGCCTTTGATAGTCGTCGGAAGGCAGCCCCGAGCTCGATAAAGGCACTCACAGCGACGACAGTTGTGTTTTTCTGCGATACTGGGCCTTCAAACCCCCATAATTGCCCATGCGAGGGTACCGATGGGCCAGAAGAACCGTCGGCTGTATGGTATTCACTTACATTAGTAATAATTTATCCGCGCATTAGGATGCAGAATTCTTTCCGAGCTTCGGCCAATCGCTGCTCGCCGTCGGCTTCGAAAACTTGTGGCTTTCCGACCTTTGGACGGAGTTGTTCCGAAGATTGACCCATCGTGAGGTGTAACTAGGGGAGAGAGAGACAGAGACTTGAATTGGCACCTTTCCCGCTTGAGTCCTGCAGGGTTAGTCAAAGTGCGAGGGGTGATCTTTCAAGGAGATTCGAAGGGCCTTGGAAAGGGCGGATAGGAGCGATCGGGGCAAAAGTACGCGGCTCAAAAACGTCCTGTCGCCTCGGCTATAGATGGCATGCCAGATCAGGTGCCTACATATAGATAAGCGGCCGGGGTTTTCTACTCCAGCTCCAACAGTTCTTGTAGATTTCCGGCAACTTGAATCGCCCTCGAAACTCGACGGATGTCCTGTATGGGCAATATTTGAACGGGTTGGGGCCTTCCCATTCTTCACCTAGTACCCCGCTATTAGAGGAATCTGTGATGCGGGGAGATCTTCTCTGGAACTTCCTAATCGGGGATCCCGACACCAAGAATGATGGCGACAGTGCGATTGACTGACCACGCGCCTCGTCCAAGGCCGAATCGTATGAGAGGCATGGAAGGCACGGAGAGCGACTGAGATCCCCAATGCCCAAGTGCCGCCATGTTCGTTGGCTTCCTAAACTCGACTGGCGTGGCGACGGCCTTATAAGGGTAGAATGCCCCTCCCTATCACCTGAAAGGCTGCTCTTTGCGAAGCGCGTCCCTCCCTGCCAACACGAAGCTACAATTCATCCCTTGGAAAGCTCCACATTGATCGTATTCCTTGACCTTATTTGCTACAATGGCCCCTCAAGAAGCGTACAAGCCCCCGCCACCTAGCGATGCGTCGATGAAAGCTGTGCGATTCCATGGGAAGAACGATCTCCGGTACGAGGACATTCCTGTACCACAAGTCAAAAAGGGCCAAGTCAAGCTACGGCCGGCGTGGGTGGGAATTTGTGGTAGCGGTAGGAGCTGCCTCTCTGGATTCAGGAGATGGCCTTCATTGACAGATGATAGACTTGCACGAGTACCTCGGTGGACCAAATTTGTGCCCAACAACACCGCACCCAATTACTGGAGAAACAGTTCCTTTAACGTTTGGACACGAATTTAGTGGCGTAATCGAGGAAGTCGGGGAGGGCGTGACCGATTACAAGGCTGGTGACAGAGTCGCTGTTCAGCCTATCATCTACGACGGAACGTGCGGCGCATGCGTTGAGGGCCTCCACAATTGCTGCTGGAGCAATGGATTCGTTGGACTGAGCGGTATGTCAACTTATTTACGAGGCTGCATTTCTAGGCGCTGACGATTTTCAAGGTTGGGGAGGCGGCCTCGCAGAACATATCACTGTTCCAACGTCTACTTTGTACCACCTCCCGGACAATGTTCCTTTAGAAATTGGGGGTGAGTGTGCCTTGGAAAGGGAAGAGAAGCCTTTAGCTAATGTACTCTAGCTCTGATCGAGCCGCTTGCCGTCGGATGGCATGCTGTTAAGATCAGCCCGTTCAAGAAAGGCGACGCGGTATTAGTGTTAGGCGGCGGGCCGATTGGTATCTCAGTGATTCTGGCACTGAAGGCCAGAGGGGCGGACAAGATTATTGTCTCCGAGGTCAGCCGCCGTCGACAAGAGTTCGCAAAGAAATTCGGCGCTCATCATGTGCTTGATCCTACTAAGGAGGATGTTGTCAAACGGTGCAGGGAACTCTGTGATGGCCAAGGGGTACACGTAGTTTACGACTGCGCTGGTGTGCAAGCAGGCTTGGACCAGGTGCGTTTTCAGGATTTCATTCCTTATCAATAGCTCTTACTTACGTTAAGCAGGCCGTGCATGCCACTCGTGCTCGAGGTACTATAGTCAACATTGCCATCTGGGAGAAGGCTTGTTCCATAGTTCCTAACGACCTGACCTTTAAGGAGCGAAAGTACATGGGTGTTGCGACATACCAAATTGGGGATTTCCAAGAAGTCATTGTGAGTTTCCCGCACATTGGGATGTGTAGATAGCTGTCAACTAACGAGACATCAGAATGCTATTTCATCTGGAGACATGAAGCCACACGACATGATCACTTCAAGAATAAGGCTAACAGAGGTGGAGGAAAAGGGTTTCAAGGCCTTGATAAATGATAAGGATAACCAAGTGAAGATCTTGGTTGAAGTGGCAGGAGGGAAATAGAGAAGATGTTGACGTTATACCCTGAGTGCCTGAGCACCCTGATGTCTGGTTAGCTAGCGTAGCACAAGCACCCTGAAGTCCTGGGTGCAATGAATTAAACAGCGAATTATTACCGTAAAGTTCACTACCGGATATGTGTCGTGGTATTCGCTTTTTCTCCCTGTGGGTGTAATAATATAACACAGCCCGGCGACAGCATATGGCACTGCCGATCCCCTCGTCAAATTTTGCGAACTTTGCGAACATTCTTCCTCATTTTCTTCTTTGCATCAATCGCGTATCGTGTTAGTAAGTCTGTCCCTGATGAGGCGCAGCTCCCCCACCACGACTCTAAGTGCTCCACGCGTTTTCTCTCGAGCTTATTGCGTGGCTTTTCATTTAGATTGGAAGTGGGAGCTTTCACGATCCCGCACGGATTCCAGGACCCTGCATGAGGGAAGTGGTCTGGCCAAGCGGGCCTGCAAGGCTCGGTCGAAAGTGGCTTAGGAAAGCGGGTCTATGATTCGCGAGCGACGAGCCACAGATTGCAACGCATCTGGTACCGCCCTGTTTTCGGTGGACCACAAGGCGATCGAGGGAAAACAGGTTGACGACGACACCTTGGAGCGGCGAATGAAATAGGCCAAGCCAAGGGTGATCGGGGTCTGGTGAGTGCAAAAAATCTTGACTCTGGCGTGGAACGTAACATTATCGGTCTCATATTCGGCCTGTGACGCTCGACATAGGCTGAAGAAAGTCAAGTCAGTTGTCAGTTGATAGTAGATAAAATGTACTTTTTCATCACGGTCAGACTTGCCTCGCCCACAAGCCTTGCAATAAGTGAGCGTAATCCCCAAGTGTTGCCGAGAGCGGTCGTGCGCAGGTCTGGCGATGGGAAGGTGGGGGTGACGTCAACTTAGCCACACCGAAGCGCCCCTGCGGATCGACGGCACTAGCGAGCAAAGCAGGAACATGGTGTGTGGCAGCTGCGTCATACGCCAATGCCCTCTGTCCGTTTGACATAAATCCTTCCTCCCTTGCGGCTCGGGGCGTGTTCAACAAAGTCGAGGACACCTCAGCAAATCGCATTCCAACCGAGAGCCCTACACCATCACCAACTCTCTCACCCTTTTCCCCTCTTTACGACTATCTCCTTTTGTTTTTGGCACAACCTAAATCAATATGGCATTCGGTGGAGCGGCTTTGAAGCTCTTCCAGACCATTCTCTATGCTATCGAATTCTGCTGCGCAGGTATAATCCTCGGCATATACAGTTATTTCCTTTCCGTCCTTGCGGACCGCGATGCTCCAATTCAAACCTGGGTCAAGGCCGTTGAGGGCATCTCGGGGGCTGCTGTCCTGTACACCATCTTCGCCGTTCTTCTCACGTGCTGCCTTGGTGGAAAGAAATTCTTTGCCTTCATTGCTATCGTCCTCGACGTTCTCTTCTGCGCTGGCTTCATCGCCCTAGCAGTCCTCACCCGTGATGGTGCGGACAGTTGCTCTGGTCAGGTCAAGACCCCGTTGGGCAGTGGTCGATCTACCGCCAAACAAGGTTTTGGCAGCGCTGGCGAGGGCAACCAGGTTACCTACTCGGTTTCATTGGGCACCGCATGTCGCTTCAACACTGCCTGTTTCGCTGTTTCCATAGGTGGAGCGTAAGTCAACAACCGCAACTCGATTGATTGTAATCAACTAATCACCATATAGGATCCTCTTCCTCATCTCTGCTCTGGTCCAGCTTGCTCTTGGTCGTCATCACCACAAAGAGAAGCGCTTTGGCCCTAGCCCAGCCAACAATTATACCCGCGGAAGCGGTATCAAGTTCTGGCAGCGCCGTAGGAAGAACGCTGGTGGTCTCCGTGACCCAGAAATGGCCGGTGGAGCAGGAACTCTTGCACCTGCCGCGCAAGACGTGCGTCCGTCTCACGACACAGCCTTTACTGGATCGACTGTAGCTCCTCAGTCAGCCACCTATGACAACCCCCACAAGCCTCTTGTTGGAGGGTACCATACCGCACCCACCGGCACCTACAATGCTACCCCAGCAACCAACTATTGAATGTACTAGCCCCTGGAGAAGTTGATAGATCATACCAGGATCAGATTGTCATTCCGCATTTGTTTGTTTCCCTTGTAACTTTAAGTCTGTTGTATTATACCAGGAAATGAAGCAAAGTCGCATCGGTGGTCTTCGGGAAGTTGGCTCGGATAGACTCGATGTATGATACGTTAAACATGAACCTATAACGTTAATATTTAATAATGAGAACAAGCAACGAATTCCAATATTTGAATAATAAGAACTGTTTGCGTGCGACACATTCGTGATTTCTGCCGAGGTTCGATGGTAGTTGTGAAAATCATTGATTCCTGGGTATATATGTTAATGCACTCCTTGAACGCCTGACAAGCCGTAGAGTCGTGAAGCTCATTGCTTTGCCTTTCCTTTTCCTTTGCCAGCTGGTCTGCCTCTGCCCTTCTTTTCAGTCGTTGCGTCTCTTCCCTCTCGAGCCTTTATTTCATCGAGAGCTTGTTTCAATACCGCTTCGAGTCCCTCGTTGCGTCTTGAAAGCAGCATAACGTCGTCTGTGTTGATAACCCTTCGTCCAGCATGCTTTGAAAAGGTCTCCAGATCTCGGGACGTATTAGCTGGATAGCTGACTGTTAGTTGCCGAAATGTAGCCTAGAATATGACTGGATGTTTTATACCAATTTGTGTGTACACGAGTTCTGTCAGTGCTCCAATAAATTGTGGTGTCGCATTCAGGTTGCTGTGGAGGCATTCTTCGTCTACGAACTGGCCGATTGCGTACCAGAGAGCAGATTTGAGGCGCTGGATACATGTTAGTAGAGCCTGGTAAGTTTAGGCAAATTCCTCACTTCTTCCCGCTCTGCATCAGCGTTTGACGCCATTGTGAATTGACCGTGAAGTTCTGTACATAGAACTAGGTTTCTCAAAGCCCTATGACGAAGAACGCGTTGGGGAACACCAACGCGTTTTGCCGACGAGCCCCCGATTGGCTCAATCCGTGTGCCGTTCCGGCCACTTTCCGCAATTGCTTCAGCGCGAATTTTTGTTTGAGGGAATATTATCTCCCTGCAATACCAAATTTTCAGACTCTCCATTCTCAGATTCACTTAAAAGGCAAAGCCTACGCCGCCCAGCCGTAGCCTGCGGTATCCGCCTAGTCTTGCGCACTCTGGCTGGAACACTAAAAGTTTGACCTACCACCCGACCAAGTACCTCTTGTCAAGTTCCAGTCCTTCCGAGACATATATACCTCTCGTTGTCTCTCCCGAACTACGAGCAACGATCACATCCTTTCCTTCTATCAAATCTGATCACTTCGTTGAGAAAGCGGCCGTCACAATGACATCTCCTAGCATCAGCGAAACGCTATCAACATGGGGCAACAACTTCACCCGGAACACATCGGCGGCGTTCACAGAAATGAAAGCGAAAGACTACATCCGTCTCGTCATAATCATCGGCACATATGCGCTCATCCGGCCGTGGCTCATGAAGCTCGGCGCAAGGATGCAGACTAAAGCTCACGAGAAAGACTCCGCGGACACTGGCGCGGAAATACACCCCAACGAATTGAGAGGGAAGGTTGAGATACCCGGCTTAGAAGATAGCGACGAGGAGGATGAACAATATGAGGCTAGGCCAGGGGACTGGGGAAGGAATGCGAGAGTCAGGCAAAGAAAGTTCATTAGGGAGGCCCTGGCAAAAGAGGAGAAGAGGTTACAGGACGAGCAAGAGGCGGAAAGCGACAAGGAGATCGAACAGTTCTTGGTGGATTAGGTCTTCTTTGCAGGCAGAGCAATCACGTCTTTACACAATAGGGAAAAAGAGTGTTTCACATTCCAAAGAGAATTCGAGTCCCACTGGTATACCGCTGCCCAAGCTTTGTGAAGCTTTTCTCTACGTTTCCCCAATACATTCCTGAGATGTAAGTGGGCTCCGGTCGCTCATGCAGCGGGTCTAGTGACGTAAAAACTGCAGCACATGAAGCTCGCGGTCATTCATTCCTGGTTGTCTGAGAAGAAGGAACAGGAGAATGTGGCGACGACCAAGGCAAATAATTGCATCAATGGTCTGGAAATTTAATGATCCAGTCGATATAATGGACGACATAGATCAATAGCCCCGAGTCATATCTTTCGAGACGATAGTTCTCAAAGTATGGTTTGTGCTGAACTGAAGGCTGGGTTGCGTAACTGAAGAGCTAAACCCTTGCAGTCGCCATGTCAACTGTCAGGTTCGCTTTAACTCTGTAACTCAGGAATTCAAACACGTACACATCACCTGCTTGGATCGCCTTGATTGCCCTTGCTTTGATATAATAGCCCACGCGAGGCCCCAGAATTGGCAGAGGCAAGTCTGTCCGTGGTCCTCACCATGGCTTATCACTCTCTTTTGCGTACACTATGTACGCTTCCACTTTTCGCAACAGCAGTGCTCTCCCATATGCAAATGGAAGAGCCTTCCCCACTCAGAGATCCTCACAGTAACAGACCCAACGAACCGAAAGATTACAACATTCTCACGCCACTGCACTCAGATGGCAGTGACTTCTCTTGCAAGGGCTATCAGTATAACACTCCACTCGTTCCAGTTGCAAGCTATCAAGCTGGCGGAACCTATCACATGAGATTGAGGGGCGGTGCCACCCATGGAGGAGGTTCTTGCCAGCTCTCATTGTCTGCTGATAATGGTGGCAACTTCAAAGTCATCAAATCAATCATAGGGGGATGTCCGGAGACGAAATCTTATGACTTCACCATTCCGAACTATACTAGGACGGGTAGATACCTTTTCAGTTGGACATGGTAAAACTCCAGATGGACGGAGATTTGCGATATCAGCTAACGACCCCCAGGTTCAATAGGATTGGAAACCGAGAAATGTACATGAATTGTGCCGTGGTCGACATTTTTGGAGCAGGTGACTCCCATGGCGACATGCAGAGTGCAGATGTGAGATCAGCGCAGGCCGCTCTATCTCATCTCCCTGACATGTATGTTGCTAACTTGGCTGGCATCAACGACTGTAAAACGAAGGAGGTGACTGATCCGGTTTTTGATGACCCTGGTAGCCAAATTGTTTATGGCGACGATGCCAGTCCATCTGCGCATGCTCCTTCAGGCCAAAGAGGCCAATGCACTGGAGTGGGAAGGAAATCCGCTGGTAATGGATCTCCCTCATCATCACCATCATCCAATAACAATCCTGGCGGCGATGCTGGCAAGTGGCGAGAGAACAAGCCTATCAGCCACAATCAAGAGAATGATCACAAGAGTAATTCCGAAAAGCACTCAAGCTGCGATCAAGAAACGGTTAGCGATGGTCAATGGCATCCTGAGTGTTATGGTAATTCCAGGAAAGTAGACGCGGACAATTCGGAAAACCAAGAATCAGAAGTGGACAGCGACGACGACGACTCCTCGAATGCTTATGCATCGCGCCCTGGTCACAAGCAGAAGAAGAAGTACCACTATAATGAGGGTAACGGTGACCTAGATGAGCTCAACGATTACGACTACGAGCAATGGGGTATGCGACGTCAGTTCCAAACCAGGCAAGCACCCGCTGCTGCTGCAGCTCCGCCTGCGCCTGCTGCAGTTCCTGCTGTCGATCCGGTGGCTGCTATGCCTGCAATCGCTCCAGCGAACGTTGCTCCGCCAGCTCCGCCAGCTCCACCATCCCTTCCTGTCGATGTTGCTGATTCTGAGGCGGAAGATGAAGAATACTACACCGAAGATGAGGCCGAAGATGAAGAATACTACACCGAAGACGAAGATGGGGAATATTATACCGATGATGAATACGATGAATTTGAAGATGAGGACGATGACATTATACCTGGCCTTTCGGTCGTTTCGGACGGAAACTCTACCAAGATAGTCATTGACAAGACCTCGACTATCTATACGGCAGACTTACCAACCGCCTCACCTGTTTACGACGTAGATGGCAATGTCCTGGCGGATGTTCCCTTTGGAACAGCCGATCCATATGCGTTCCTCGTAGCAGGGCCTACCAGAGGTAGTACCACCGAGCCTACGCCCCTGGGTGTAGCCACATCTGTGGCCGCCCTTGCTCCTCTTCTGAACGGTACGAACACTTCACTCCCTGTCGGCACAGGGATCATCGAACCATTGCCGCTCATCGATTCACTCGCTGATGGCTTGTCTCTCGCCGCCGCAACTGCAATTCCGCTACCTACACCTCTAGTAGAGACCGGAATTCCACTTTCAGTACCAACTCTAAGCGGAATCAACATAACGGGGGTTGCGGCGTCGGGTCTGCTTCCAACAGTACCACCTCTCCCTACCGGAGAAAGTGAAGTGGTTCCAGCTATTGCCCCCTTAGGGGTTCCAGCTATTCCTCCTCTTCCTGGCCTCGTGGACCCGCTGGTTTCTTCTGTTCCGGATCTCGATACCACTATTCCTCCCCTTCCTAAGATACTACCTGCAGTACCGCCGCCGATTCCACTCAACCCTGCTCCCTTGGCTCCAATCATCCCGGATTTACCACCAGTCTCGCCTCTCTTGGACTTGTCCACTCCGGCTCCAAATGGAAACACTGGAATTGTTCCACCAAAAAACAMCCCCGTACTTCCCCCGCCAATTCTTGTGAATCCTCTTGCGTCTCCCACGCTTCCGAGCATACCTCTTCCACCAGTTCCACTTGTGAATCCTCTTGCTGCTCCTACTCCTCCAACCCTCGCTCTTCCGCCTCTAGTGAAGCCAAATATTCCACCCATTCCCCCAATTCCAGGAGTCGTACTTCCAACCATTCCCACAGTGCTTGAAAGTTCAGCAACCGTGCCTGCTCCGCCATCTGCTTTTCTACCACCTCTAGGGGATGCGGTATTACCCCCTCCGGTGGGTCAACTCCTTCCACGCCCACCTGCTGGCATCCCCCTTGTTCGCCGAGGCATCGACGTTGAGCCTCTAACTCACTACGATCGACTCCCCGAACAATGGTTCGTGCAGCACACGCCAGCGGCCTCATTCTCAGGAGTGCCTGGCTGGGACTCTCCTGCAGACTGCAAGGATCCACAATGGAAATGTGGCGGTTGCGCTTCTCCCAGCCGTTGCGTTAAGATCAACTCATGCACTCGTGCCTGCACACGCCATCCATATACGGGAGAAGGACCAGAAGCCACTCTAGCACCACAAGCACCAGATACTTTAGCCTGCCAGCATGAGCAATTCTCTGTAGAATCGGAGCATTCGGCATACCCTACTTCAACGTCGTCTGGACCAGATGCATCGAGTCCTTCTCCCGACATAGATGCATGTGCTTCATATCCCGTCCCTTACGCTAGTGGAGATGTCACCGGCATCTCTTGCCACCCAGGAACGTACCTCTGTAAATCGGAGACAGAATTTTACACTTGTGGGCAATACGGCAACGAGTGGTTCTATGGCGAAGAAATTCGACAGGTCGCTGAGGGTATGGTCTGTATACCAAAGATTTCGCTAGGGTCAGTAAAGCGGGCCGTGCAAAAGCGACAATTTGGATTAGGGATAGGTGAAACTACAGAATCACCCGGAGCTTTTAATGATTTTAGCGAGGGAGAGGACGGTGGAGATGGGAATGATCCCGATCCAGAAGCACTGTTTGGTGAACCCAAGGATTCAAAGTATGAGGGCCTTGAGGGTCTTGAGGGTCTTGAGGGTCTTGAGGGTCTTGAGGGTCTTGAGGGTCTTGAGGGTCTTGAGGGTCTTGAGGGTCTTGAGGGTCTTGAAGGTTCTAAAGGTTTTGAAGACATTGAGCCTCCTGAAGATCTCGAAGGTCTCGAAGATTCCGAAGATCCTGAGGATTCTGAAGATTTCGATGATGATGAAGATTTCGATGATTCTGAAGACCTCGACAGCTTTGAGAGCTCTAAGGGTTCGAAGAATGCTAACACTCTTGACAGCACTGAGGTTTCCGAAGATGACGAAGATCTAGAAAGTACCGAGAGCCCCGAGACTTTCAAAGATGTTGAAAGCACCGAAGATCCTGAAAGTACTGAGGGTCTCGAAACTACCGAAGATTTCCAAAGTTCCAAAGGTCAGGAAGGCCTCGAAGATCCGGAAGAAGTCGAATTCCGACGCGCAAAGTGGCAGCCCAAGAACAAGAAAACCAAGAATAAGAAGCCCAAGAATAAGAAGAAGCCTAAGAATAAAAGACCAACAAGGCTATTCAACTGGGCCGATGCGGACGAAATTGACTTTTATGTCGACGATGGTGAAGGCCTTGGATCTCCTGAAGATATTTCGGACGACTACGGCCTGAATCCATTTGGAAACATGGCCATTGAAGACCTTGACCCAAGTTACCCGACGCGGCACTATGACCATGATGTGGAGCGGCATTCGGAAAGTGACGATTACGAACGTAATAATCACTTTAGGGGCTTATTTAACGACCTGAGGTCCTATGGAGAAGAGTACGACAGGTACTATCGAAATAAGAGGCAAGTGGCCCCCCCTGTTGCTGCACCTATTGGAGCCCTCCCTCCTCTTGCTGTTGTACCCCCGGTTGCAACTGTTCCTGTTCTAGGCGCAGCTACTCCAATTCTAGCTGCTGCCGCTCCTGTCCTAGGTACCGCCGCTCCTCTAGCAGCTGTTCAATCTTTGGCCGGTGCTGTCACTGCCGCCGTACCATCAATTCCAAAAGGAGCTACTATTGCGGTTGCCACCACTAATCCGCTTGCTGCTGCTTCAGCTACTGTATCGATTGAGTTCAGTGATGGGAGCGACGGCGGTGATGGTGTTGATGTTGACCCTTTCGCCCTTTTTGGCGCAGAGCCAGCAGATTACGAGGAAAAATGGGGAGCGGTAGAAAATCCAGAGAGCGTGTTGTCCACTGCAAGCATTGGTCTCGGCACTTCACTTGCTCCCAATCCTACACCACTCGTCACTCCTACTTTGCCCCTTTTGGTCACCATTTCGTCACCTCGTCACAAGACGCCCATAAGATCTCCGGTTTTAGCGGCAGTAAACTCGCTCGCAACGCCAATTCTGAAATCTGTCGGCACCGCCGTAGTACAGCCACTTAGGAGTTCGGTAGAGAAGGCTCTCGGCGCTTCTGTCGTCAAACCACTGGCGACTGCTGCTTTACCATCGCTTGCGGCTCCTGCTGCGCCAACCGTTGCGGTACCAACAACTTTGCTCTCCCACATGAAGAAGAGACAAGAACCTCCAACTAAATTTAGTGACGGTTCAGACGGCGGGGATGCTGCGGATGTAAAAGCAGAAGACGTCATCAAAATATTCGGAGAAATGCCTGAAGGCTACGAGGAGGACTGGCCTGTCGACGAGCCTGTCGAGGAGAACGAAGACAAATACAAACACAAATACGAAGCTGGAGATGAAGATGAAGACGAAGACGAGTACAAAGACGAGGACGAGGACGAGGACGAGGACAAGGACGATTACGAGGACAAGGACGATTACAAGGACGATTACGAGGACAAGGACGATTACGAGGACAATGATTACGAGGACGACGAGGACGAGGTCGAATACGGAGACGGAGACGAAGAGGACGAGGTCGAATACGGAGACGGAGACGAAGAGGACGAGGTCGAATACGGAGACGGAGACGAAGACGGAGAGGAAGACTACCGCGAACGCTTGCCAAATATCGAGCTACCCGCCAACAGGAAGAGAGCTGTTCTACCTCCCCCGCTTACTGGCGAACCGTTAGCTGGCCTGGTCGCCAGTCCAATCATAACGCCTCCTGTAACTCCATCATTGAAGCTACTATCCATTCCGACTTCTACTGTAGCGCTCATATTCAATGCCACTGCGCCGGATCTAAAAGTTCCTGCTACAGCCTCTGTACCTGATAGCGCTGCCAAACCCAAGCTCCTTGCAGGTGATGGACCGGATACTGCAGCATCTGTACTGCCTTACTTCTTGGGCCCAGGTCCAGTGGTTCCCCCGGGTTTGAGCATCAGCTGGCCAGGGCCACCAAACTTGAAGAACATTGCCCCAGTAACCCCCCCTACTGCTCTCCCAAAGCCAGGTCTACCTGCTCCCCTGCCGCCACCAGGTCCATTTTCTCTGCCACGTCTAGGCCCGTTTAGTTTCTGGAAATTCCCGGGTCTTCTTGCTCCCAGGCCACTTCCGGGAGTTGCAGGCCATCCTCATGCTCGTCCACTTCCTTGGTGGCCATACGTGCCTCCACCTGGGTCACCTAGGCTTCCAACCCCGGCGAAAGTATCCCCGGAGCTGTCTGTCAGCCTTCCTATTGTTTCTCCTGCAATTCTCCCCGCTGGCCTACCTACAGGTCTTCCCGCAAGTATTCTCGCTGCTGTTCCAACAAGCCTTCCGAGCCCAGCAGCGCCTTCTCGGTCGCTACCAACAGAAGCCGGGGTGTCTACTGGACTTAGTTTAGCACCTTTAGCTGGAGGCTTGCCAACAGCTGTTCCTACACCATCTCGCAAGATGAAGAGAGGAAACGATTGCCCATTGGTTCCTGAGGGCTACTACCGCGACGATCAATATGTGCAGAAGGCATGAAAAAGTGGGAAAGGAAATGACAGAATGAATGAATGAATGAAATTGGGAAATGATATATTTATGAAAGGTTTCAGCGCTTTGTGTGTCGTGTTATTATTTCGGACAGTTCCCTTATTGGATTAGTCGTGATAGTGCCTTAGCTAGTTAATTCATTCATTTCTTACGTGCCCTGCAGGTTTGGTCAAGTATTCTCTTAGCTCAATTGCGCATATGAAATTATCATAAATTCGTTACAATTTGATGTTCCCCGTCAACAATGCTGAACACTACTCATCAACGACCATCACCCCGCCATCATCAGCATCAAACCATTCTTCTTCGCTTTCATGCAGATCCTGCTCTTGGTCTAATCCTTCCAGGATTCTAGCTACTCTCCAAGCCGCAATGGTCTCGGCATTCAACCTCTTTGGGCCCATTACCACACCACCAACAGCATCTCCACCGATCACCACCTGGCATCTATATCCAATCTTTCCTTGGTACGAATCGCCCTCATCGTGGACATCACCCGCCTGAGCATCTATATGAACGTACTCCACGGTCTTCGAGACGGCAAGATGGCCCAGATGCTCTTTGGGATGCAAGCAATCAACACCATCTCGAAGAACGCGTTCCATGCAATCAAAGATCCCTAGTTGACGTACGAAACCCTCACAAGCATCCATTTCCCCCTTGCTATCAACATAGATAGCGCCGGTGACGCTCTCGACGATATCTGAGAGGAATTTGGGCGCGTCGTTGAGGGAAAGCAAGTGCCATGGAAACCACTTATCCTCGTTAAGAGCTTGGAGAATCTGGTCTCTTGTCTCCTGGTGTTGTTTCAGCGCCGCGTCTCGGGGGCCGACTAGTTCGTGGTTTGTGTGCCGGAGGAATTGCCATAGAGCTTTATGCGTTGTTTCATGAGCAAATGTTTTTTTGTTTGTCTCTTCTACTGGGATTTTGGTCTCTATCATTCGGAAGGCTAGGAAGGCGGCGTTGACCATTGCACTCCGGATCCCGTGCATTTTCCTGTGAGATAGCTCGGGCTCTTGTTTATACAGCCACGAGGAGACTATGTGGTCTAGGACTGCATCTCCGAGGAATTCTAGGCGCTCGTACGAGTTGGCTCGAGTTTTGGTGCCAGTGCAGGCGTAGGATGCGTGAGTCAGGGCTTCTAGGAGGAGCATTTTCTTAGTGAAAGTATAGCCGATGAGCATTTCGACGACCTCAAGATGTGTCGGTAAGTCGGAAGGTGCAGCATCGAAGAGTGTCATATTTGCTTCCGGTATAGGTGTCCAGGGCTCTGATGGTAGAAGGGTTTTCATGCAATGTAAGGCTCGGTCGAATCCCCCAATTAGGTATGACACTCCAATTAGAGACTCAATGACATCGGCAAGAATTTTTGAAGACAATGGCACAGATTTTATCCCCGATTCTGGGCTCAGGAGTTCTTTTGCGTAGCGCGGCGACCATTTGGCTCCAGTAAATCGCTGAGTGACGATGAATTTATCCAGGCCTGCTGCAAGTGTTGCATGAGCAAAGAATCCATTCGACACTATTTTTCCCTTCTTGCCTGACAGGTAGCTCTCCGGCCAGGTAAGATGAGCCGCCATGAGGTGAACCGACGAAATGATTTTCACAATGCAATCGCCCAGGAACTCTAATCGCTGGTAGTCCTCGTCGCCTGTGCTAGAAGACGTGATAGCTCGGAGAAGTAAGCTGAGATGAGACTGTTCAAAGGACAATGACTGCAATTGATTTGTACGAAGGGTTTCCGCAATCATGAACGTCTCGTACTTGCGTAAAATTGACGGAATGAAGAGTGCAAGGATAGAATATTGGGCTGGTAGGCTGTGTACAGTACAATCCGCAGCATTGACCCATTCGGCCCTTGTATATGCCTCATTCTTATGAATGGTTGCAGGAAGTCTATGGAGGAAGTCGCGTCGCTTTGGTACTCGAAGGATCTGTAGTTGGGGACCGGTTGAAGTGGGATCAAAAGAATCCTGGTGGATAGCTTTGACCATGTACTTTTTTCTGTTGCCCTGAACGGAGGTTATTCCCCATTGTGAGAAGTCGCCATCTCCCATCTGAATCATGTCTGTAGCTTCCTTGTATCCATTAATCGAGCCATTCCAGTCCCGAAGCCTCCCAAAATCCCAGACCACGTGCTCGGGGTCGCTTGGGGCTAATAGCCACAAGAAGTCGAACCTCTCTTCTCCCATTCGTCCATGGTAGATCGAGTACAAAATTTTACGCGTAATTGAACGCATTACTTCTAACTCTTCCTCGTCTAGCAGTATATCAGACAACGGCATGGTGTCCACAGAATAACGTTTCGCCTCGTTCCAATGCAAGTAAAATGTGGGTATATCTGGTGTTGATGTGGGAAGTAGGAGCATCAGATGTAATGTTTCTGCTCCTGCCGCGCTGATCTTAAGCAATATCCGATGATAGGAATACGGATCCATTGCTTGCTGTCGCGCGACAGCCGTCCAGGGATCTAGCAGTGGCGAGACTTCCACCATTGCAGGCCTGTTGTCAGGTGTCTGGAATTCTTTGGCCACCTCATCTTCCTCCTCCCGATTCGGTAGGAGATTGTCGTTGACTAGACCAGCTGCATGTAAGGCCTTAAAGGCCTCGAATGCAACGTCTTTTTTCGCCATTCTTTCAGTCTTCCAACTCTCTGCACTCTGTGCGGTCCTGACCGCAAAGTCGACCGAGATAGGAAGTATAACCTCCGCGGATATTCCACCATCTTCAGCTTCATGGAAAATGAACTGTGGCCTTAGATCCACATACTGGCCTGATCCTAAACATGAACAGAAATGATGGAGGTGCTGCGATGCGTTATCGAAGGTCAACAGAGCCCTATCAATGTCAGACTCAACACTATAATACATTTGATGACCCACGGAAAAGACAGATCAAGGACCATGCCTCTTTGGAGTAATCAGTTGAGGGAAGAAAGCCTTACCCGGTTGTAGAGACACGGTAGAGTCTTCCCCCTTCCTCATCATCCAGCTCTCTTTTCTCTGCGTCTTCCACGACTCGTAAATCGTCCAAATAAGCTTGTTTCATTTCGTCTTCCAATTTTTCCCAATGCTGAAGTAAGTTCCTATCTTCATCTTCGGGCATCAGTAGAATGTATTTGGACTCCTGCTTTCTAGCTCTTCCACGACGTTGGACGAAGGACTTGAGGTTCTTTGGGCGCTCAAAATCGATGACGAGGTGACAGCTAGATATATCAATACCTTCTTCTAATACACTCGTCGCTAAGATCAGATTCTTTTTGCCGCCTCTGAAGTCGTCCAAAACATCTTGCTGGTTTCGTGGTTCAGGTAGATCTGCTATGGTACCTTTCCGTTTTAGATTAGATGATGTCCCTACGAATGTGCCGACCCTGAATAGTTCTCGAGTTCGAGGATGCATCGAAAGGATCTCTGCCAGAGCGGCGACCCACACCCGCTGTTCCACGAACACAAGACCCGTGAATTCAGGACCTGATTCTTCTACCAGGACATCAACCAGCACTTGAACTTTCGGTGATAATCGATCGGTAGACATATCTAGCCCAATTTTGGAATCAAGATATGGGCTCCCCTTAAATAATCTTGCGAAATATTCATGCTCCTTTGCGGATACGTGGTCCATAGATTGGTCCAGATTCTGTGCCATCTTATCGTACTTTGCGATACATTGGGTGAGATACCATTCAGTTGCCGACGGACCCAACTCAGAAAACATTGCTTTTCCTTTATCAACAATGCATTTGAGTTGCACCTTGCAATATGTGTTCTCCTTGATGTATACCTCTTGCAACTTTTTGTAAACATCTTCGCCCTGTTCTCGTCGTCCCTCGAGGTCTATTACGTAGGGGTCTGTTTTGACATCGTAATACAATAAGGATTGCGAGAGATGTGCCAATATGTGGGGTTTTGGCATCGCCGGGTCATTGGTAGGGAAAGTCACCTTGATTAGCTTGGGCCTGTGTACGAACCGCAAAAGCTCTGATCGATGCACTTTTGGCGTTTTTGCTACCGAACAAAGATTGTTTTCAATTTCCCTAGCATAATTAGCCTCGTTTATACGAAGCAAGAGGATAGTATTGACCGGAGGTCACCCCTGCTCGCTCTCGCTTTCATGACGGGGCTTGCACTAAGGCCTAAAATCCCCGGGAGGTCTTTCTCGTCATTCTCCTGAGCATATGGTACATAAAAATACGACATGATGCGATTTAACGGGTGATTTGATGTACAATTGTGTGCTATGTGATACGTGAGTGAAGCACACATATTGGAATGATATTTGTGTTTACCTTCATCAAATATAATCAGAGCCAATCTATCCATCTCGACAAATGCATGTGTGAGTGCATCGAGAAGCACCTGAGGTGTCGAAAATACGATTCTGATATTCTGGAGGACTTCATCCCAAACAGCTTGGTCTGTCCAGTGATCCACATTGTCATTTCCACTAAGGACTCTAATCCCGAATGCTGGTAAATTAGACCGAAAAACACCATACTGTTGCTCACACAATGCAATAGTGGGAGCTAGAAACCAGACGATCTATGAGGAATCAGTACCGACAGGGAGAATACGTTTGTGCAGAGCGGCACCTGCTCGGGTTTGCAACGTTCCAATTCTGCAGCGGTTCGAGCGAGGGCACTTTCCTTTTGTCAGACTGAATCAAGTTGTAAGTTCAATAGAGCTCCATACATGTGTGTTTTTCCACTGCCGGTGTCCATTGCTACAATGATATTGGCTTTTAGGCTTTCCTCCACCATCTCAGCCTGGTACGACCGAAGCCGAAACGCCTCATCTTGGAATCCTGCGATCACAGTGGCGCCGTCATCTGGCGGCTCACCTTTGATTTCCATTATGGGAACCGTGAGAAGATTAATAACATTGTCGGGTGTTATGGAGGTGGGGACAAGCTGGTGGTTTGGAGACCCTTGTCTTAGGTAGTTGCGATGGCGCTAAACTTGTTTCAGCCTATCGTAAGAACTCATCATGTAGGACACAACTAGGCAACAAAGAAGTAGGTAGCTCCAACCATTGTAGAAGTATTTTCATCTTTAACGGTACATGAAATGGGGAAATTTAAGTATCTTGTGATTCCGCGCGATCAGGGTGTGTGATGGTATTTGCTTTAATCAAGGAATGTCCACAATAGCATAACTACAGCATCTGAAACATTTAGTATCCTCATTAGATATATTCTGATGATCTTGTTGTTTCTTCGCTAGATAAATTTATTTTTAATGAATCCCTTCTATCGCTCATAATGCAACCGTTGTCTATATGCTTGTGACTGCCTCAAAGTTTTACAGGGTACTTTTTCCTAATGTATCCTCCCCACTTAAGAAAAAGAAACGGAACAGGCGTGACAGCAAGAGCAATGAATCCCAATAATGAGTTTCCCCACCCTAAACCTAACTTTTCATATGCAATCGGGCCAACAAGTGGCAGTAAGGCACCAAAAACGCATCGCAGGCATACCAGAGCAGCAACCGCAGAAGCAGCGGTAGAAAGGAAAGCATCGACCATATAAGTTTGGCATGGAACAAATATTCCTAGTAGTCCAAACCCGTAGGGAAGAAATGAGAGACAAGGCACGATCCAGTGTACGGAGGGTCGAGCTGTCCAGCCGTAAATGAAGAGGGCTGCGGGCATGAATGGAGCAAAGTAAACGGTGGTGGCCAGACGCATCTCAGCTACGTAGGCATTAACTTTGTGAGACAATGATATCACGAACTAGCTATCACTTACGCTCAAATACGCCATGATTCTTCTCTCGCATCCGGACCACGACACTATCATTATACTTGAAAATAATGCCGAGAGCAATCTAATAGTGATTATGAGCCGAGCGATGAGTTTATTTCTAGCCTCGAATGACTTACAAACATGCCGCCGCCGACTGTGAGAATGTCAGATCAATTCAGCTAAGACTAGCAATCTGAGAGAGACTTACGACCAAGGTATGCTAAACCAGTATATTGTATATCGAAATCATAGGTGTTTTGAAAAACGTCAGGTATAGTAGTGAATAGTAGATCTACTCTATCTTAGCACTTATAAGTATGGACCGAGGATGCACTAACACAAAGCACCGTATACAACGCTGACATATAAAGAAATCAAGAATGCGATTGGCGACCTGAACAGAAACTAAGAGAATTGTTAGACATCGCTTATATATTTGGGCTGAGCAACTAACCTTAACTGGCCTAACGATGCTGCGCAACAAAACCTCGCGAGGCGGAAGTCTCATTTCCAACTGTGAATGCAAATCATCACGTCCCAGCTCTTTCCTCAATCGTCTGGTCTTCTTCTCGAGAATTGTTGGATGGTTGGACTCGTTCATGAAAAAGATCATAAGAATATTAAGCGGACCGCTGCCCATCAATAAAATCCAATACGCTATTGATCACAGTAAGCATGTATACCAAAGCAAGAATGCCTTTAAACGTTACCCCAACGCCAACCAAGGTGCTGTGATATAAAACCTCCTGCGATTGGGCCAACTATTGAAAGCAATTAGCCTTGTATCCATGAGATGATCCAAGACATGCGTACCAACTGGGGCTAATGAGGGAGTTCCAATCACAATGCACGAGGCAGCAGCTCTCTCGTGCACTGGGAACGCGTCGCCAATGATTGCGGACACTATCGTCATTACGGCTGAACCTCCTATGCCTGCAAGCAGTCGCATTATAATCAAACTTGCCATGTTAGGCGCAAATGAACAACCTAGAACGAAAAGATTGAAGAAGGCGCAGGAAGCATTGATCACTGGAACTCTGCCATACATTTCAGAGAGCGGAGCGAGAAAGAGTGGTCCTACGGCATAGCCTAGGACGTATATAGATATCATTAGGGTCCCAACAGTCTTCGATGTAAGTCCATACTCTTCGAGTGTCAGGGACGTTCCTGGTGCACAGAGCGACGAAACCATGGGGGAGAACGTCGACATAGATCCGATGAATAGCATAAGGGTCCATTTCTGCTCAGCAATTTGAAGAGTTAGCGTTGTACATTCTATCAGTGATGGTTGGATAGTAAATCGAGCGTAGTTTGCTAGCCCACGGAATGAAGTCTGATTGTCAGGGTTATGAGACTATTGATCTTGGACCGTACCTTTCCCCACGTCCAATTCCTAATCGAGGATTCGTTAATAATCCTTGGATGATACATGTTCTAACTTGACTTACTGTGGGTTGTCTGTATCTTGCGCATTTTCCCAGCCTACCAGACCATTGTCTAAGTCCATCAAGACGAGGGCGCGATCTCCACTGGCGGTGGTTGCTTCCTGGGGTTTCACGCATTGAATATCATCGTCATTGTTTGTGGGTATTCCCTCAACATCATTACCTATTTTTTCTGAAATACTCTTTTCCGAGCCACATCTTATAGCGGCTTTTTCATCAGACATGATGGAAGGTTGCACATTCGGTCAACGCACTGGCTAGCTTGTTGTGCGACCGGATGTGAAGTAACGACTTTGGCGCAATTGTGGGGGAGGGAAGACAGTGATGAAGCAGAAGCATACTGAGAGGAACTTAGCAAGCAGCGGGGTATAGCCGATCGTCTCGGCCGAAGCTCATTGGTTTTGGTGGAATCTGGGTATCAAATCTACGAGAGTTCGACGTGCATTTGTTGCGGGGGTTCGCGTTATGAAATCCAGCAGGAATGCGGAAAATAGACGGAAAACAACTTCCGCAACCATTTGAGGTATAGCGAAAGTCAACAGAAAGTCTTGATTGCGGGAGCTAATGCAGGTTTCTTTAAACGTTTGATGATCTGGTCTTCCGAAATGTCATCATTCTCATGTTTTCGGGAGGAAGTTCCATTTTGACTCTGCAAGTGTTGGCTTGCTTTGAGCGTTGGATACGCTTTGATCGGGTATTTAGCAAAACGGTGGCCACGAGGATCGGCAGTACAATCTATATCAAGTCACTGAGAGGTAGACAAGTAAATGCGTAATGTACGGCTCTTTTCCAATTGCCGATTATCCGGAGTGGGAATGAAGAGATCCATGACCTATTGCCTCAAATGCTTGCGGGAGCTAAAGTCGGCCCTCGGATGCGATTGTTGTTCCTGTGACATTTTCCTGATCTCTTACTCAGGCCCTGCATGTTATCGGGAACATATGAGTCGTACAAAAGCCATGGCTGGCAAACTGCTACGGGGGTACTCGGTAGGTAGATTTCGTGGACCAAGTCAACTTCATTCGTCACAAGACAGTGCCGTTCATGATATGCCTAGCTAGATAGAAGTCCCCTATTCATGATATGATGAAGTGGCCGGCGACCGATGAAAATTGAATTGTATGGTGATATATCTGGCCATGGATTGGAAAAAAAATGTGAGGTCAACGGAGCGTTAAGAAGCGTGGAAGACCGCGGGGAGGGGAAGAAATGATGCCTCAGGCTTCCACTTTCAGCCCTACGGACTTTTCTGATCAACCCCACCTGCATCATTCACATTCTTGTCACAACGCCCCAACGCACCCACCACGATGGAGGAAGACCGAGCTGCAGCAAATGTCGGGCCTTCGATTGAGGATGGCTTGCAAGAAGAGCATGTCGCTGTTCCGAAGCAGCCGAAGCGGCGGTTCGTAGGTCGCAAAATGGCAGACAAGGCAGGGGCAAAACCAGCAGATGCGAACTCGAATATCGAGGATAGCAGCGCCATACAAGGTGTGAGACACCCCTAGAGCCCTTTATATACATGATCACTGACATGGTTTTTGATTAGTGGCCCAGCCCCGTCGAACTGCCCGTGCTTTGAATGCCATCCCAGAATCTATCCTTCACGATAAAGAAATCAACGAAGCGATCTCCCTACTACCACCAAACTATAACTTTGAGATTCAAAAATGTATTCATCGTATCCGAACTTCAGGTGCCAAGTCCATAGCGCTGCAATTTCCAGAAGGGTTGCTACTCTTCGCGACGACCATATCGGATATCTTGACACAGTTCTGCCCAGGGACAACAACACTGATAATGGGGGATGTTACATATGGTGCATGCTGTATCGACGACTTTACTGCTCGGGCGCTCGGGTGTGACCTCCTGATACACTACGCTCATAGTTGTTTAATCCCTGTAGCGGTCACCAAGATTGCAACTCTCTATATCTTTGTCTCAATCAGCATCGACACGCAACATCTTATAAACACGATAACGGAGAACTTCCCAACCGGAAAGACAATCGCGCTAGTAGGCACCATCCAATTCAATGCCACAATTCATGGTATTGTCTCAATATTACGACGCGAGGGCTACAACCCAATAGTCCCACAAATAGCGCCACTTTCCAAGGGAGAAATCTTAGGTTGTACATCTCCATCTATGGCGATAAAACCAGGACAACTCAATGAGAAGGGGAAGGAAGAAGTAGTTCCAGATATGCTTCTTTACCTTGGCGATGGCCGGTTCCACCTTGAAAGTGCCATGATCGCAAACCCTTCATTACCAGCATACCGCTACGACCCATATTCTCGTCGATTAACTCACGAAACCTACGCCCATGATTCACTCTATGATCTTCGCCGGACCGCGATCTTGACCGCGCGAAAAGCGCGCACCTGGGGCATAATACTCGGGGCTCTAGGCCGTCAAGGAAACCCCCATACATTAACGCTAATTGAGAATGAGCTCAAAAGGCAGGGCATAAAATCAGTGAGCCTACTTCTCTCCGAAATTTTCCCTGGAAAATTAGCAATGATGTCGGATGTAGAGGCTTGGGTACAAATTGCCTGCCCTAGATTGAGCATTGACTGGGGCTACGCATTCCCCAGGCCGCTGCTCAGCCCCTATGAGGCTCTCGTCTCTCTTGGTGTCAGAGATGCACCCTGGCTAGAAGAGGCTGGAAATGAGAAGCCTGTGGGAGACAAGTCTGAGAGGAGAAATCTTTACCCCATGGACTTTTACGCAAAGGAAGGGCTGGGTAGGACAACTGGAGACCACGTGAAAGCGGCTGAGATCGAGATCCGAGGCTAAGGATCGACCAATTGTGGTAGATATGGCGGCGTTGATAGCATCGTGTAATCATTAGGCGCATTTGCAGGTGTAAGGGCGTCTGAAACCATTTCGATCGCAGTCTTGGAGTTTTGTGGACATCCTCACGCATCTGGTGTCACGCTGCATCACATTCTCCAAATCGCACATGAGAAAATATCAAAAGATATACAGAATTTTGATTACGACACCGTTGAATGCTGGTCCAGATATTCCCCTCCCAAATCCCTTTCCCCAAAGGGTATAATAATAAACGCCAGATAATGGGTATCCTCATAATACATATTAACACATCACAAGAACGTGGACACGTCATTCCAAACCCCGCAGCTTCATAGCCATATAGCCAGCCAGCCCAATCCAACAACACCCAGCAAAAATACGCTCTCTATCCATCCACCCACAACCACCGCACCCGTCATTCTCGAAGGCGCAGATCCGGATGTAGGTTTCGATGTTCCCGCAACGAGATGATTTCCTCCTGCATCCGTGGACCACGGCTGTCCTCCGTATACACCAGCTTTGGTGAGAGTCACGACAGTAGTCGCTGGTTCCATCATGCTGGTTGAGCCTTGGATGATAGCTGCCGTGCCCTTTGGTTCGAGACTGACTACCGTGCCGGAGATTGTAACTGGAGGGCCGCCGGGTATGAGTGTTGTTCCTGGAGCTAGGACATAGAAGCCTGCTCGATTTGCCGTGTAGACTTTGTCGTTTAGTGTCAGGAAAGGTGCTGCTGTTGTGGTGTAGACTGCGCCGTGTATTTGTGCTAGTGTGCTTGTTACGCCGTTAATCACGATGGCGGTTGCGGATGGCAATAATGATACAGTGGTTCCGTCGACGACGATCGCGGGCCCACCAGGATGAAGGGTCTGGGATCCGATGACGTATTGTGAGTTTGCGTTTGGTGTTACTTTTTGGCCTCCAATGGTCACAGGCTGGAGCATTGGCGCTGCTGTGATTTGGCTCTCGGCTCTTTCTGGGGAGTTGGGTTTTAGCTGGATGGTCGAAGAGCCGACGATGACTTCGGCGTTTCCGGCAGATGTTTGAATTACGACGGGTGTGTTGCCAATTACGACGGTTTGGCCCGGTTTTACGGTTGTGGAACCACCGATAACGAAGTTCCCCCCTGAAGGTTCTTTACTGACAACGACCTCTGATGGGCCTGCTGTGATGGTTGCTTTGGCCGGAGGTTGTGCTGAAGTTCCTGCATGTTCGGCAGCCGGTAACGAAGGCCAGTCAAAAAATCCCGTCACGGAGACCTCCACAACTGGCGAGCAGCCTCTGCAGGGTGCAGTGGCAGAAAACCCTGGTTCAGTGATTTCGTGATGTCCATCTGGGTTCCCTGGTGCAGTGGTTGGCGCTGGGATCGGTCGAAGGCCTTCCTCCGTCGATGTCATAAACTGACTTGCCGTCCAGCCTGCGCTAGGTTGGGTCGCCCCGGGTGCACCAGATTGAATGAGAGAGGGAGTAGATGGAGGCATAGATGGTATTAGCCCCGGGCCTGAGGGGATGAGACCTGGGCTGGATGGTCTCGGGCCCGAGGAGATGGGCCCAGATGGGATCAAACCACCTCCTGGCGGTTTTGATACTGAAAAGGTTGGTGCTGGAGGTATTTCGGCTGGAGGGGGTTGTGATGGGATTAGGTTAGGAGGCTGTGATGAAACGAGACTGGGTTGTTGTGATGTGACTGGGTTAGGAGGTTGTGATGGAATAAGGTTTGGAGGTCGAGGCTCTGATTGTATCAATCCTGGGTGAGGACCAGATGGGATGAGCGCTGTATATCCTGTGGATGGGAAGGAAGCTCAGGTCAGTTCATGACGTCTATAGAATGGTATGTGGGGGCGAGAACGTACTCGGCGCTGAAGGAATAAGTGCGACTGCTGTGGAAGTGCCTACCAAGCCGTTGCTCCCAGTCCCTAGGTCTCAAGTTAGTTGGGTAAGAAGATAAGAAAAGCCTCTGTGAAAAACTGGTTAAGACGCATACCTCCTTGGGGGAGAGCTGTGGTGGCGTGCATCCATGCTGTCCATATACATATTGTACGGCAAAGGAGAAGTACTGAAGCCAGTCCGTCGTTAGAATGACGGACAGGAGACATGATGATTGTAGGAAAGTTGGTGATGAGGAGACGTGACGGTAGCAAACACGATACATGGCACGAAGAAACATGGCACTCTTACAGGCAGTTAAAGGTGGAAGATGCTGGAGAGTACCAATTTGCCCAGATCTCCCTTCGCCATGGGGGAGCAATCAATACAGAGTAGACGAGAATTCTCCGTATTTGCCCTCCCGCTGCAATAAAGTTCGGCGGCTGGTGAATGAGACGAAAGTCGGGGAGCAATATTACCTAGAATTTACATAGATTGCCGTTGATTAGGTTGGCATTCGGGTTTTGATGGGTGGCCGTGCCGATTGGGGTTCGCCTCGACCGTGGAGTGGCTCGATGTTGCATGGGATAAATTGTAGGCGAAAATGGCCAGACTCTGATACGTTCGCTCGATCCTTTTTACCTCTTCTCCTCTTTCGAGCTCTCCTCAAGGCTTAAGCGAGCTTCCACCCCTGCCCGGCTATGAAGCCGTTACGGAGCATGCGCAGTTGCTTGAACGCGAGATCGATCTTGACGGTGCGTTGGAGGAATGGATGGAGATGGAAGAAGTGGATAGGATGGACACGCTCGAAGATAGTCTGGAGAAAGCCAAGTGTCCGCATTTTAGACGGAGTACAAACTTTGTAATGCGAAGACCAACATTGTCTTACATGTGTCACACTTAATCTGAGGCCTAGCCCTTACTTTTCGGCTTGGGAGAAAATCAAAGATTTCGGGTAGTAGCTGTTCACGACTCCAAATCTAGCTATGTACTGGATGCCTGAGGCAAATACACGCAGGTGGCATGTTGTCTACTCTGCAAGTCAGCAGTTAGACTGATAAAGACTGGCCGTGTAGACGTGGACATTGTATTTATATGGAGGCTGGATCTGGCGGCGACCGGCGCTCCGGTCCGTGCCTGGACGTAGAACAATCAGCCGGCCCCCTTGCGTCCAGTGGTATTCTCTCTTAGCCCAGCTCCATTCACCAAGCTCGGTAACTCTGCAGCATGTGCACGTGGTACAGACTCAGTCGGGTCACGGAACGCTGCAGGGCCGCCTAATGGTAGTAATTACTAACAGAAGCTATTCTCGGGACGCAGAAGTATGAAAGAGTTGAAGAAGGTGGAGAGAAATTGATGGGGAAATGATAACATGCAGATTTTGTAGAGTATCAGCTACTTCCTCGTACAAAAAGGTTCCGTTCACCTTAAAGAATTCCTATCTCAAGAGGACATCTTCGCTACGATTTATAATAATAGTGCAAGTAATTCGAAAACTGACAAATCCTGCAGCATGCGTTACTTGATAAGTCGGCCAAGTACCAAGGCATCAATTCGAAGCCAAGGGAGCGAGATAATCTTCCAGAGTACTAAAAATACACGTTACCACGTTGATTGCATGCACAAGAATGCTTTCAATGACAACAGCACTCTTAGTACTCAACTATCACTCTTGACTTGAGGAAAATGTATCAGAAGGCCTGCAACTAGTATTGCAGGCGAGCAAGAGTAACTCTACTATTGGATTCAGCACTTTGGCAGCTACATATATTTACTTTGTACGTTCAGACTACCCCGGGGTAATGGCATTGTCACCAGAAGGCTTATTCCCTGAGGCAGCTTGTTATTGCGATATAACTTCGCTTATGCGTGGATCCGCTCCACTGCTTGTCGCTTGAGCGAGTCAACATCATAGTCCTTGAACTGCCGAGCGGGTACACCGGCTTCAAAGAGGAGATCCAACTCCTCGTATGTCTTGCCATTACTTTCAGGGAGACGGAAGTATGACCAGATTATAATGACGGTGGAAACGGATGCCGGGATGAGAGCTGCTTTACCTTGAAGATTCCACTCGGTCGGGTTCTATGTAAGAGACGGATGTTAGTGAATTAATTCTTGAGAGAACAGTGTAATATGCTACACTAGCGGCGCCCACTTACGATTGCATATGGCGCCACAACACCGTTTATCACATCGCAGCAGTAGTAGAAGATACGCGACAAGTTTATAGTCTTGCTTCGTAGCTTTACAGAAGGCATCTCAACGGCGAAGATGTAAGGAATGGGTCCGACAGTGAGGCCATAGACGGCGAACCACGCTAACAGGAGACCCTATACGCGAAAGGAAGCCGAAGTTAGTCGACGTTAAACCGGATGACTATTTCGAGGAAAAAGACTTACAGCTTGGCCCCATTGAAGACTCTTGCTTTTGTCAAAGGCCATTCCACCAATAGTCCACATGCAAGCAGTCATGAAAGAGTATCCCCAGATCATTGGACTTCTGCGGCCAAGCTTGCCCTGCATGTAGAAGCACAAGCTTGTTCCGACAAAGGCGATAGCGTAACAGCCGAGTGATAATTTGTAGGAATCCGTCGTGCGAAGGCCAGCGTTCTTAACTATTGTCATAGTTAGTCAAAATCAGATGTAAGCGCGAAACAAGGTGAGCCTTACAGAAATAAGTGACATAGTTTTGGAGAATGAAGCCTGCCCAAGTGTGTGTAGAATATCCGATGGCGCAAATTTCCAAGCGCCGAAGGCTGCCATTCTTAGCGTTGAAGCACTGCTTGTACGAAGCGCCAATACGGGTAACACGCTCGAATTCGACGGTACGACGCATAAGGGCCACCATCTGTGTGTATTGATTAGTCGTTGTGACCTCAATTTAAGATTGCAGGATGTGGAATCAGACACTTACAGCGGGATTGTTGACAATTGGGCTGGGAACCGAAAGCCGTCCAAGAGCTTGTTCTGCTTCCTCGAACCTCTCCTTTCGAACAAGCCACCACGGGGACTCAGGAGCGAACAGGCAGATGAAGAAGAGCGGTACAGGCCACATCCACTGAATTGCAAAAGGGATTCTATATCCCCATTCATCCTCACGTGTACTCATGGATTGTAATACTCCTGCGCCAATCAGATGGCCAATGACCCAGCACAAGTTAACATATGCGGTCATGACACCACGAAGGACCATGGGGCAGACTTCGGTCGCGTACAGAGAGGCAAGGGTGCTAGAGTGAAAGTCAGCATGCATCGCAAGAAATGTGAGCGGGTTGTACAAACTTGAAAACACCAAGAGGGAGACCAATGAGCAGTTGACCGGCAAAGAGCAACTCCACGTTCTTTGCAAAAAAGATGATGAAATTTAAGCCAGCGAAAAGGGCGAGAGCCACGATCATGACCTTCTTGCACCCGAACTTGTCGATCACGATACCATTTGTCTATCAGCTGGTTAGCCTCTACTGATGCAAATATACGGCGAATCGATGTTAGAAAAGTCTAGACTGATAAAACGTACGAAGAGACCGAGAATGATGCCAATCTTGCTCGAATTCGCCAAAGCCACTTGCCATTTGGCTTCTAGTTCGTAGGAACCGTCACCGACTGGCACACCGAATGTTTGTTGAAAGGCAGGTTGGGCGTTAAACGCAGCCATCACTTGGAGGACTATGACGATTGATTAGCTGATCTCATCTTCGAGATGGTTGTCGACTTACCATAAGATTCCATCACAAGTGCCATCGAAAGAGTTGCTGACCATATTACGGCTTTGTAGTAGACCTTGAACGCTTGGCTCATGGTGAGCTTGTGTTCAGCCTCATCGGCAGCAAAGGCTTCTTCTTTCTCGAGATGGACATCGGGAGCCTCTGCATGCACCGAAGCTGCCTTGATATCATCTCCACTAGGATGCTTTGTAGTCGCCATGATGGCTCAGTAGGAAATGCAGGCAAGAACAAGGACAGAAACCAACTCAGCAGTGTAATCAACGATCAGCGACGGCATACTGATGGGCCACCCATTTATATGTACGAGTCTAGGGGGAAAGCGCGGAGAAGGCTTTGCTACAAGTACCGCTAATTCACTCGTCGCACGTTACCCGAATTATTCCCACTAGCCGACCCTAAACATATTTCCCCAGAAAGGCCGTGCTACCCCAGGCTAGAAGATCTTAGTCTAAAATGCCAGTCAGGCCGATACCTCACTAAGGCTACCCGAAATTCGAGACTGTTGGTTAACGTTGGATCCTCGCATATGCACTGACTCGATGAGAGGAGGCGTGGCGTGGGGGTCGGAGTGGACTCTGGGATCTAGTGTACCCACCTCTAGCATAATCTCTTTATTCCTCCCCCCGGTTCCATGCAGATTTTGTTGCTACGGTATGAGAATATTTCAATAGAAATGTCGCACGCTAGCAAATTAGACTCCGACATATAAGGCGATTAGCTCTCGGCGCCTCGGAGGGTTGAAGCTCACACGACACACTACACCATAACGCTCGCCCAGTTGGCGAAGGTTTCCGTATCAGAGCATTTGGCCATTTCTTCATTCTCTTGTTCTTCATTGCTTCGAATACGTCCTCGATATTCACAATGGCTTCTCCCAAACCTAATATCGTATTCATCATGGCGTAAGTAATTGTTCTTATTGATCCATCATTTAGACTTTTCAGTGTAAAGTCCAGCCTTGCTAACCATTCTCTTGCATTAGTGATGACCATGCGGCCAAAGCTATTAGCTGTTATGGCCAAGGGATCAACAATACTCCTCACCTTGATAGAATAGCGAAAGAAGGTGTTCGACTGGACCACTGCTATGTTACAAATTCAAGTGAGTACCTAGCATACTTCCTATCCATTCCATACTCACCCATCGAACAGTTTGCACGCCTTCACGTGCAACTATTCTGACCGGTGTACATAATCACCTCAACCTTGTGCACACTCTTGCGTCTAAGATAGACACTCTCTATCCAAATGTTGCTGGCCATATGCGCTCATTTGGCGGATATACGACCGGCATCTTCGGCAAATGGCATCTAGGTGAGGGTAAAGAACATGAACCAAGCGGATTTGATGAGTGGGGTGTGCTCCGTGGCCATGGCGGTTACTTTGATCCTGAGCTCATTACACAGTCGGGTTCAATCTGGGAATCTGGTTATACTACTGATGTTGTCACTGACAAGACTATTGATTTCATGTCGCGTGCGAAAGACGCTGGCAAGCCTTTCATGGTTATGAGCCATCATAAAGCCCCTCATGCGCCGTGGGATCCGCATCCTCGCCATGAGAAGCTCTACACCGAAGAGATTCGGGTGCCGGACACCTTTGACGACGATTACAAAAATCGTGCAAAGGCAGCTGAGGCTGCGAATATGAGAATCAAAGTGAATATGACGTATGCGAATCTCGGTCTCGTCCAGCCACCGTACGGAGATTTGCAAGGCATCGGGAAGCGAAGAAACATCGGCCCAGGGGCCTCTGGTGATGCTGGGCATCGCATAATACCTTTCCCGAAGGATCCAAGTACCATGGCGCCTCTAGTCGATGCTATCACCGGAGAAAAGTTTACTTTCAAGACCCAACATGAGCTTGGAAGATTCAAATACCAACGCTTCATGCAGCGGTACTTGCGATGCGTACAGTAAGGACCCTATCCAATGGACTAGTTCATAGAATGAGCTAACAATAGTTTGATAGAGCGATCGACGATAATGTGGGCCGTATTCTTGACTGGCTAGACAAGGAAGGGTTGGCAGAGAATACACTCATCTGCTATACCTCCGATCAGGGGTACTTCCTCGGCGAGCACGGCTGGTATGACAAGCGGTTTCTGTACGAAGAGTCATTCCAGATGCCTTTCCTGGCCCGTGGACCTGGCATTCCTGCAGGAACAGTGTGCGACCACATCGTCCAGAACGTTGATTTTGCACCCACTTGGCTTGACATTGCCGGGATTGCAATACCCAGGCATTACCAAGGGGACAGCTTTCTTAAGAGCTTGAGGGGTACAGCGCCTCCGCAATCCCCAGATCAGGTAGCTTACCATCGATACTGGATGCATAAAGACGGAAACAACAACGCCTATGCACATTATGGTATCCGAGACAAGCGATGGAAACTGATCTTCTGGTACAACATGGGTTACAATATTCCAGGCGCCAATCGCGGGGGCGAGGACCAGGAATGGGAGCTCTTCGACTGTGATAATGACCCAATGGAACTGTTCAACCTATGGGAGGCGTCGGAGTCGAAAGGAAAGCACAGTGCGCCACCGCTAGATGAAGTCAGGGAGAGAATGATCAGATTGCTGGAGGCGAAAATGGCGGAGATTGGAGATGTACCTGCGCATCCCCTAGGCTTATCCGAAGCTGAATTGAGGAAAAGATATCAAGGAAGCGTGGGTACTGCAAAACTCACCCAGGCCAACATGTAACTTGCGATGTATATAGACGCTAGATTATAGATTTTATGGTGGTTAAACTTGCACTTCGTCCTTGAGCACATAGCAACATCCTCCTCATGCACTTGAAACACGTTTAGACAAGCTGAAGGGTACTGCGCAAGCGAGTATGTTGGACAGGCCTTGTGCCGATTACACAAATTCATTAGGAGGCATCGCCGACCCTGACGATTCGGAGTTCCTCATTCTAGATAATAATCGGAGAAGGCGTGGGGTGAATGCCCAAGTACATTCGTATTCCGCGGTCTTACAAGGTTACCCTACTCTAGTGACCTAAGGCATGACTCTGAGGATATCTTTAGTAGATTGACATTGAATTGCCGATGCATAGTTGCCAGTTGGCATTACTACACAGATTTCCTGGGAGAAAACCCGTATGTTGACATGATTGCCGTCCCGCGGACTGGGCATAAATGGTTGGACCTCCACCTCAACATTCCACCAGGTTGTCGGGCCAGATGATCGTAAGATTCTGCTGGGCCGTGTATTGGGGCATAAGCCATCAAACAATACCGAAGCCATCGCGTCGCCGCGACTTTGACCCCAGCAAAGTTTGAGCAAGCTATTACGTTGAAAACTAAGAACCAAGGTTTGTGAGGTGTTAGTGAGTTCTGGTATCCGGCACGTGTTGGAGATAGACACTTAGTAATCGAAAAAGGCTTACTCATCCAAACGTTCGGTATCAAGCTCCGGTCACGTGAACTATGCCAAGTACTGTGCCCAGGGTTTGCTAGCGCCAAAATTACGCGAGACCACTACTGGAATTTCGAATTTCGCACGTCCAGTTCAATCTTTCGACAAGTCCACCTCGACGACAACCACCGATTGCCCGGAAGACACAACAGACAGGTCAGTATATTATCCTTCTGGACTCTTACATTCTCAGATCAGAGCTGCAAGAATGAGAATTCTGGATGGCAAGCATACCTTAAATCACCCTCAAACTCTTTCCGTCAACTCGCATCAGCGCCGTTCGACACCCACCACATCCCTCCTCCGTGCAGGAGGAGTGATAGACTTGAGGGATTGCTAGGAGCTTAATAATTCAGAGCGTTCTCATTTTGGCACAACTGTTCCTGGGAATTGGCCATATTGTTGATCAAGGCTAACGTTTACATGTTGGAGAACACAGTCTTCTGACCGTACGCAATCATGGGGTAATGCCAAAATTCTCCCCCTCTCCTTTGAATCAGTTCTGACTCTTCGCAGTATTTCACGCGACTCCCGCCACAAACGCTCCGCTTCCGGTGCGAAGCGCGCATACTACCGCAAGAAGAGGTATGCATAACCCGATCGCATCTACAGTCATGTCTAACATGACTTTAGGGCTTTCGAGAAGGGTCGCCAGCCAGCCAATACTCGTATTGGCAACAAGCGTATCCATCTTATCCGCACTCGTGGCGGCAACCGCAAATTCCGCGCTCTCCGTCTCGACTCAGGCAACTACTCATGGGGCTCTGAAGGCATTGCCAAGAAGACCCGTGTGATTGCTGTCGTTTACCATCCATCTAACAACGAACTTGTCCGCACAAACACTCTCACCAAGTCTGCCGTCGTCCAGATCGACGCTGCTCCTTTCCGACAATGGTACGAGGCACACTACGGCTCGTCTCTTGGACGCAGGAGGCAGGCCAAGGCCGGCGAGAAGGAGGAGGACAAGAAGAAGTCAAAGAGCGTTGAGAAGAAGCAGTCTGAGCGCCTCAAGGCCTCCGGAAAGGTCGAGTCCGCTTTGGAGAAGCAGTTCGAGGCTGGTCGTCTCTATGCCGTCGTCTCATCCAGGCCCGGCCAGAGCGGCCGTGTCGATGGATACGTCCTTGAGGGTGACGAGCTCGCCTTCTATCAGCGTCTTCTCAGGAAGTAGAGGGTGGTCATTGGGGATTCTTCGGTGCATCGGTCGGATCAAAATGGGTGTTACTTCATGTATCTGGTCTGCATAGTCTCAATGCCATGAATGAACTTGGCAGAGGAATGCCACTTCTCTAGATACCACGACAGCTATGGAATTTTGCGTCTTTGTAAAGACACTTGTGACCTCTGCAAGATGCTGTGTGTGTTTGATCATTCTTGTTAATTCAGATATTGACAATGCGAAACTAAGTCTTGCTTACACCCACTGCGCACTGCCAGATACATCGACATTTTCCCTTCTCAATTCAATTCTCCGCAGTGTAGGTGCCCTAAGTGCGCCTTTACAGTCACTATAGCACACTTAATCAATATAGGAAAGCACTTATTGACCATACACAAGCGGTCAAACACGACACATGTAGTACGAACACATCACTCGATTCATTCACAGCTTCTTCTAGACTTCCGATTTGAAAGACTTCCCATTACTATGTCTGACTGAGCACCGAGTAGCTGTCAGGATCAAAAAGAAAACCAGAAAGAATCCATTGCAGAAAGATCCAGAATTATCCTCCAGTAAGACACCCGGGGTAGATGTCGGTTTAGAACAGCTATACGCCGATAGCATTCCTAACTCAAGAGGGAACTTGTAATCCAGTGCAGAAGTTCCGGTGTAAACGCAAACTTTTGTTCGATCCGGGTTTGAGGTAAAAGAGAAAATAACTTTGAAAGGCATGGATACTCCAATGCATGTTAGCTTCCAAAAACATGTGAAATTGCTGGAAGAGCAATTGGATTACCTCAAGATTGTATTGTTGACGACGGCCATTGTATGCGTGGTGTTGTCATCTGTTCAAGCACTGCGGAGCACCGATGAGTAAATTAGTTCCTAGATCAGAAAATGACAAACCTTGAAGAAACGCTCCGTTTGAAGAGCTGGAATGCCTCGGAAACGGCCAGCTTGATTTGCCGCTTCTTGATATCGTCGATCGTTGCGATGGCATTTGCTTCTTGGGTCACTCCACATTCGAGGGTATGGATATAATTATCGCCCGGAAAGACCACTTTCATATCGACCCATTCAGGAAAGGTTTTCTTGGTCGTCTTCCTCTCGAATATGGCCATCTGAATCATATCGCGGACTCGGGAGACGTAGTCTTCCCACTTCTCATAGTCGTTCCGGCCTAGCTTCCTCGCGTGGCCTTTGGATGGACAAGCTAAGACCAGTATTAAGGTCATGTGCAGTACTCCTCGATAGAAGTTTTTCAGATCTTGCAGTCCACCATTGAGCAGATATCGAAACCCGTATAGCGCTTTGGCTTGGATTGTTATCCTTCGAAGTAGACGGGCGTATCCCTTTGGGAAGATTGGGACACGAAAATTGACCACTGGGGAGGTCTCTTTGGTCAAATTTGGAAATTCAAACCAACTCCTGCCATACATAACATCCTTGGCCTCCGTATTCACCTGCTTGTTGACACGAAGGATTGCGACATTTGTCAAAGCGTGGCGGCCGTAGCGGGTTTTAAAACCCTCCACATCATGCTGGACCAATACGAATGCAATTCCTGCGCGTAATTCTCGATGCTCGGCGAAGAGGTAGGAGTGAGCCTCCTTATACGTGTGCGTCCTGTTCTGGCGGATGCACACGATCCCACGAACCGTAAGAACTAACCCATAGATTCGGTTCCTCATCTCCAGTGGCAAGCCCATGAAGTCGAAGGGCTTATCCGCGGAAGCCGAACTGACTGAATCTATAGGTGAAGAAAAGGCTACATGTTCCACTGGAAGTGAGACGGTAACCGGAGTAATGGGCGCTGGGACGAGGTCTCCACCAAAAGAAAGCTCAAAGTTCGTTGCTTTGAGAATGGAATGCTCCTCGGAGTTATAGTCGGCCTCACCCCGGCAGCTTTCACCACTGGCTTTTGGGACGGGAAAATCTTCTTCTAGGAAGCGGACAGTCTTGGGAAACGTTCCAGTCAAAGGGGGGGTGAGCAATTGCTCGGCTGAGCGTAGTTGCGATCGAGGGGTTGTTGGAGTGCCCATGGTAGAAAACGACGATAGAAGGGGGATGTAACTGAAATCGAAATCGAAGGGAAAGTTGGAAAAAGACAAGAGGAAAAGGGCCGAGGGCCTACTTTTATAAAACATTGCAAGGTGAAAGGGGATGGTGAAGGGTAATCAACAGTGGGGTTCTGCTCCTTGAGCGTTCACCGCCCGATTGGGGTGTGGCAATAGTGAGGGAGGGTAGACGAATGAGTTCTAAGCATAGTAATTGAAAGTATACTGCGGAGAAGAGTACAGGCCAAATTTGCTGTGTGAACGATTCAAGTAGGGATGGCGAATAGATCCATGAGCTGAAGGTGATAGCGTCGAGTAACTCTCCCAACAATTACCCGCAAGTGATAACTCCTTGAGCGCAATTTCACAACTCAGGGCAGCCTGATACTTTGATTGGATTGTTTCCAATTCCTGTTGCTCTTTCGAAGCGTGCCCTTCCTACAGGGACAGAAATGGGGAGTTACGACCTTATTCGTTTCCATCCTAGGGACTCAATAGTTCTAACTGATATGTTTCCTCTTAGACAACGGAGTAAATTTCTCGGGGAAAAATCAGTGTCCTCGTCAATTGGAGCGCGCTTCAAGTGAAGTTTGACGTCCGAGATCTTCCCATATATCGAAAGCTCGGGCCATTGCCAAGCCCGCCCCGAAGCCGAGAAACCTCAAACTTCCTTTCCACCCAACCTCAACTGCCCACCTCACAACCCGCCGCCGAATCCCCCACGAACCCCATCTCCGCTCAGCCCCAATATGTTCGCCAACAGGGCTCTTAGCACAGCTCTCCGAGCTGGTGCTCCTCGCGCACCAATTGCTGCTCGATTCGCCGCGTCACGGAGCTACGCAGCTGCTGCCGCACCACCGAGCAGCTCATCTACCAAGCCCCCTGTTGCCCTGTTTGGCGTCGACGGAACCTATGCAAGTGCTCTGGTACGATTCCCCAGGATCAAATATATCAAATTGATGCATGGAATTGATGAAATACGGTCACAATGGGCATTCCGAGTTCAGAGCGAACTAACGAGACATTTTAGTACACGGCCGCCGCAAAATCCAACACCCTCGACCCAACCGCCAAATCACTCGAGACTCTCGGCTCCGTCTTCAAGAAGGATGCAAAGTTGACCACCGTATTGGGCGCCCCTGCCCTCACCTCAGAGGACAAGCAGGCTATCGTTGCCGAGCTCAGCAAGCACGTCGGCTCACAGGACAAGGAGAACATCGTCAAGAACTTCTTGGCCACTCTTGCAGAGAACAACAGATTGGGTGTTCTTGAGGGCGTCGTAGAGAAGTTTGCTGTCTTGATGGGTGCCCACAGGGGCGAGATCGAGTTGGTTGTTACCAGCGCTGCTGTATGTTGAGATCCCGTTCTACGCCCGTCTTAGGATCCCACCTTTGATAGGAGCGAAGCAGTTTCACTGCTTCTGTTACCGTGTGAAACATTACTAATATCTTCCAAAGCCCCTAGACAACCGCACTCTCTCCCGCCTCGAATCTGCTGTCGCCAAGTCGCAATACGTTAGCCAAGGCCAGAAGCTCAAGGTCGTACCCAAGGTCAACCCCGAGATCAAGGGTGGCCTCGTCGTTGAGATTGGCGACCGCACCATCGATCTCAGCGTCTCGTCCAAGATGGCCAAGATGAACAAGCTGCTCAAGGACACTTTGTAAATAAAATTCTTAGAGCAACACTCGCACTCTACTTTCTTGCATCTTTGGAAAGGGAAGGGATGGGATATTAGACCTGAAGTGGGAAAGTGGAGGTGAATGTGTCGTGATACGATGATGGATGTGGAAGAGTGGATAGTGTATTCTAGATGATTTGAGAAGCATCAAAAGACAAGTCTACTTTGTTCAATCAGTATTTATGGATATGTGTTGATTTGCTATCGAGCCTTTGTTACTACGCGTGTACCCCCTGCTTCCCGCGAATCCAACCAGACTATGGAAATAGTCCGAGAAGTGCTATCCTCCGTCAAATACTTCTCCATGCGATCCTCATCATTCATTAGGCTTGTGTAAGAAAAGAGTTCCGGCTATAGCTACGCACCACTCAAGCGTCGAAGACCAGTTGAAGAGCCCCTGAACGCCGGAAACGGAGTATAGTACAATAGCCAGAACATTGTGAGCTTTGAAACAAAAAAAGAAAAAAGATGGAACTCGTCTCAGATCCTGCCATATCATCCATCGTCCATCGTCCATCATCCATCACTACCCGCTCCAAGCGCCGCGAGAGAAGGTCAACCAGAGCAGCCTCGTCACTCAAACTTATAAACTCCTATCCATCTCCTCCTCAGAATCCACATAACTACCACAGAGATCGATATACTCGAAGCTGCCTAGAATTGGGCCTGTGGTGTCTGTTAATATTCTGTCGAACTTAGAGCCAGAAATGATATTGGGGGGTACCAGTAGCATAGCCCTCTCCATGGCTATTTCGCGGGCTTCTTCGTCTTCATATTCATCGTCTTGGTTGGCTGATGGGGCGTTGGGATTGGGACTCTTTCGTTCTGGTATGATGGTTGCGGGTTCTCCTATAGAGAGGTTGCTGACGTCTTCGTCCTGACGTTTAACTTCGCCGGCGGCATGTCCTGGCTTGGGCAGTTCTGGACTAGGGTGTTCTGCTGTTGGTTGATGAGACTGATCAGCACCCGGTTCATTGCCTCGGTCTATCAGTCCCATGCGGCCAAGCTGAGCCTTGTATGTATTCTGAGCTTTACGGATCTCTCGCATGAGAGTATCCATGAAGCCATCTACCGCCGTTCGCTCGTCATCGCTGAGCATTTGACCACGAGCAGTCTGCTTCACTGTGGCATTCACGCGGAACATCGAGTCAGAGAGGGTAGAGACAGCATCGTCGAGGAGTTTGCAAGGAGAGACCGGTTGTTGCTGCTGCTGGCTGGAAGATGCTTGTGCTTCTGAGGTCTGACCAGTGAGCCTGGCAGAGCGCCTTCGATACTCTTCCGCGTACTGTCGCAGCATAGTTGCGTCCTCAATCTCGTAGTACTCGCCTTTGATCGGTGACGCGACTTCAACCGGATACTCCAAAGCGTCGAAGTCTATAGCTTGTGTGATATCTACTATGTTTGGTCGAGCGCGCTTGAAGTGTTGACCTTCGGGCATGTGAAAGTAGAACGCGTGCTCTGCCTGGCCACTCATGTGAACTGATCCTGCTTTTTTGTTTTCCATTCCCCGAGGACTTGCAGAGAGTGTTAATTGACGATCACTTAGAATTGGAGGCGTACTTGATCTCTCATACCGGCGTGCGCTCCTTCGGAGTGATGACATGTCCGACGGAGTGTTGGAGCAAGGATCTGGCGATGTGGAGATGGAAAGGGCAGGTCTCTTACGAGGACGCGATTGACGTTGTATGATGGTCGCGTCGTTGTCGTGGGCTGCAAGTGACGCTTTCCGAATAGAGGCTATGGTCTTTGAGGCATTTGGGCCGCCCATGATGACGGGTGATAAGAGCGGTGATTCGAAGTAGCAGGACACTTTTCGAGACGGCTTTAACTGGTTGACCCACTTTAATATATTTGCCTCTGCTCCTGATTTTGCAGACCGATGAAGCGCTGATCGATGTGGCAGATCAGTTCTTGTGGTCGAGCACGATGCCAGTGAATTGAACTTTGGTGGCGGCGCAAGAGGAGCAGTTACAAACGACTGTTTTGTAGAGCTCTGTGTAGAATCGTGTGTAGCTTGTAAAAACTGATCGAGCTTCTCAATTGCTGCGATTAGGTCGTCTTTCTGCAAATGGTGTTGGGACCGCAGAGAAGTAGAATCAACGCGCCGCCAAGCACAGACCTCCTCCAAGTGCTGTCGAAACCTGTGCAGGTCTGGTATGCGGAGGGCGAGATTAGTGAGATCTGCTAGTAGAGATGCATCAAGATTGGGGTTTGGTGGGCGGTATGTTGGAGGAATAGCTTCATACGGAATGACGCCGAGCTTTCGAATTATGATGGTCTGGTGTCTGAGTGAAGCGAGTCTCCGAGCAGCAGACTACAGAATTTGTTATCTGGCCTGCTAAACAAAGTCTCTTGCGGGTGGGGGCTTACCAGGCGCGTCTCTGGCATGTCGACGTGCGTATGTTACTATTGAGCGGCTTTCGGCGAGGTGGATACCTGTCCCGGGTTGGAAGCCAGAAAACTGTTTCCTAGAGGGGCACTCGAGGAAAAGAGCGAAAGAGGGAGAAGAGGGCAAGAGGAGAAGGCTGTGGGGTTTGTACTTTTGGATGGCGGTCCTCTTATGCTGTGTTTCGTAGCTTGGCACGCTGCAGCTATCCGACTTCACTCCACCTTGCGAAACGGGGCCGCTGGGAACATTCTTTAAGCGTCTTTTTGCTTCTTCCACAGTCGACACTTAGTTTACGTGCAATTCTTCCCTATCCCGTGCCCCTCCAGGTAGTCTTTTAACTCATCTCTCGTAAAATTTGATGAGTGAAGTGGTGCGATATGCGAGGAAGTGAAGCACCATAGTCATCTGCATTCCAGGCTCTTTTACATCTTTAATAAATTATAAGACTCAGGAACGGATAGTGGAAGGAATTGATTGCTGTCTATTGCAGCTTGCAGTAATTGCGGCCATGATTGACCTGCCACTTGCATAACCAAACTTCAAACGCCATGCTAATGAACCCAGCTATGCAAATACCACCTGAATCGCTAACGCTAGTCGCACCAAGACTGAACTCACGATCTTCTTTCCGGACATTGTCTGTGATCTCTGCAAATGTACTCACATACACCAAGCCGCCCAACAACCCTTCCCAAAAGATGATGATGCATATGATGTAGAAATGCGGAATAAAATCAAACATTGCATGCAAGGTGAGGAGAATTAGATTAGCGACTTGAAGAAAAGACGGAAAATAAAGGTGGTGGACTCTGAAGAAGGGTGTTGAAGAACGTGATATGAAGACGCCAACCTGATAGATGGCGTTGTAGGTAGGATAGAATGATCTATACTCGTCGAAGGGGCTTGATGATAGCGGAAAAAGTAAAGTTGGCGCCACGCCCTGGTTTATGGTATATTCCGCGATATAGACCAAAAGAAGAGGAAGCATGTATGGGAAGAAGAGGCCCCGAGCACGCTTCAAATTTGCTTCAAAGCTTGCCCATGCTGCGGCAACTCTATTGCGCCTAACGGAAGAGACGCTGTGCCCCGAGCTCGAATGAACCGACGATAGAAGACCCTCACGTTCCCCGTTACTGCCATCCTCAAGCGGCCCGTCTTCGATTTCCTCGTGGTCCTGATCATTTACGGGTTCGTATTCAATGGCTTTGGCTGACGCATCTCGTAGGGGTCCTCGCGGGAGGATGAGAAAGAAGCTCACAAGCATTATCACAGGTAGAAAGGAGAATGCGATCAGGCTTGTCCGTGGGCTAATTTGCAGAGATGTCGTTGCTATTGTGTACGCCCCTGCACCGATTAATCCCGCGCCACCAGTACCACTACCCCAGGAGGCAAGGGCAAAATGGCCGTAATAATGGGTCAACCCGAGAAAGCTGAGTTCACCGCCGCCGCTGCTGAGGCTTGCCAGTATAACACCACACATCTTTATCCCAATCGACCTCGAATCCTGAAGGGGAGGTGTAAGGGCAATGATAAGCATGCCGCATGCTGAAAGGGCAACAAAGACGAGAATGCGGACACTGTAGGGGACCTGATGGATGAAGTAGGGCGCGCACAGCTTTGTCAAGAAGGAAGGTATGACATCGGCGAGCAGCACAACACCCTTGGGGACATTTGGGCCTACGAGGTCGAGGGCAGCAGATAGTATGATTACGTAGAGAACATTGTTGATAAGGCCTATGCAGTAGGTAAGCTGATGTTGCATATGCAAGCTATCTCTTGCTGGCGGTGTAATTCCGCAGAGTTGATCGGTAGAAGGAAGGCAGACGTACCAAAAAGCCAGAAAGCAGCGCAGACACGAGGGTCAGCTCCATCAAAAATGGCTTTGAGGCGGGCTCGATACATGGGCCACGAGGCGGAGGGTGAGCCCGGCATTGGGAGGAGCGGCATGGGCAAGTAGGAGGGAGGGCAGTCTGGCTTTATGTTGATTCACATTACGGCGGGCGTGGCACGGAAACACAAGCGGAGTGTGTCTGGTGCCTGGGCGGATGGCACAGAATGGGATGATGATCGATCGCAGCCTGTCGGAGCGTGGGGTGGCGTAGGTGTGTAGTTGGAGATGCTTGTGACGAAGGAGGATGGAGCAGGAGATCGGGAAGGGTTCGGGTTGGTGCTCACGCGAGATACTTTTTGTCTCACCTTGCCCGAATGGCTCAGTACTCTGTCCAATCCTCTGACATGAACACCGGGTAAAACCACTATAATGAGGAAATTTTGAAGCTAAACTCATACAGTTTTATTTTCTAAATAAATTAATGGGAGAAAAACTTCCTGTCCCGTTCAAGAACCACAAGGGATCAAAAGAAACTTAGGCAGCCGCATTGGAATTTTTATTTTACCACGTGCTTTAGGCTCAGTCGGAAAGAATGCGACATCATTCTGTAGATCTAGATAGGCCAGGCAATGACGCCTCGCTACTGAACGGAACCTGTTTTTAAGTGCAAATGCCTTTGACGAATTGCCTTGCGGAATGCGCAGGCAGCATTTTTATTCACGGGCAAAAGTTCCGAGGCGAGGAAAGAGCTAATATTCTCTCACTTCCCATTCTGGACACATACCAACAGACTTGGGTACTTTTTACCTTTCAAAAAGCATATTGCCTCCAAATTCCACCTACAAAACCCTTACGAGACTCTATTCTTCCTCGGAATATTCGAACGATACAAAGAATTCTGACAATCACATCAAACTCGTAGCTTTGCGGCGAGAAAGTGTTTGGAAAAATGATAGCGAGAACCAGACACGAGGCGCTAACCCCAGTTGTACTGATGAATACCCCATTTTTGCTTCAAAAAGTTGTTCTTCTACTCCCAAGCAGCTTGCCGCGTGCCTGCCAAGTTTTGGCACAGAAACCAGAAGAAGCGTTCAACCCTTGTGCAACCATGAGGTGGTCCATGAGCACCACTGCTATAAGAGAATACCATGCAGACTTATCTGAAGAATGGCTCTAGGAGGATGAAACCGAATCAAATGGGAGGGAGGGGGGGCTATTCTTGGGTGGAATGGGATTGCAGCTGGGGAGGACTCAACCTTAGCTATTCCTTGTCACGCGCTTCTGCATTCAGCCCGAAAACGATGATGCGGAGAAGCAAGACGGCACGGACGGGCATTGGTTGGTCGATCCGATGTCGAGCTGTGGGGCCCATGGACCCAGCTCTTTTGTCGGGACTAAGGGACAACGGGCGCAGAATGGGCGCAGAATGGGCACGGCTGCGGGCCACACTGGGCCACACTGGGCCACACTCACCTGCACTGACCTGCACTGACCTGCACTGGTCCACCCACACACCGTGGGCTCCATGGCTACAAGGTGGCTGCAGGGATGCACCAGCGATTAACCAGGGCAAAAGCCCGGGGTGCTCTGCTTCTCTGTCTTTCGGTCCTGCCTTAGTTGCGTCGCTGCTGCACTGCAACTTCGCTGCACTTCACTTCACTTCACTTCACCTCACCTCCAACCTCTCTCTTCAGACCTCTCCGCCGTACTCGACACGCCGATTCTGGCCCACCGCCAGGCTCCTTGCGCTCCCCTTCAGCAAATATGCTTGCACACTGCCTCGCTTGCTAGCTGCCGTCTACTCGACGAATCCTCTTCCCTACCGCTTTTCCCTCTCTAGGCGTGCGAAAAACCCAGCTGCTAGCAACAATGGACCGACCCCCCCATCCTCCATACTCGAGACCCTCCGAACGGCCTCTGATTCACAATCCTAATCATGCAGGTCCTCAGACCTCGCAACCACCACCCACTCAACCATATTCCTCGTATCCTCCTCACGCCTCATCTCAATCCCAGCCACCCCTACATATGCCATTCTCCAGCGACCCCTACCCTTCGACTCGCCGCGACCCATTCCTACCTTCAGCCTCGCAGGGCCACGCGCGAACAAATAGCTACGGTATCTATGGAGGCGAGGCCCCGCCGCCTCCACAGCCAAAGGGCGAAGGCCATGGAGCATGGGGTAATCCAGGTACGATATTTGCTTGACTGCGTTTCTTCTTGTACAGATTTTCTCCCCGCGGTACAACAAAGACAAAAAGGACTTTGTCGGATACAACAGCAAGTGTCTTGGACGCCTGTTGTACCGACTCACGTGGCCTCAGTCGGGATAACAACTGGAACACGAGGGGGTTTACTGGACTGCACTGGTTGGCGGGTGCTGAGCAGTGTGTGGTAAATTTGTGAGCTTCACATACCATCTGCCTGATACCGTACCAAAACAGACAGGACGGACCACCAAAGGCTGTGAGACATGGGTGACCAGCTGAAGAACGATCACGGCCCAGCTCCACGATCCAGCTTCAACACCGCGTGAGGCTCTGGGTCTATGAGGAGCAACCGTCGAGCTACCCGTTCTCCAGCACCCACCAACGTTTTCCCGCCGGGCGTGCGCTCACCTCCTCGCATAGTTCTGGTCCTGGCCAGTTAATGTTCTCTGTCGCATTTCTCTACCGCCCGCACAGATGGCACGCTAAGCGAGACGTCCCCTGCCTCCCCTGCGCGCTATACCACATTATGCATGCGACTGACGGCTGATCATGTCTAGCGGGAGCTCATGGGCTTCATCATGCATCCCATCCTCAGTCTTCTGGTCCTCCTCCACCGCCCGTATCGATGAGTAGCTCGCACAACCCTCCCGGCCACTCGCCCTTCTCGAATGAGGCCTCGCGCAGGCGCTCTCTTGGAGGTGGCAGCCCCCCGAATCCTTATGGAGGTATGTCCCTAGCTCCACCAGCCCTGTTTGATGCCCCAACCCAACTTTTTACTGAACCTCCTGTAGCCCCTTCTTCACATGAACCTATTCCACCACCACCAACCTTTCCGCGACCACATATGCCCCCTCCTTCATCACCGCGCCAGCAGCACAATCATGCTCCACAAGGGCAGCGCACCCCGTCGACGTACGGCGCGAGTCGAGAGCTCCCTGGGCTAGGGCCAGTACCGCGACCTGGGAGCAGCATTTCCATCTCATCACTCATCGGCGGTGGTGATACAGGTACTTCCGCCCACCATTCACAGTCACAATCGTCACCCTCTAGTGCAACCCCCAATGCAACACCCGCAAATAGCCATAGCATGCAGCCACCTTCTCCGAGACGTGCGCCCTCGAGCTCGAGACCGGAATACCACCAGTCTTTTCGGCGTCAACCGTCGCCTGATAGACACCCATTTTCGAGTAGCGCCTCCAAGCCCCCCGAGGCCCCTAGTTACTCAGCTGGATCCCCTACGAGACCATATAGCAATCAAGGCTCTCCAGAGCATGGCCGTCCGCACCTAGCTCAAACCGCACAGCCATATAAGCCCATGGTCTTCCAGAGTAGCCCTCGCCCTTATGCACCACCGAACGATGCCCACGCAGGCCATCCACACCAGATTCCTGCGCCCGTGCCTCCAAGACCAAACAGCCAGCCAACTGGACCACCTCGACCGCCAGAACAAGATCCCAAGAGCGCCTATGATTCTTTTGGAGGCCGACGCACAGCGTACGGCCAACAAGAGGAGAGGCGTCGGACCATGGGGGAGTCTCACCATTCCAGGCCAAACGTCGCGGAAATTCTGGGACAAGCTCCTCAGCCATCCAACGACCGAGATCGGCCTATCACAGTACATCCTGTATCACACTCTGCTTTTAGCCCGCCTCGTGATCACCGTGGTGTCCCGGCACCGAGCGCTCCACCGGGACGCAACCCATGGCGTCAACCCACGTCTGAGGACGCGCCTCGCGAGACGACAGAGGTCCGCCGCGAGGATCCGCCAGGGCTATATCGCGGCTATGGTGGATATGCGTCTTCTTCACCCCAAATTCCCACGCCGTACGGAAATCATTCTGCGGAGGACATGGTTCGAGGACGAAGCCTAGATCATTTGAATCATCGTGTGATTGAGCAGTATCATGCTCCCCCGACCTCAGATCCCCATTCGGCGGAGCGCCTCAAGTCAGAAGCGCTCTCGAGGTCTTTGTCGTCAGGGGGAAGTGGTTATCCTGGGCGTCTGTACGACCAGACGCAGCATTCCAAAGCTCTACTCGCACTTGGGCCTGAAGCCAACAGGAGGACCGGTCGCGCTTCTCCTCTACCTCAAGCCGTGCAAGGTGCGCAGTCCCAGCCAGTATCGATTGGAAAAGATCCCAGCATCAAAAGCGAGTTTGGCAGAATGTTTTCCGGTCTGGGCAGCGGTCTGGGGAGTTCCACTCCATCGCGACAGAGCCCAATGCCTGGTAATCTCTCCGAGCCACCGCCACCGCCAGGCGCGGATCTGAACGAGTTAAGGCTGCAAAGAGTGAACTCACAAAATGGCAGAAAGCCAAAGCGGGTTAAAGATGAGGAGGGTGTCTTTGATAATGAGAGTGTTGATGGAAGAGGAACGCCGTCAGCGAGGGGATCAAAGCGGAGCAAGCCGAACCATCCGGGTCATCATCACCACCACCATGCACATGCCCATCAGTTAGTATAACCAACGTTCACCATAATATGTTACTAATCTCAACAGCCATCACCACCATCATCATCGACCGGAAGAAGAAGCAGTGCCCGCTCCTACAAGCTCGACTCCCTTGAATGGTAGATATGCCAATCCGCCTCCAAATGGTGCTCCAGCGCAAGCAGCGCACCACCACCATCATTACCATGCAGCGCCACACCACCATCACCATCATGCTCCGCGAGCGGGTGCCGCAGCACCTCTCCCCTCACCCAAGATGCCTTCCAAGGTGCACGATATTCAGCCCGTGCTAGATGAGGCGGCCAAATTTCCTCGTCGACATCTCGGATCGTACCTGTATGAAGCAGTACCTGAACTTCCCAAGCCCAATTCGTCGCTTGACGATCAATTTAATTATGCTTCCAAGCCCAAACCAATACCTCTTTTTGAGAAGAATCCTGTTAACTGCATTGTCACGTGCAGGGTCCACCGATACTACATGAAGCCCCGACAGCGGCAGCAGATTGTCTTGCAACGTCACTTGTGGGGTGCGCGGATCTATCGAGATGATTCAGACCCAGTTGCAGCGGCAATTCATTCTGGATGGATCCGCGGTGAATGGGACGAGACAGTCGATGTGGGCATGTTGGATCCCCGTATCTCCACAGCCAACGATCCGAGCGACGCTGCAGACACCCTGACAAAGCTGCCAGCTGCGCCCGTGACTCCTCCGGCGGATATGGAATTGCATATCGATCTTTTGATCTTGCCCGCGGTCGAGAAATATGAAGGCAGTGTAGAGTACGGCATCTCAAGCCGGAGAAGCAAAAGCCACGAAGGGCTAAGTTTCATGGTGCACCAGATGCGATGGGTGGAAGAAGGCTTGGGTAGTCGCGGCCAGGACAGGACGGCGGCAGCGATGAAGAGAAGGCTGGACGCAAGTACCGCGTTGATGAGTCTGGTTAGCGGAGGGGACGAGGCGATGCGATCAATGAACGGATCTACTAACATGACGACCAAGTTGCACGCTTGAAAACGTTGGAAGCCTGTTGCATATTTCTCTTTTTGGAAACGCCGACAATTTCCACGATTTAAAAAGTTTTGATTGCGAGGGACTGGAGTGAAGCAATGTACAACATTGGGTACATTTTTTGTATGGTGGGATTTCGGTTCAGTATTGCTATATACCCATACCTAGGTAGTTTTACGACTGATGGCTTGTGATGAATAGCAGCCTTGTTTCCTACATAAGCATGTGGTGGTGTAGAGGAATAGTAGTTTAGCGTAATCAATGCCAGGCATATGAAATGATTGACCAGCTTCAGCATGGCATGGATTATGCGTGGGATGTTGTAGTGATGCAGCCGATGGGCTCTCGTAAGCCACATAGCAAGCCAACGATAGAGAGGCAGATGTTCATGGGGTTCGACCATGCCTGGGTCTGCGTCTGCGTCTGCGTCTGCGTCTAGGGCCTGGATAAAGGTGTGGGAGCCAGCTGGAGGCGGTCAGCGATAGGCGATAGCGGTGCTTTTTATGTCGTGACTCCCTGATAAGGCAATTAAGAGGGACCGAAGTCGCACGCGCAGACGGCAGAAGCAGTCGTCAATTTCCAATCCATCTCACCAACACAGAAGAGCAGAAGATCTGGGAGCAATCGACCATCCAAGTGCTATTCTCGTGCTGTGCGCAACACGGCGTCTCGACAAGCTTTCTGCGTTGCCCTTGCCGCGTCACAGAGCCTCCAGCCCAGCCCAAGAACCCCCCAGCAAGAAAAGCTACCCCGCCTGCGAGCTGCCCCTCACATTGTTTGTGTGAGAGTGAGAAAGGGAGGGCGGAGACGAAAAATAATACCGCATACTTCTGGATCGCCGGGTGGACGACTGATTTGACGGGTATTGCAGGTTTTCTTTTTTCTGGTGTGGAGGAATTGGTCACTGATTGGGACCTTTCAGCAGGCATGGCCCGCGTCAGAAACTATTCGATATCGACGGTGAGTGAGATTACGCATTCCCTTATCTTGTCATATATATTTTCATATTCCTCGTCTGTCCTGGGACCGGTGGGAATCATGCACACCTTACTCTCTGGCCCGTTGCACCAACCGCTCTGGTGGAAAGCTCAGGATATGGCATAGGCATAGGCATAGGCATAGGCATATTCTATGGGAATGGGATTGTTATGGGAAAGGGACCAGGTGACGGCAGCCAAAAATGGCACCCGACTTCGACCGCCGACTGGCCCTCGTCTCAAGATGCCGCCGCCGCCTTGCCTTTGCCTTTGCCTTGAGCTGCCATGCCATGCCATGCTATGCCGCCAATCCGGCACCCGGCGAGCGTCCTCCCAGATTGGCAATCCGTGGAAATCACCGGCTTAGGCACCATGGCCCGCATCCCAAAGCACATGAGAGAATGTGAGAGGGGGAAAAAAAAAGCCAGAGGAGCTTTGGAAGTGGCGTCATAACTCTTTTTTCGCGCAGTTCGCCCAAAGAGGTCATGAGAGCCCGCAATAGCTCAGGCGCAGATGCAATGGCCAGGCTCGGACGCGGACGCAGATGAAGTGCAAGGAAGTCAGGCACAGGCACGGGGCCAGTCAAGTGCAGTCCAGCACATCAACAGTACAGCACAGCACAGTCAGGACACACGACAGCAAAGGCAGTTCGGCAAAACACTACAATCTCTCTATCAAGCAGAGGCAAGATCAGAGTGAGGAGTGCACATGGGCCGGATTCGACCCAGCATGGGCCGGCATCGACCCAGGGGTGAGCAGTTCCGTTTGCGCCCCTCCGCGCGCTGTTCAGGAACACGTCGGCCGTGCAGCGGGAATTAAAAAGAGCACATTCAAAGAGATTTGCGCCCCGTCGGCCTCGAATGATCTTTGGACATGACAGCACTGGCCATGGCTCATCAGCCCAGCACTACTTGCCAGCTCTGACTCTTGATCTTTGACTTTGAGTTGAGCTGAGTTGAGTTGGACTATCATTCAACTTGGGTGAAGCTCTTCCCTTGATACATAGCTACGCCGGGCCAGTGGAACGTGGCAGCGACTATCCAACGCCTACACGCCGATTGACACGAGCCAGCTCTGATTGCTCCGCCCGCCGCCGCTGGTCCCAGTGCCGGTCGACGACGTCGTTTCCCGTTGCCTTTCCCCGTCCTGGGCCAGCGAAACCCAGAAGGTGGGCAGTTGGCAGAGGCCGCCGAAGCTTTCCCATACAAAGACGCCGGTACCAAATGCGGGGAATCCATCGACCTCCGCTTTCCCACCTGCAAACTGCAACTACCACTGTGACTGCGTCTGCGACTGCGACTGCGACTGCGACTGCAAGCTTCGACTGCTGCTCCACTCCTGCTCCTGCTCCTGCTCCAGTTCCTCTTCCTGCTCCTGCTTTTGTTCCTGCTCACCCTCGCTTCTCATAAGCCGAGCGAAGAAAAAAAAAAGAATCCACAACTCTGCAACATCACCACCACGACCTCGTACCACTTCTTCAGGCCCGCATCTCCACGCCCCTGCACCCATCGTCTCAGCCCTAGGTCCCGCTCCAATCGCCTCGGATCTGGCAAATCTGTACTCTCGCTAGCTCCTCACCCTCGCCCTCTGTGTCATTTGCAAAAAGTTACCCCCGCTGCACCCAGCTGCACCTCGGAAAACCCCCCTGCCGGATTCCGATTCATATTTCTTTTCTTCTGCCTCGTCTTCCACAGACCTTTTCCCTTCTTCCTCTTGTTTTGGCTACTCCCTGGTGACGACGAGCTCAGGCTCGCTGTTCCGCGTCGCAATGGAGACCAATGGCATTTTCGCGCCCAATATGCGCAAAGTCCCCACAGGCGAATTGATGTCACCGCACAGAAGGACTAACGGTGTCGGTGTCCAGGCAGAAGACACGCGCATATGTGTCGTCATGGTGGGCTTACCCGCCCGAGGGAAGAGTCTCATTGCGCAGAAAGGCAAATATACCCCTTCCCTTAATTTTATTGTTCTTCGCCCATGATTTGTGCTGACTTGGTGGCGTCGTAGTCGTTCGATACCTGCACTGGCTATCGATAAAGGCCAAAACGTTCAATGTCGGCCAGTATCGTCGCACAGCAACCCCAAATCCCTCAGCCGAGTTCTTCGATACCTCGAATCCCGAGGGCGAGCGCCTCCGGAAGGCTGCCGCCGAAGCTGCTGTCAATGACATGTGCAAGTGGTTCGCCGAGGGCAAGGGACTTATCGCCATCTTAGATGCGACCAATTCGACCAAGAGTCGCCGTAGATGGATACAGGAGCGATGCCAGAAAGAGAACATCGAGACGTTGTTTGTCGAGTCAAAATGCGACGATGAAGACTTGATCATGAGCAACATATTGGAAGTCAAGACTACGTCGCCAGACTATGTCGGCCAGGACCCAGAAGAGGCCGCTGCCGACTTCCGCAACCGCATTCGAAACTATGAGAAAGTCTATCAGACCATTGATGAGGACGAGTATGACCTCACCTATGTCAAGTTGATCAACGTCGGGAAACAGGTCATTATCAACCAGATCCAGGACTACCTCCAGAGTCGAGTCGTGTATTATCTTATGAATCTGCACATCAAGCCGCGCTCCATCTGGTTATCCAGGGTGAGTATCGTAGAATGTTCTCAAAATTTTCCCGTTCTGACATTTCAAAGCACGGTGAATCCAAATACAATCTAGATGGCAAGATTGGAGGAGATGCAGACCTATCGGAGCGTGGCCAGGCTTATGCACATGCCCTCCCTGGCCTTGTAGCAAAGTCGGTCGGCGATGGCCGAAGGTTGACTGTATGGACCTCTACACTGAAACGGACGATTCAGACCGCACGGTTCCTTCCTTTTGAGAAACTTGAGTGGAAAGCACTGGATGAGCTCGATTCCGGTGTCTGCGATGGTTTAACCTACGCAGACATCGAGCAACAATATCCCGAAGATTTCGCGCAGCGCGACGAAGACAAGTACAATTACCGGTATCTCGGGGGCGAATCGTATAGGGATGTGGTCATTCGATTGGAGCCGATTATTATGGAACTGGAAAGGAGCGAGAACATTTTGATCGTCACACACCAGGCCATCCTTCGGTGCATCTACGCGTACTTTATGAACGTTCCTCAAGAGCAGAGCCCTTGGATGGAGGTTCCATTGCATACGTTGATCAAGTTGACCCCGAAAGCCTACTCAACCCATGAGGAGAGGCTCAAGGCTGATATACCAGCCGTCAGCACGTGGAGGGGAAAGGGGAGCAGTGCTAAGCATCAAGAGACGGATGGAAGCGCGTAGTTCACGCTTCATGTCGATTGAGAAGGAGGGAGAAGTGATCCATGTCGTTTCACCGTATCTATGATGGCGAGCTATACGTCCATTCATTATGTGAATTGCGCAGGCACCTTCGACTAGGACTCTTCCTCCATTTACGACTCTCTACGTTGGCGCATAGGCATCACATCACGGGCATCATGCATTAGATTGGCACTCTCGCTCTCGCTCCCTCACTTTCCCCAAGAGAAACATATTTTGGCTTCATCAACCCCCCTCCTTACGAATTTCTTTTTTCAACCCTCATGGCAGGCAAGGCAGATTAAAAATAGCAACATTTGTATATCCCGGAACGGAACATGGAATTGAACACGTGCATCTTGGGACCCCATCGCAGGGCATGGGCATGGATGGGACAACTGGAATGGAATGGATGAATGTGTAGAGAGGGGCAGGCACAGGGACAGGGAATGGCAGAGGTGTCTTGATTTTTAAATTCAAAGCTGGGATTCTGGATACGAAAAAATGGAATGTCTCATAAAAGTGACGATTGCTTCCTTGGTTGATTTGTTGAAATGTGAAGTATGTCATTTATGTAATGCTATTGGAAGTGGACGTGATACAGATACCGTTTAGGTCCATGGACCTTGTGTCTCTGTTTCGGTTTCGTTGCCCTTTGTTGTAGCGTCGTAAATAACTTATCCATCCATCCCACCCTATCTATCCTGTCATGGTTCCAATACTCCACCGAAGCAGTCCAATGTTTTCTTCCGCAATGCATCTATCTATCCATTTTAGAAGGTGTCAAGGGCATTTGATACTTTGATGTCCACTTTGGATTGGGTGGGCGGGGGG